>REGO01000882.1:407755-486610 GCA_010120015.1 Rhombomys opimus | reverse complement strand
CTCCCTCCCTCATCTCCTCCCTTGCCCCTTTCCAAGTCCACTGATAGGGGAGGACCTCCTCCCCTTTCATATGACTCCCTTTTGTCAGATATTTTCAGGACTGGCTGCAAAGTCCTCCTCTGCGGCCTAACAGTAATGCTCCTCTCTTGGGAGGTGGGGAGGTCAAAGAGCCAGTCATTGAGTTCCTGTTAGAAATAGTCCTTGTTCCCCTTACTATGGGAAACCAATTGATTACTGAGCTATCACGGGTCACATCCCAGCAGAGGTTCTAGGTTTTATCCTCTCGTGGTCTTTGGTTGAGTGTCCATCTCAGAAAAGACCCTGTGCCCAGATATGTTTGGTCCTTGTGGAGCTCCTATCCTTTCCACATCAAACTCCTCTTCTTTCATATGATTCCCTGCACTCTGCTGAAGGTTTGGTTATGAGTCTTAGTATCTACTTTGGAGCACTGCTAAGTAGAGTCTTTCAGATGCTTTCTGCAGTAGACTCCTGTCATACGTTCAATGCATATCCCATTTGTCTTTCTAAATGAGGATAGATCATCATACCTGGTTGTCTGCTTTCTTGATTATCTTCTTTAGGTGTTTAGATTTCATTATGTTTATCCTATCTTTTAGGTCTATATAAGCGAGCATATTCCATGTTTGTCTTTCTCCTTCTGGGATACTTCACTCAGAATGATCTTTTCTAGATCCCACCATTTGCCTGCAAATTTCATGTGCTTCCTCAAGACCCAGCTATACACTGCTAGGCATATACCCAAAATTTGCTCAAGTACACAATAAGGACATTTGCTCAACCATGTTTGTAGCAGCTTTATTTTAATAGCCAGAACCTGGAAACAACCCCGATGTCCATCAATGGAAGAATGGATACAGAAATTGTGGTATTTTTACACAATGGAATACTACTCAGCAATCAAAAAGGACGAAATGGCTATTTTTCAGCTGTATCTGAAGCTACTCTTATCCAAGTTCACAGAGAGCTGGGATGAATAGCAAACCTAAGTGAACTATTGACAGTATATTTTTTTCCACTAACAGGAAACATATTTAATAACTATGGAAAGAACCCCACAGGGAAGTCATTTTATAACCTTTGTGTGAAAACTTTTTGTTCCTCAAAATATCTGAGTACTGTTGTAGATGTGGTTCATATGGAAGTGATGGGCTTGTCCACGAGAGGACTGGTGAGGACTTGGCTCCTTGAAACGTACAGAAAAAACACTGGAAATCACACACTGTGCTTGCAACATCTCATGTAAAATCTCATTTACGTGACCTCACGCATGACTGGTTTTCACCACTGCAGCAACGTGAAAGCAGCAGGAGAGAGGGAAGGAGTTTTCTCTCTGAACCATGGTAGCAGAGGCATAAGTGAATCTCAGACTCTAAAGCAGTGACTCTGGGGGGGGTGATTAAAAATGGTCTACATTAAATTAATTTAGACACTGAATACTTGGCTAGGTTAGTCATGGCAAAGTTCAGCATACACTATTCTGGGTGCAAACACCGCAACTCATGCAAATTCTTTTTCAACCTGTGCAAATAAGAATAATAAGTACTTCACATAACATTCACAGAATCTTGGAGTGAAATTATGCTGCAAGAATCACCTTTTGAAAAAAGAGACTCAACTGTAGAATAATAAGAATCAACATAGACTTATTAATATATATTACATTTATATATGCCATATATGAGTATATATGACATATATATGAGCATATATGGCATATAAGACATATATATTATATACATAAACATTACAGTTTTCTTCTTCAATAATCTATTTCTTCTAATTTATGTCTTTTTCTGCTATATATGTTAAATGTTTTCAGAAGTTTTTGATATCTTTATGGTTTTATTCATAATAAAAACAAAAAATATAAGACAAAAAAAATCACCTTTTGTCCACCTTTTATTTACTTTTATATGCCTCTGGCATCCTTTCATTTTCTATGTCGTCATATTTCCCGTCTCAAAAAAAGGAACATAATGGGTACATCCAGATAGAATCTCTTGCAACTTAATGTATTATACTTTCCAGAACAATTAATACTATTTAAAGTGAAAAGGGGAAATTCATTCAAGTCACTGAATCCCTTTTAATCTCGTGCTGGCTTAATCCGTGGACTATTTCTATTCAGAAGAATTTCCTGAATGCCCTGTTCGTTCTCTGGCACAGAGAAGTGGCTATTATTCTCTTCTTACAATGTGAGAAGGTACAGAGTCAATGCAAGCTCTGTGAAGGGTTGTTTCTTCTGATTTCCACATGTACAACTTTCCCTCAGCACCTAGAACAGGTCCAGATGCATTACAACGACTCAATATGTATTAACGGCATGAATCTTCCTATCTCTCACTATCAAAATGTATGTGTATAAAAACCAGAGGACTATAGAGATCTGGTTATGAAGCATTATATCTAACCCTTGATATCTGCAGAAAAACGATTCCAGGATCCCTGGATACAGAGATCCAAGAATAATAAAATACCTTATAGGATATACATAAACTTTTCACAAATTGCAAACTGCTTTAAATGGTCTCCAGGTTACTTAAAATATTTAAGTACAGTGGAATTACCATGTAAATAGTATACTGCATTGTTAGGGGGTTTAATGACAAGACGTATCTCAGTACATGCTCAATATAGATTCATCTTACTTAAAGAGTGGTTGATCAGTTACAGAAAGTATGGGAACCTGTGTATATGGACTACTGACTACAGTCTGCAGAGACCAGATTGAATTAGAAAGGACTGCCAAAAGGTATGAGCAGTGTGGTGGAGACAGTCAAGCCCTTAGCAAATACTTCTTTTCTTTGTCTTGAGCCTAGCAACCTGACTACATGGCTGAATTTCCTTTGCACTTAGGAGTGCCCATGTGAGTAAGTTTGAGCCACTCAAAGGTGAGCTGAAGTGGTGGGAACTGTTCCCAGAACTTACTAGAACCTTCCATGTGCACCTCTCTAACACATTCTCTCCCCTGTTTTCATGCTGGAAATAGATTTCTCAGACACTCCAAGCCCTAGAGAAGACATCAAGACGCTGAACTGTGATGTAGAAGCACTCTGGCAGAGGTGGGACTGTGGACTGAATCTTACTTGGGTAAGATTGCAACAAGGAGTAATAATGAGAGTAGGGGCAATGGAAATAAGGATAAAGAAACTGAAATGTGTTTGGGAGCATTAATACATGCATGGATATAACCTAGAACCCCTACTCAGATGTAGCCCATGGCAGTTCAACATTTAAGTGGGTTCCTTAGTAAGGGGAACAGGGGATATTTCTGACATGAACTCAATGGCTCTCTCTTTGACCTTCCTCCCACCCAGAGGGAGGAGCAGCCTTGCTAGGCCACAGAGGAGGAATTTTCAGCCAGTCCTGAAGATACCTGATAAGCTAGGGTCAGATGGAAGGGGAGGAGGTCCTCCCCTATCAGTGGACTTAGAGGAGCAGAGAGAAGATGAGGGAGGGAGCGCAGGATTGGGAGGGAATGAGGGAGGAGGCTACAGCTGGGCTACAAAGTAAATAACCTGTAATTAATATAAAAAATAAAAATTATAAAAAATGAATTAAGCACATTCGTATAAAAATTAGTGTTTGGTCCTAAAGCGGTTATATTATTAATGACCAAAGACTAAGGTAACAGTAGTTTAGTAAGAAAAGAATATAACAGTCTATCAACAAACATTTGTGTAGAGTGAACAGGACAGCCATAAGCTGACATATGTCTTAAAACATTAAACATTCTAATGTTCCGGTTTCTCAACAAAAGGAATAAAACAGGAGAACAAAATTCAAAATCAATTTGCACATCATGATTCACATAAGAATCACTCGAGGTTTTTGTTTTTGTTTGTTTTAATCCTTGAAATATCAGCACCGTGGCTTACAAAAGGCTTCACTGTTCCAGCTGATTCAGAATGGCTGCAAGTCTTGGGTCTGAGGCTAGTGCTTTTGAATCACAAGAAGTTTGGTGAGTTGAGCCCTGTATCAGCATAGTTAGAGTTATGTTCAGCAAGTAACCGTGCTTGAATCAGTACATGAAACGTAAGAGCCTATTATCAGGACTGATGGAGGACACAGACAACTCCTGAGTTTAATGTTCACTTGTCACAGTTGGAAGCATTAGCTTTCTGATGAGAATTTTTTTTTCTCAGAGTTTTAGTATCTCCAAGGTTTGGGGAAAGAGACTAGCACATTACTAGGAACAGGGAGAAATTGTTTCAACTAACTATCTCACAGTAATGTCCACCTAAGAACAGCCATTAATTAATCGGGGAACATTAAAACACTTTTCTTGTCCCGGCTCCAGTATGCATGACTAAAACTTACATTCTTATCAGGGGAAACAAAACATGCCACACACTTATTTTCCTCTGAAGTACAATAGTCTTTTATATGTGAATTATTTTAGAATTTCCACTGTGGCTGCACATCTAATGTTATCTTAGAAAGTGTGCTAACAAGCTTGAATGTATTGTGGCTTTTTTTTTTTATCACGACGGAGGATTTTAAAAAATGAAATCTGATGTTTCTTAGTCGGAACATAATGTGAAAACAAAACAGTGCAGAGAAAATGGCTGCGGAATTTATTCAGTGTTCTAAGACTATCTTAATTTATTGTCTACGTGGAACACTTTCTTTTTCACTGTGGCATAACTATTCTTATACTCTAACATGTTTTTTGCATAAGAATTTTCATTTTTTAGAAGATCTTCTATATTCAAACTGATCTCTGGGGAGAAGGGCTTAGATGGCTCATTAACAATGTGTGAAGACTTCTGACATTGCCTTCCAAAATGAAGCATATTATTAGGAATAATATTGAGGTGAAACAATAAAATTCTAAGGAAATTTTGGAGCTCTGGGGAGAATCAGTGAATTGGAAATTAACTAATTATTCAGATACATAAGAGTCTGATAAGAAGTGGGCTTTTTACAGAATGTTGGCAATATTTGTTATTATGAGTTCTAAATTATAAATCTTCATAACTGTAGAAGTGAGGGAATATTGAATACACTACTAGAACACCCTATGGTTAGGCTGCTGGATGACCTCATTCATTAGATACACTCATGAATTCCACTGAGACCTGTTGCTATATAGTAAAATTTATAGACTGAACCAGCCTTTGGCCTTTTCAAAACTTAACCCAAGAAGGCACTAGAGTTTTGATAATGAGTAGTCTGTAGATGTCTAGCTGATTGCTAGGATCTAACTTGAGTGCCAAATTGCTAAAGTATTAATGTAATTCTTGTGAATCTCATGCTTCCAGTGTTTTTTTCATTATTATTATTAGTAGTAGTGGTAGTAGCATTCTCATTTATTTATTCACTTCACATCCTGATTGTAGCCCCCTCCCCTCTCTCCTCCTGGTCCTATTCTCCCTTCTGCTTACTCCTCTTTTCCCTCCCCAGCTCTCCAAAAAGGGGGAGACCCCCACCAAACTACGCAGCACATCAATTTGCATCAGGACTGAGTCCCTCCTCTTACACTAGGGCCAACCAAGGCATCCTCTCCAGGGGGAGGTGATTGAAATTGGGCAATAGAGTCCTTATCAGAGCTAAACCCTGCTCTCCCCTTGCTCCCCTTACTAGGGAAACCCACACAAAGACAAAGCTTCCTATCAGCTACATATGTGCAAAGGGTCTAGATCCAGTCCATCATGGTCCTTGGTTGGTGCTTCAGTTCTATAAATGGATCTGATGATTTTCTCTTTAATTTAAGAACTAAGAATTCATTGTAAAAGCACAGTGGCTGGCCATTTTAAAGTTGTGTGTAAATATCATAATGTGGTTGTTCTTTGAGATGTCTATGGAAATAAATCACTATCATCGATACCTGCAGTGGTTTCTGTTGAGGGTGGAGTGGTGCATGTGTACTTAACCAGGGAAACTTCCTAGCTATATATATATATATATATCCTTAGTAGCAAATAACTACATGTGGCATCCAGGCTGTTCAGTGTTTCAGGCATATACTGGAATCATTCTGGGCAGAACTCAGTGGAGGAGAACAGTAATCAAGGCAGAGATTACAGCTCTAGTTGTGATTTAAGTGGGCAGTTCTAGAAACAACGGTGGTAGTAACAACTATGGCAGTTTTGTGAGACTGAAGGGAACAGGAGGCAACCTTGAGACCTATATATAACCCAACAAGTCTATTTAGTTTTAAGTTTGTTCCTGTGTATTGAAAGTTGGCCACTTAGGTTTGGGTAATGTATCAGGGAGTTTGTTCCTGAAGACAACTGACACTTTTGCTCTGGCCCACAAAAATCTCTGTAGCTTTCCTTATTGTCGCAGAATTAATAAGCCATCCTGCTTTGAATTATGCAAGGACAATTTATTTTGATAGCAAAACTTATTGATCAAGCCAAATTTAAACTGCATGTGCCTCTATAGAAGAATTTTTTCATTATCTTGAAATTAAATATGAGTTCTTTATTGTAAATTTGACAATCACATTAACATGTAATATCACTTACATTATCTGTAATTAATTATATGAACTATATGGTTCGTAACCTAATATTCAAATTCTAGTGGGCATGAATTTTACTATTAAATGAATCCCTATAAAATAAAAAGTAGTTATTAGTTACCACTAATCACATGATAGGCATCATACACAAATTATTATGCCAAATTAATTAAAGATATTTGTTCTGGTTACTTATTTTTTTATATTTGAGGCATTATATTATGGATACTTCGTCAGTAAAGACATTATTTATTCTTAAATTGAATTGACTTATGAGGCCTCATTCTTTGAAATTCTGACAAATTATTAATTAGAGTCTAAGATAATATATATTATTTTCATAGTATATCATGATAGAAATGTGAATTTTAGAAATTAAAATGGAAAACCACAGTAGAAGCATATGAAAAACTTTCTTCCATCATTCAAATATAGTTTTGAGGAAATATACAGCATACTAGAAAAGGAGGGTCAAAGCTAATATTTTAAGTGGAATATTGGATCAACATAGTGAAGAAAGATGTGAATTGAACATTTACCTCCATGTCAAGCATAAGTGACAAATTTCAAGAACAGACAATATGCATAAAGAATTCATTACTAAGCACCATTTTCAATAGGTCTAAACATTCAATACTGAAATTCAAATATTAAAAGGCAGAAATGTTACACAAGCCTAATGATAGAAGAGACTTCACAAACATTAACATGTTCTTCCAAAGCATTAAAAATATAATAGTTCCCAACTACTATAAGTCAAAATAGGCATCATTTTTTTTAATATTGCAAATATGCCAGGGCAGAATATGGTCATCTGAGAAGTGAGAATGGCAAAACACTGGCAGCATTCATCAAAGTTTTGGTGATGTGATGTGACTGAAGACTCTGTTAAGTGCCCAGCACCAAAGTCTGGTGAACTACAGAGGCATTCTGAATATTGAGAGTGAGAATAATGAGAGGAATTATTAAGCGGATAGTATGTTTAGTTTATCTCCTGCCAAGGAAATGACTGGTATTAAAAGAATAACCCGAAAGGCTTATATCTCATTTACTTCATAAAAAAAGAGCAAACCAACTTACTTCATCCAGTATTTTGGTTGGGATTATGACACATTATAGAAGGATCACACCTTGTTATCAAAGTGCCTAAAGAAACATAAAATCAACTTCAGTTTAAGGATAAAGCATATGAGATATAAAAAATGCCGGAATGCTGACAATGTGATTGAAGAGAGATAAATGCAGACCTTCAGGATAAAGCATTTGATACACAGATTTCTCTAAACTCAATGGCAAAAAGATTTTTTGATCAAATATGTTTTAAAACTTTTATCTTAAACAGATAAAGTATGCTAAAAATCTATTTAGTAGCATAAAATGAGAACAGTTTTCAAATGGGAATGAAAAGTCAAATGTTAATCACTAAATATTATTCTAATGCTCTGAGATATTTGGGAGTATTAATAGAAATCTAGATTTTTAGTGAGTAACAGCTACTTAAAATATATGCCTTTAATATTTGCTCCATCTTTTTGATCACTTAGGTAAAATACATTGTAAACAAAATTGAACCAAAAAGGAGACTGTGAAATCACTTTAGAAATTATAAAAAAATCTTTGAATAAACAGTGTTGATGTTTATGGTATTGAGAATAATTCACAATTTATTGAAACAAATTTTGACTATAAATTTCACATTCAGCAACATGTCATTCAAATATAATTACAAAGTCACCTTTTCAACAGGATGCAATCTTTTTATTTTAAAAAATGCACTATGTTAAAAGCAAGATTTATATGTTTTAAACAAAGATAGAACACAAAGAGCAAAGATTGACAGGGATACCCAACCAATGCCTGGCCCAAACAAAGACCCACTCTGTCGGAGAATGCCAACCCCTGATACTATGAACATTCTTTTCTAAACTTAGAGACAGGAGTTTGACAGAGTTGTCCTCTGAGAGGCTCTGCTTTGCAACACCTCAAAAGAGATTCCAAGACTTATAGTCAAACATGAGTGATGCGCAGGGAGTCTTGTGGAAAAGTAGGAAGAAAGAGAAAAGAACCTGGAGGTGACAGAAGCTCCACAAGAAGACCAAAAGAGCCAACTAACCAGGGCCCAGAGGGGTTCACTGAGACTGAAGCATCTACCAAAGACCATGCATGAACTGGACCTAGGCCTCCAACAAAGAAGTAGCAGATGGGCAGGTTAGGTCTCATGTGGGTCCTCTAGTAAAAGAAGTGGAGATTGCATTGGATATGGACTCAATTGCTATCTTTATGATCACTTCCCCCTGGTGGGATTGCTTTGCCAGACTACAAAGGAAGAGAACAAGCTCAGTACTGGTGAAACTTGATGAACTAGGCTGGATGGGAAAGAGAGCCCCCATGTTCTGTGGAAAAGGGGAGGGGAGGTGGTGAGAGGAAGACTGGATCTGGGAGGGGAAGAAAGATGGGACTACAACAAGGATATAAAGTGAATTAAAAAAATAAAAATTTAAATAAATTATTAATACAAAGAATGTGCTAATGATGACTTTTATTCTTAAAAAATTAAAATGTGTCAATTTTGTAAAAATTAATAGTTTTATTATATTTTTGCCATATGTTTAGAAAAATGTTTCTGTCTACCTTTTAAAAGCACTTTTATCACCCTCCAATTATATAATATTAGGGAAATAAGGAAATATATTCATATTTATGTATTAATACAGATGACCTGAAGAAATAGAAACTTTCTTTTTGAGATTAGTTACTGTAGAAGCAAATGATTACTGAAAGTGAAAGGGAAGAGTGTCCCCATAGATGAAGGGAATGAATGATTGTATTCTAAAGTAAAATTTATATTTATTTTGATCTGTGATTAAATTCTTTTCTCTAGGACAACTTGCAGATGGGATTTTAAGGTAGGTTTTAGGAACTATAAGGACTAAGATAAATGCCAGAAATGGGATAGGAGATTGTAATTCCAATTTCCACTGTGGTAATTTGGTTCTACAGAAAACAACATTACCAGATAGATTTATAGCCAGTTGCTAGTGTCCAAACATCAATGATGGATGGCTTTATTTCAAACTGGAAGGAGAATTTTAGCACTGAAACAAAGAGCTCTCCTTTTATCAACATTTTATAACAAATGGTTTATGTTTTGTAGCAGTGACTACATTGAGAAAGAGTAGACTTGTTTGAAGTTTCAAATTATACAAAACCAAGAGGGGAAACTAAAATGTTGCACAGTGAAAACTAAATATAAGTCTTGATAAATTAAACACTAAAAAATGAAGTGTAAACCAGCCTATGTTTATTTTATTTATTTATTTTTTTAAGATACAGAAAAACTGCCTCATTATAGATTTCAGATGGCTGGGGGATCAACGCAGATGGCTGTCATGTTGCTCTTGGCGAATCTATTTGGACCTTTGAGGTGCATTACCTTAAAAGAGGAAATGTCCTATCTAATTCCATACACCTTACTTTCAAGTAGACAAAGGAGGAAAGAGATAGGAATTTGGAGAAATTGATTTTCCAGAGGAAGGGAAAAAATGAGTAACTAGGGGGAAAATGCCACATTTAGACTGGTGTATTATATTTAAAAGCTCTTAGGGTGGAAACAGAATGCTTCTACTTAGTAGACAGTGTCACTCTATGGGAATAGTGTTCATGGATAAAATTGTGGAACAATTGTTCTATAATAGAATCAATGCCAATATTTTTTCATGATAATATATGGCCAGATAGAAGGCTTCTCGTCACCCACTGCCCTCGATGCAAAGCAAGCTCGATAAACAGGAAGAACGATGTACATTATTGTTGTGTTAGCGCTCCTGCCAAAACAGTACTGGCCACCTCCTAGCTACCAACAATTCTTATTGAATATGGAATTGAACAGAAATGAAATACTTATCAGCGTATAGCAAACCCTCATCATTAACCAATTTCCCCCAAAACTTGACTCCATTTTCTTTTCATCAGAGAAATGAAGCTCACAAAATTAAGAGCGTTTCCTTAACTGTTAGCTTCGGAATGAGTGGAAAAAGTATTCTAGCTCTGATGTAGTTGTCCCCTGACTTAGCATCGAACACCAATGCTTAGAAAATGGAACGCTCTCCAAGGTGACTACAACAGACATTGTGTTTTATGCTAGCATGTCAATCAAATAAAATGGTATGAATGTATAAGTGGAAAAGTGATTAAAGCAAATGTGCAACAATAATTAAAGCCTCTTAATATACCTATTGTTAATATGTTTATTTTGCAGCCATTGCGAACCTCTAAACACTTTACATCAGAATATATGTTACATATAAAATAACAGAATACCCTATGACATTTCAGCACGAAGTATAGTTTGTAAAGTACATATTGAAGGATGATTACACGATGATATTCAAAAGTCTTTAAAAAAAAACAACAACAAAAATCATTCCTTCGGAAGCTATTATGTTGTCAACATTTTTGTTTATTTTCAGGATGAAAACATTACACTAGACTCTGAAACATTATGCATAAACTTTCTCTGCAGCAGCTGTGGCTATGAAGTAGGAATAATAATGTTTTCTTTCCTCTTACCTTGATGGGTTGTTTATGAGGATCAAATGAGAATATGAAAGCACTTTGGAACTGTAAAAGTAACCGTGGAAATCAAGGGAAATTCTAAAACGAATAATGAATGTGAGAACTCGGTCATGGAGGCATTTTCATTTTCTTTAATGATATTATCCAAAGCTGTAATAAGGTATAGAAACTCAGGCTATGTCCTAGGACATCAAAAATAATCTTTTGTAGCCATTATCTTGAAATAGTTCGTAAGTCTAAGTAAAGTACTCAAATATTAAAACAGTAACAATAATATATGCTGAATACATTTCAATATAGTAATTGTTTACCTCTAAAATCATAATAATATCTAGAAGCATAACCGTCAAGG
This sequence comes from Rhombomys opimus, assembly GCA_010120015.1. Classification (NCBI taxonomy): domain Eukaryota; kingdom Metazoa; phylum Chordata; class Mammalia; order Rodentia; family Muridae; genus Rhombomys; species Rhombomys opimus. Next base: position 475,193 of record REGO01000882.1, on the reverse strand, counting down.
ATATAGTGCCAATTGCACATATTATATGCACCCATGTCTTTTGGATTCAAATCACAGTTGTAGAACATATCTATTCCATAAATATGAACAAGTTACATAAACTCTTTAAGCACTTTAATTTATTATCTGTGAAATATAAGAATATTTATCTCTCAGCATTGTTAAAAGAATACTATTGCAGGTATGATGTATAAGGATGATGACTTAACAGGAAAATCTCAAAAACTGAAGAACACACACACTCCTATACACCACACACACATGGGATGGGAGAAGCTGAGAGAGAGAGAGAGCACCTTATAGATCTATTCTATGCAGATTGTCTCTTGACTATATGTCATTATACTTTTATACTTTGCTTAAGAAAGAACCTATCCTTTTATTTAAGCAGCAATGATTTTCTTTTATTCTATATTCTATTTTTGTGTTTTGGAAACAGGGCTTTTCTATATATAGTCGAAGCTGGCTTCAAATGAAAGTTCCTTAATTCTCCCATTTCTGCCTCCCAATCTAGGAGTACAGGAATATTCCACCAAACAGCAGAGCTTCATTATATTATTTATTGGATAAATCTTTGACACTTTTCTGGTTACAGTTTCTAGAGAAACATTAGCTAGAGACACATTTTATTAAGTTGGTTGAAATAAAGACTTTCTTCACTCCCTTCCTTCCTTTCTCGTTCTTTCTTTCTTTCTTTCTTTCTTTCTTTCTTTCTTTCTTTCTTTCTTTCTTTCTTTCTTCTTTCAGAAATAAACACCAGCCGGAAAGGGTGGTACATACCTTTAATCCCTAGGCCTGGATGGCAGAGGCAGGTGGAACTCTTGAGTTCTACACCAGCCTGGGTTGTACAGTAAAAGCCTGTCTTAAAAAAAAAGTACAAAAGAAATAAACACAAGGAGTATCATTTTTCAAAGACAACCACTCCCGGCTGCAGTGTTGAAGCTCTAGGTTTGTCATTTTTCATCTGCCTTTGGAAGAAGAATTGTATTTCAGAATCCCAGTCTGTCACTTTGGACCATTTAGATAAGTGATAATATATGCAAGAATTGTTGCAAAAATATTTCATAAAAGTTAAGAACTGGATTAGGGAAGCAGCTACTTCCCTAATCACCACCCTGCTTTAAAAATTATTTCTACTACAAGCTGATTTGGATGTTAACACTGACAATGTTGCACACTACCCATAAGGGCATGCAATGTGTTAGGACCATATATAAAGAGGATTTTTATTTTTTATTTTTTTCCAACAAAGGAAAACATTTAATTAGGACTAGCTGACAGTTACAGAGGTTTAGTCCATTATCATCATAGTGGTTGCTGAAAGTTCCACTCTTGATCTGTAGGCAGCAGAAAGAGACTGTGTGTCACACTGGGCATTGTTTGAACACACATAAGACCTCAAAGCTCACCTCCACGGTGACGCACTTCCTCCAACAAGACCACATGTACTCCATTTAGACCATACCTCATTTCCAGTCCTTATGAGCCAGTCATTCAAACCCATGAGTCTTTGGAGGCCAGACCTATTCAAACCACCACATGGCCCCAGTTCTATGCACCTGAAAAGAGTACATTCAAAGCAATCTTGCCAAAGGGTAAGAGAGAAAGGAAAAAGGGAGTAATGGAGACAAGCTGAGTATAGACTAGTTTCCACGGTTGTTGTAACAAGGTTCCACAAACTGGTTGGTTTATACAAACAAATTTGAATTCTCACATGCAAAGGATGGAAATTGGAAGTCAAGGTTAATTGAGGCTGTGAGGGAAGTACATGCTTTAGGCATACCTCCTTAGTGACGAATTATGAACATGAGATTCCTCCTGTAGGCAGGTGATGTCTATGTACAAGTCTTCCTTTCTTTTTTTTCTTTTTTTCTTTTTGTTTTATGAAAGAAAGCATTTAATTTGGCATTTGCTTATAGTTTCAGAGGTTTAGTCCATTATCATCATGCAGGGTTCATGGCATCATGCAGGCAGGCCCTGGAGCAGTGTCTGAGAACTGCATCATTATCCATAGGTAGAGAGAAAGAAACACTGGGTCTGGCTTAAAAATTTGAAATCTCAAAGTTGACCCCACATTGACACATTTCCTCCAAGAAGGCCATGCCTCCTAATTCTTTTAATCTCTTCAAATAGTGCTAAACCCTGATGTCTAAGAATTTAAATATGCTTAGTCCCTTTGGTGGGGGGGTCATTGTTTTCAAACCATTTCAAGTTCATAATTTCTAATGAATTGTTTATGTTCATAATTTTTTTAATTATTTTAGAGGTTTGCATATTCTAGACGTCAGCACTCTGATAAATATTAAGTTAGAAATACAGAAACAAAAACAAACAAACAAAAAGTTGCCCATTGCTTCGAATATTTTTTGGCTAAAATAGTTATTTGAGGGCTCTTTGTGAAATTAGTTTATTTGTTTACTTATTTTTTTGTTTTTTAATTATTTTTTTGTTAAAGTTTATTCACTTTATATCCCAGCTGCAGCCCCCTCCCAATTCCAACCTCCCTTCCTTATCTTCTCCTATGTCCCTCCCCAAGTCCACTGATAGAGGAGGTCCTCCATAATGAGGCTTTTTAGAGAAACACAGAACTGGTCTCCATTAGAGTCCAAGGTGTTTTGAGAAATGATGGTAAAGTTGAAAATTTGGATGAGAGTCCTGAGTGTCATTTACAGTTTGAACTTCCAGCATCAAAGTAAAGTGTTATACTTCTTACGAACGTCTTACGTGGTAGAAGAAGGGGAGAGGTGAAGTATGAAAGTCTTTACAGTTGTACAACAAAGAAACTCAGACTACCAGCAAAGGGTTTTGTTATTACACTGCCAAGATGGTTTGTTGACTACCCAAGAGACTTCCCTCTCCTCTTCCTTGTTGATAATCTGACTTTATATAACGAGGTACCGATATGCAATGGATATCTGACATGGAGGCAGATGGAGGGCCAGGAGAAATTGTTTTGCTCTCTAATAAAAAAAACATATTCAATATTCCTCTACCGAGAAGTCCCTGCTTAGCTCTCTTCCCCATTTTTTTAATTAGATTACTTGATTTGTTGCTCTTTAACTTGAGTTCTTTATATATATTGGATATTAGCCCTCTGTCAGATAAAGGGTTGGTGAAGAGTCTTTCCCAGTCTGTAGGCTGTCGTTTTGTTCTGAGGACAGTGTCCTTTGATTTACAGAAGCTTTCAGTTTCATGAGGTCCCATTTATTGATTGTTGCTCTTAGAGCCTGTGCTGTTGGTGTTCTGTTCAGGAGGTTGTCTCTTGTGCCAATGAGTGCAAGGCTCTTTCCCACTTTTTCTTCTAACCGATTTAATGTGTCTGGTTTTATGTTGAGGTTTTTAATCCACTTGGACTTTAGTTTTGTGCAGGGTGATAAATATGGATCTATTTGCATTTTTCTAGATGTAGACATCCAGTTAGACCAGCACCATTTGTTGAAGATGCTATCTTTTTTCCATTGTATGGTTTTGGCATCTTTGTCAACGATCAGGTGTCCATAAGTGTGTGGGTTTATTTCTGGGTCTTCTATTCGGTTCCATTGATTCACCATTCTATTTCTATGACAGTACCATGCAGTTCTTATTAGTGTTGCTCTGTAGAACAGCTTGAGATCAGGAATGGAGATACCTGCTGAAGTTCTTTTATTATAGAGAATTTTTTTTTAACAGTTCTGGGTTTCTGGTTATTCCATATGAAGTTGAGAATTTTTCTTTCAAGGTCCGTAAAGAATTGTGTTGGTAATTTGATGGGAATTGCATTGAATCTGTAGATTGCTTTTGGTAAGATGGCCATTTTTACTATGTTAATCCTGCCAAGCCATGAGAATAGGAGATCTTTCCATCTTCTGATATCTTCTTCTAATTCTTTTTTTCAGAGTGAGCTATCCCAGAAGTAGAAAGACACACATGGTATATACTCACTCATATAAACATATAATATAGGATAAACCTACTAAAATCTGTACACCTAAAGAAACTAATCAAGAGGTAGGACTCTGGCTAAAATGCTCAATCCCCTCCCAAAAGGCAAAGAGGAGGGACATCAGAAGAAGGGGAAAACAGGGAACAAGTTAGGAGCCTGCCACAGAGGGCCTCTGAAAGGCTCTTCCCTGTAGACTATGAAAGCAGATGTCGAGACTAATGGCCAACTTTTTGGCAGACTGCAGTGAATCTTATGAAAGAATTGGGAAATAATAAGATCTGGAGAGGACAGGAACTCCACAAGGAGAGCAACAGAACCAGAAAATTTGAACACAGGGGTCTTTCCAGAGACTCATACTCCAACCAAGTACCATGCATGGAGATAACCTAGAACACCTGCACAGATGTAGCCATGGCAGTTCAGTGTCCAAGTGGGTTCCATAGAAATGAGAACATGGACTGCCTCTGAAATGAACTGATTGGCCTGCTTTTTTATCACCTCACTCTGAGGGTGGAGCAGCCTTACCAGTTCACAGAGGAAGACAATGCAGCCACACCTAATGAGACCTAATAAACTATTATCAGAAGGAAGGAAAAGAAGACCTCCACTATCAGTGTACTTGGGGAGGGACATACTTGGAGAAGGGGGAGGAGAAGAGGGATTGGGAGGGGAGAAAGGAGGGAGCTACAGGAGGGATACAAAGTAGATAAATGTAATTAACAAAAAATTTTTAAGAAGCCACATAAAAGCTAAATGAGTCATTTCTTTATCATCAGGAGATATGTGATTCAAAGCTATAATAAATAAAGTAATGAACTAATGGGTGATTCAGGAACATACCAGCATGAATCCAAAATGCCATGTGTATTTCAAAGATATCAGAACATTTTTAGACAGAAAAATATATACAAAATATTGTATGTTTCTGTAATACATTTTTAATAACACTGGCTATCTCCTTGTAATCAAAAGTTACATTGTTTTTTTAACTAATCTTGGTAAATTAAAATGAAATGAATGCTTGACACTAATACTATATCTATTGTGTTATAAACAACCTTTCACATAATAGTGAGTCCATATGAATAGCTCTTGGTCTTGATCATTTTGTATATACTGACATAAGATTTAACATTTTAATATGAGATGGTATGGCTGGGATTGCAGTCAGTAGTATAGTGTTTACCTTCTGTTTCCTTAGCCATATATAATTCTTAGTAGATAAAATACAATGACTCCTTGAGACTGCCATGTCAACTCCCCAACCTATGAATATGTTATATTACAAGGTAAAAGGGACTACTCATTCAATGACAAGAAGAGGGTTTTAGGTGATAAGTCTTATATTCTTTAGTATTTTCATTTATTTGAATTCACAGTCAGTTTGTCATGATCTTAACCCTCAAAATATGAAAAATGTAGAAACCTGACCTAATATTTTTAGTGTCAACCTTGAGGTGGCATCATAGAGTTATTAATTTTGAAGATCTGGCAGTTTTCCAACTAAGTGTTGTCATCTACAATCTATAGAAAGTGTGGTAGTAGACAGTTCGTCAGGGAACATTGCATTCATTCTTTTTCCATGGCTCTAAGATTCCCCATGTTCACAGCATAGATTATCAATGACTTATTTTAGTGAGAGAGAAAAAACAAACAGTACCTTTTTCTATCAAAGTTCCAATAATGTGAAGTATTGTCTAGCTTTTATATTATTTTCATAATGCCATTGTAAGCATTTATTTATTTATTCACAACGGACAAAACATTTTAAGACTTGTAAATATTCTTTATAGTTTAGAATTCTCATTTTCCATCCATACTCTGGAGACTCCTCTTCAATTCCCCCCCCCCAAATTAATCTTGTCTTTGGTTTTTCTATGTGACATTTGAGTAAGGGATGTTGAAAGTTGAAGTGCTGTCATATCTAGATGCTTTGACAACATGATGGCATAAAGCTAGGAAACTTATAACATGACATCAAATACCCTAAGGTTATATTTCTGGCTTCTTGTTCACTTCAAGCATCATACAGAGTTTCTTTTGATTCAGAGAAGTAAGGAGATAGGAATTGAACTGTTTAGTTTTTTTTTTTTTTCTCTACTCATATTTGAAGGCAAACTTTCTGCAATAAATGCTTGAGAAACTACATGGTTCCTTTCAAGTGGATAAATAGTAAATGAAACTGGTTCAGTTATTCCTGAGGAATAGTGGCTGTTTCAGAGACCAGTTTTCAGCTTGTATCAATCATTTTATATGTGTTTAACCAGCCATCTGTAACAGAAACATTACCAGATTAAACTTGTTTCTTAGATACACAGCTTTTGTTGGTAATTTCATTGGGACACTAAATCTGTGAGTTACTCTGTTTTAGAATCCATAAAATCATGAATCTTCCTATCTGGCTCACTTACAGACCCTAACCATTAATAATGAGATGAAGAAATCTGTAACCTGTTTGTTTAAAATCTATGAAATCTACAAACTTAGCTTAGTTTTCCTAGGTGTACGCTGATAAATCTTTGAGAAAGTTACAAATCGAAGAAATGAAGACTATATCAAAATTATTTGCAATGGTTAATTTTCTAGTATTTCACTATACAATACTAACTCGTGTTTCTTTTCTTAATAGTTGTTTTTATTGTTGTTGATTGTGGTGATGTGTATGTGGTGTGTGTGTGTGTGTGTGTGTGTGTGTGTCTGTGAGTGAATGTTTGTTTTCACTTATTTGAATGCACTGTGTGCATGCCTCATCTCTGCAGAGAGCAGATGAAAGTGCTTGATCTCCTGAAACCAGAGCTATCATACTTGTAAACTGCCACTCCATAGTGAGCCCAGGTGGCTCCTCTGCAAACTAGAGAGTGCTCCTAACCTCTCAGCCTGTCCTTCAGTCCCCCTACTTCTTATTTCTTAACTTTTAGGATGATTATCATTATTTACATTTTGATTCCATTGTATACTAGAAACATATGTTTTGGGTATAACATTCACCAATGAGGTTGATGGGAAAAAAAATCTACAATTTGTTCAATATTTGTGATATAGCTAAACTGTGTAGTTGACATGAGGTTAGCATACAGGATTCAGGTGCTGAGAATTGTTTTAGGGGACCAGTGAAAATCTGAGTGAAAGAGGCTGGTTAATATTAAAGAATAGGCGGAGATCCAAGATGGCAGCAGAGAGTGTGTACCTTATCTGAGGGGTGAAGGATCTGAAACCACGAAATTGGTGAGTAAAGGGGCTGCTGAACCTAAAACAGAGTTATCTAGGCTTCCAGGGAGAAAGAAATTAACCATGAACTGAGTTCATTTAGAATCAGGTCACAGGCAGACTCCTCCATGGTCCTTTCCTGGGGCCTCAATCGCAGGCAGTTCCCAGTATCCACCTCCCCACTCCCTCTTTGGAGGAGGCAGAGGAGGTGGCCATTAGAATCTGCCACAGTCCATACAGCCCAGGCCCCAGAGCAAACGCAGGCTCCTAGCAAAGAAACTCCAGTTCGGGATCTGGGACTGAGGACTCTCAACCCTTTCTGGCACTCCACTGGGACAAGCGCAATAAGTTCTAGTGCCTGCGGTTCCTGGCAAAGAAACCCCAGCTCAGGATCTGGGACTGAGGACACTCAACTCAACCCTTCCCAGAACTCCCCCAGGGCCAGCCACCATAAGCCTTCCCTGGCAGAGGGGAAGAACAGAGAGGCAGCCTGCAGATTCTACCACAGACTATAGCTCCTGGGCCCCAGGCTTGGATCTGGGACAGAAGATATTCAGTCCCAGATTTATTTTTTATAGACAGTATCTGGAAACAACCCAGATGTCCCTCAACTGAGGAATGGATACAGAAATTGCAGTACATTTACACAATGGAATACTACTGAGCAACTAAAAGCAAGGAAATCATGAAATTTTCAAGCAAATGGTGGGAACTAGAAAAGATCATCCTGAGTGAGGTATCCTGAAAGCAGGAAAACACATATATGCATATACTCATTTAAGTGAATTTTAGAAATATAACATAGGATAAACATACTAAAATCTGTACATCTAAAGAAGCTAAGCAAGAAGGAGGACCCTGGGTAAGATGCTCAATCCTCATTCAGAAAGGCAAAGGTGATGGACATTGGAAGAGGGAGAAAACAGGCAACAGGACTGGAGCCCACCACAGAGGGCCTTAGGAAGACTTTACCCAGCAAGGTATCAAAGTAGATGCTGAAACTCATAGTCAAACTTTGGACAGAGTGCATGGAATCTTATGAAAGGAGGGGGAGTTAGGAAGATTTGGAAGGGACAGGAGCTCCACAAGGAGAACAACAGATCAAAAAAATTCTAGGCATGGGGGTCTTTTCTAAGACTGATACTCCAACCAAAGAGTATGCATGGAAATAACCGAGAATGCCTAGAACTCCTGCACAGATGTAGCCCATGGCAGCTCATTTTCCAAGTGGGTTTCCTAGTAATGGTAACAGCAACTGTCTCTGACATGAACTCAGTAGCTGGCTCTTTGATCACCACCCCCTGATGGAGGAGCAGCTTTACCAATCCTCAAAGGAGGACAATGAAACCAGTTCTGATGAGACCTGATAAACTAGGGCCAAAAGGAAGGGGAGGAGAACCTCACCTATCAGTGGACTTGGGGAGGGGCATGGGAGGAGAATAGGGAGGGAGAGTAGGATTGGAAGGGGATGAGAGAAGGTTCTACAGAAGGGATACAAATTGAATAAACTGTAATTTATAAAAACATAACTAAATTTTTAAAAATGGAAAAAAAACTTAAGAAAATAAATTAAAATTGACTTGAAGAATAGAATATGTGATTTGGTGAAGAATGTTCTTGCAATTCTAATCCAGTTATTCATACAGTTTTGTTCCACTGTACAACTTACTCATGTTTTATCACATTTTGTCACTTGTATTCCTGTCTTCTCTTCAGGAGAAACTTGGCATATATGTTTATCATATTTAATATTCTCTTTATACTTTCCCAGAGAACATGGTTGGTTCTCTGTCTGGGAATTTGGGAATGAAGTGATGGTGGTTGCTGAATGTCCTGATGCATTTCTAGTTTGAGAAGTTGTATCTTCAATTTGAGCAGTCTTAGGTTAATTATGAAAGTGAATTTTGTTATGAGTCTTTTTTTTTTCTGTAGCTGTGTCAGAGTAATTGAGAGATTTCATTTTGTTTCTGTGGCATCTTCTCAAGTGTTTCTCTTTCTCTTTCTTTCTGTCTGTCTATCTACCTATCTATCTTTCTTTCTTTTTTCTTTCTTTTGTTCCTTCCTTTCTCCTTCCATTCCTTCTTCCTTCCTTCCTTCCTTCCTTCCTTCCTTCCTTCCTTCCTTCCTTCCTTCCTTCCTTCCTTCCTTGTTTCTTTGAGTGCTTGTGTTCACTACATGTATGTGTGTTCACTACATGCATGTATGTTACATGTAGAAGCCATGAGAGGGTACTATATCTTCTGAGACTGGAATTGGTGACAGTTTGTGAGCCACAATGTGGATGCTGAAAATCAAACCTGGCTTGGTACTTTGCAAATCAGGAAATAATCATAACCCCTGAGCCATCTTTCCAGCCTGAGATAAATTTATTTTGTCTTCTCTCTCTCTCTCTCTCTCTCTCTCTCTCTCTCTCTCTCTCTCTGTTTGTCTCTCCCTCTCTCTCTGTCTCTCTCCTGTGTGTGTGTGTGTGTGTGTGTGTGTGTGTGTGTATTAAAGTAACAGTGGCAGAACATAGTGGGCATATTATTATTATCCCAACTCTCAATAAACCAAGACAGGAGAATCACATGTTTGAGGCTAGCTTGTGCAACATAATAAATTCAAAGTCAGCTGAGCCAATGAGCAATTCAATTGTTCAAAGTAGAAGCAAAACAGAACAGCAACAGCAAAACACACTGGCATGTGGATCAGTGATAAAATGCTTCCTCTCTTGGCCTGAATACATCTCTGGCTTTGATCCTTGGTGATGTAAAACAACAACAACAACAAAACAAGTTTACCAATCTTTGTGTTTTTAAGTTTTAGTTTCAAGATGAGCAGCTCTCTCGGGGAACAGAGGTGTTGTTTGTTTTTGTTTCCAGCAGACTATCATGCTCTAGCCATCATGTGATACATGATCTATCACTTGAAGTTATTTACGATTTTATAAGCAGAGTTGGTGTCATCTAGATGGCAGTAGACTTGGTCTGTTTCTCTCATTCTCCTGCTTGACTGCATTTGTGACCTGGTAGCTTTTCAGGATGTCTTATTTATTGCTTTGTAGTCAGTTGACACGTTTCGCAGGAAGCCTTTGCTGAACACTTTTGGTTTTATAAACTAGCAGAGTGAGGAAACACCTTACCCTCTTAAAACAGTAAATAAAATGTTGTGCCTGCCTGATTAGATTTGTACAATATTCAAGGAGAAAGTTCGTGTTAGCACTTGAAAGAATAAGACAACTGAGCTAAGGGTGTCAGAGCTGTGGTGAATTGACCTCATGTGGGTTCAAGCTAAAATATTGTCTGAAACTGTGTATTAAAGGAATACTTAGCTTTTTATTCTGATGAAAGAAAAACGTGGTTTACTGTACTTAAAAGAAAATCCACATGCATACCTTACTTCAGTAATAGCAAAATCTCCTTTTCTGTGATTTTGTGTTGTGACATTTTATTACCTTTGCAGGAAAAGAAAACATACAATCATCTACAAGTAGGAGCATTTCAATGTGACACTTTGTTGCCACTCTGGAGATTTCATCTTTGATGTGATCCTTTTCATAAACTGACAAATGTAAGGCCATGTTCACTCTCCTCACCAACTTTGATCTTCCCTTCAGCAGAGCCAGGCTCAGGGTTCATGCCATTATCATCATTAAGCTCTGCAAGAGTCTCCTGCTGTGTGTTTTAGATAACCACAATATTCTTCATTTCACGAAAGCAAGGATGAAATTTATGCTTTCACTTTGTATTTCATATACCTAATGTTTTTGGAGTTACAGGCAAAAAGGGGAAAAAAGTATTAAAGAATCAAAATGTTAACCACACTTCATGACTAAATTTTGTCTTGGCAATATTTTTCTGGCCAGAAATAAAGTTTTAGAATTATGAATCAGGCTGAATATTCTATTACAATAGCCATATATCAACTAGATTTTAAAATTCGTTATTCATAGACAAGTGTGGTATCTAACAAAAAAATAGGCAGAAACTAGAAATTTATGGTTTTCAGAGTGAAGGTTGTTATCTATCATTGTTTTACACAATTTCTACTTCAACTAAATTGTTGAGTGTACATTTAGATTTGATTATTAAAAATATTTTGGTTTTCTTATTGGTAGAGACTTTTATTAATTTTAACATGAAAGATATTGAATTATTTCCTCCATGTAAATTGGACATGCTATGTTTGTGTCAGTGTCAAAGAAATCTCACTGGTGTTTAGACATCTCTATAGTGACAGTGACTGAATAATTCATTGGTTGCTGAAAGGTCAGCTTGACTATTTCAACAATCATTTCAGAAGGCCATCAGGCTTCAGCCACAGCGGGCTTTCTGAAAGCTTTGGTTATTTATCTCTCACCATTCTCAAAAGATGTCAGGATGTATTACATTGGTTACTATGATTCTGTGATTGAGTGAACTGAAGTGTAGGGATATAGATGGAAAGAGTGGTTAGTCCAGTTACCCAAAGTTACACCCAAGGTCACAGACAGAGTAGAAACTGGGAATTGCATGCCTAAACCCTTGTGTGTGCTTTCATTGTTCAATCAAAGAAGGCAGATAATTTCTCAGATGTGGCATGATTGCAATTTTGCAGCTTGGTACAAAATGGTATACCATATTTATATAGCACCCTTAAATTTCATCTCCTCCAATCATCTAGCCACTATTTCTTTAGTGCACATTAAGTGAACAGTCCCATGAGAGAAACAATGTCACTTTTGCTATTCTCAAAGAACTTCATGTGTAGAGTATATTCTAACATAAGGTGCAGAAGTGGAAAACATGCAGGAAGTATTGGAAAAATAGCATTAGAAAAAAAGATCAAAGGGCACATGTTGACTTAGCTACCAGGCATCCCTTAACTACTTTTCCACTTTCTCAAGTTTAGACCTAGGCCGGGGGTTGCCAAATAATTTGATAAGTTTATAATTTCTTTTATAGTTTTTAGATTAGAATATAATTACATCATTTCCTCCTTCTTTGTCCTCCAGACCTCCCGTATGTCTCACCCCTTCTGCTCTTTCAAATTAATGGCTTCTTTTTTTTTTAACTTAATTGGTGTGTGTGTGTGTGTGTGTGTGTGTGTGTGCTCCTAAATACATAAATACAACCTGCTTAGTCTATATAATGTTACTTGAATGTATATGTTTTCAGGGCTTACCATACGGTACACGGTATATAGTCGGGATGCTCTTTCCTGGGGAGGACATTTTTCCAATTCTCAACATTCCTTATTTGCCTGTAGTTCTGTGATTTAGCGTGTGAACTCATGAGCTCTCCTGCATCCATATTACCAAGTCTGTTAGAGTCCTTCTTGTTCAGGTCATGTTGAATCACTCATGCTGGTAACACTTTATGCATGTAACTTCTTACATTTCTGGTAGACACAGACTTATTGGAAACTTCTAGTTCATTGGTTCTTACAATATCTCTGTACCCTTTCTTTAATGATACCTGAGCCCGTGTGAGTGAATTGTGCTGTGGATGTATCCATTAGGACTGGGCTTTATCACCCTGCATTTTCATCACTGGTTATGCTTTTCATTTCTGTCTTTGTTTTGTTTTGTAATGGTCTCCATTACAAAAGAAAAGTTTCCTTACTGAAAAGCATCTGTAAAGCAAAGGAGACTGTTATCAGAACAAAACAACAGCCTATAGATTGGGAAAGGATCTTCACCAACCATGTATCTGACAGAAGGCTAATATCCAGAATATATAAAAAACTCAAGATGTTAAACAGCAACAAATCAAGTAGTCCAATTAAAAAATGGAGTACAGAGCTAAACAGAGAATTCTCAATAGAGAAATATTGAATGGCAGAAAAACACTTACATGCTCAACATCCTTAGTCATCAGGGAAATGCAAATCAAAACTACCCTGAGATTTTACTTTATACCCATCAGAATGGTTAGAAACAAAAACTCAAGTGACAACATTCTCTCAAGTGGAGAGGATGCGGAGAAAGAGGATCCCTCCTCCATTGCTGTAGGAATGTAAACTTGTACTACCATTTCAGAAATCAATCTGGTACTTTCTCAGACAATTAGGAATAGTGCTAGGGTCAGATGGAAGGGGAGGAGGACCTCCCCTATCAGTGGACTTGGGGAGGGGAATGGGAGGAGATGAGGGAAGTAGGAGGAGATTTGAAGGGGATGAGGAAGGGGGCTACAACTGGGATACAAAGTGAATAAACTGTAATTTATAAAGAAAATAAATAAATTTTTAAAATGACAATAAAACAAGAAAGAAAGGTTTCCTTGATGGGTGGTTAATGTTACCTTTATATTTAGAATATAGTTAATTAAAGTGGTAGTAGTATCTTTTCCTCAAGATCTATGGTTTCACTAGCATTTTAGGGTTGGCTGGGTTTTCAGTACTAACCATAATTTCTCCCTTGTTGAGTAGATATTAATTCTGCTTAGAGAGCTTTTGATTACTCCCAAGGGATGGGTGCCACGACAGTACCATTAGGCTCATAGTGTCATGCTGGTCATTGTTGTGCTTCATGGGCATCATAGCAGGACGGGACTGTAGGTTGCTTCCCTCTTTTGGAAATTAAGCTTCTAATTTGATAATCTTTGCCTTTTTATTCAGAGTTTGTTTGTTTGTATATGTTATTCGTTCGCATAAAAAGAAGGTGGCATATTCTACTTGTCTATGTTAAACATATGTAGTTGCTTAGGTTCATTTGTAGCACACCAAATTTAATAAGTCTCTGTTCATTCTCACATGTGATATTTAATGTTTGAAATTTCGTATGTTCTTTATGTTTTTACTTTGAGCACTTGGGTTTTACAAATTAAAAAAATATTGGGACTTCAGGAATTTCTGGTTACCCCCAAGTTGTGCCCTGGTGGTTAAAGAGGGATGAAGCATCTGTAGGTTTTAAAATTTGGAATTGCCTGATTATTAAGAGAAATACATAAGATTGGAAAAGCGTGGTCATATACTAATATCTCAGAATATTATTCCTACGCATTTTTATGCTATAACAGTAAGCTATTGTACAGTACAATCATAAATATTTTCATCTGTGTTTTTCTGAGAACTTATGGGAGAATTCACATAGGATTTATTTCATTAGTTAACTGTCAGGTTTTGAGAATGGACCAAAGGATTTGATAGGTTCCTTTGGAGATGCAGCTCCATTTTCCATGGAAGCTATTTTACAAACAACTATGGAATGCCTCCTGACAACCTTCTCACTGGGGCTCAGTGACAGAAAAAGGAAATTCCATTAGTTTTTGTGAGTGAAGAAATCAGACTAGACCATCCAAATTCTTGAGATAGCTCCTTAAGAAATAGATCATGTCAGAGGCAGTACCTCTTCCCATTACTATGTAACCCACTTGGACACTGAACTGCCATAGGCTACATCTGTGCAGGGGTTCTAGGTTATCTCCATATATAGTCCTTGGTTGGAGTATGAGTCTCTGGGAAGTTCCCTGTGTTCAAATTTTCTTGTTCTGTTGCTCTCTTTGTGGAGACCCTGTCCTCTCCAGCTCTTACTATTTCCCACTTCTTACATAAAATTCCATTCACTCTGCCCAACAGTTGCCCATCAGGCTCAGCATTTGCTTTGATAGTCTGTAGGACAGAGGCTTTCAGAGGCCCTCTGTGTTAGGTTCCTAGTTTGTTTCCTGTTTTCTTCTTCTGGCTTTCAGTAGCCCTCTGTAGAAGGTTCCTAGGTTGTTTCCTGTTTTCTTCTTCTTCTGATGTCCATCATCTTTACCTTTCAGGATGGGAATTGACGACTGGCCTGCTCTTTGATCACCTCCCCCTGGGGGGGGGGAGCAGTCTTACCAGCAGTAGAGGACAATGCAGCCACTTTTGATGTGAACTGATAGACTAAGATCAGAAAGGAGAGGAGAACCTCCCCTATCAGTGGACTTGGGGAGTGGCATGCATGCAGAAAGAGGAGGGAGGGTGGGATTGGGAGGGGAGGAGGGAGGGGCCTATGGGGGATACAAAATGAATAAAGTGTAATTAATAAAAAATTAAAAAATATTTTAAAGTAAGTTGAGTAGTTGGTATACAGTAAGTACTGTTTTAATTATTTCACATGTATTGATTTAGAGTTTGGATTTGTTACTTACCCAGTTTATGAAGGAGAAAACTGAGGCATAAAAGGAGTGGGAATTTGCTGGAAAACACAGAGCGAACAGCAGAGCGTAGCCTGACGCTTTAGTAAAAAATCCAAACCAATGTCCACTATTCTAGGTTGCTTCATATTCTGTACTAATCATTAAAGAGTTTATAGGAAAAAAAGAAAGAAAAGAAATAGATCATGTAACTTTACATATGGTTGGCTGCTTTCCTGAATGTCCAGCCCTTGACCAGGAAGCTTCCATTACCATTTTCTTGTAGAAGCCACTGTCCTTTCTTCCTTTTGGACACAACTTCTGTCTTTTGATGATTAATGGGCACATCTTTCTCTCTCACATTAAAACCATGAATAAACTTTTTTTCCCCTCAGAAAAAGGCTCTGTTTGCTTGTTTAACTCTCATTCTAATACTCAAGTTTTTTCATTTGTATGTGAGCAGGAACACTGACAAATTTTATGTGATAAAACTCAGTCATTCAAACTTTCATTTCAAAGGAAAGTTACTAAATATAAAATTACTTTGCTTATCTTTTTATTATTATGGACTCTCTGCTGAAGCCATGCTTGATTACCTGTATTTTTCCTTTTCTTTTGTGTCTTCCTGCTTTTTCTCAAGCTGTTCCTTCAGTCTTGAATGCTAATTCTTTTAATTTATTTATTTATTTATTTTTAGTTTTCTTTATTAACTACAATTTACTCACTTTGTATCCCCCCCCATGGTTCCCTCCCTCCTCCCATATCAATCCCTCCCTTCCTCCACCCTCTGCATGCATGCCCCTCCTGGCTAAAATGCTCAATTCCTATCCGACAGGCAAAGAGGCTGGACATCAGAAGAAGGAGAAAAGAGGGAAAAAGTCAGGAGCCTGACACAAAGGACCTCTGAAAAGCTCTGCCTTGAATGCCAATTCTTATCTTCTAAACAGGACAATTCCTACCTGCTTGGTAAGAGACAGGGGGACAATTCTTCATCTGTGAAGTCGTCCCTGACTTCCTGTCTCCCACTGAGAGCCATTCTCACTCCTCCAGGTGACCTTATCACATTTAATAAATACATCATCACACTAAGAAAAGGCTCAAGTTAAACCCAGTGACCAGCTATGAGCATTGTGGTCAAAGACAGGTCATGAGTCAGTTCCCTCAGGCACATTATCTAGACACATTTTCTGTTTTCTTTATGTTGGTATTTCCTGCAATGGCAGTTGTATTGAATATACTCAGCCATATTTCAAAAAGCGTATTAAAATGTGTGATAGAAAGTTTAATAGGACTTTCCCCCTTTTTCTTAAGATCTAATAGTTCAAGTCAGTATAAAGCAAAAGAAAATGTCAATACTATTATAGTATTTCACCCACAGCTGGTGCAATATTTCTCCTCTCAGAATCAGCTAAGCACAGGCCTTGCTGTAATACTTAACTTTTGACTTTATTTTCTTTCTAATGCATCCAAATCGTTGGGGGCCAAGAAATAAAGAGCGTGACATCAGTGTCACTGGCCTCAGGGAAAGGAGATGACGGATAGTGGGGTACTGTAACACTACCCAAGTGACCATCCTACGCTGTTTTCAAAATCAAGGGATGAGGATGCCTTTAGATCGTGGCACTTTTGCACTACAGGAAGGGACTAGTATATCCTATTCTGAACGTAAACTAGTGTACTTCTTACTATGTTCCTGCTCATCTGAGGATAAGAGAAGAAGGTTAGAAAGAAGAAGAAAGAAGAGTGGAGCATGCTAAGAAGTTTTTCATCTCCCTTGTGTCAAGTACACACTGTCGAAGAAGGCAAGTGAGTTCCCACCATACATGTAGTTCAGGGGAGGAGATGATCAAAGGAGATGGGTTTATAAAAAATAGATTATTTGATGTAGAAGTAGAGGTAGCACCATTCTCTGAAGCAGAGAATATCACGGTGTAAGAGGCTTGAACTCCGTTTCTCCTGGCATTATGTAGCCTAACAGATGAGAAATGTGTGTGAGAGACCGAAGTGCCTCATTAGAGAAACACACTAGCAAGCAGAAGGCACTCATTCATGTTGGCTGCAAATCAACAACAGCCAACACAGAGAAAACTGGGGTGGACCTTGTTAACAGACCAATGCTCATCAGTTTCATTGCTTTTCTCTTTATGCTCATTATTGTAGTAGCTACTTCTGGAAAAACATAACAAGCGAAAGCACTGAAAAAGAAATATAACCATTTTCCAATTAATTTCCTAAATCTGCAATGAGAGCCAACAATGGGGAAGAGTTAACCTTTATGCGAATCAGCGTGTGGAATCTTGTGCTGAGTTGGAGCAAGAATAAAAGTGCCAGAAAGCTGTAGAATCTTTCTCTGATGCTCATTAAAAATGTCTGTCTCCTGTGGGGAATGGAAAATCAGCAGAATATGTTGGCAGGCAACGATTAAAGAAAAATAATCTATTTCATATTTTATAACATTACCTTGGTCTTACTTTCAGAAAACCAGTTTACTTGAATGAAAGTAATGAACCCTAGACAGCAATGGGAGTTCACTCAGAGCTAGTTATAACACTGTAATACCATTTTATTTTCTTCAAGTGTTTGTAGAAGTTTGGAAATACCCATGTCTGATCATGATGAACAAAGAGGCCTCAGGGTAAGACTGGAAATAAAGAAACTTGCATTTGTACAAGGGTCTGAGGGAATAAAAGTGTCAACCAGAGTGAAGTGAGGTTTGTATGAGTTAGAAGAGGACAGGGGGAAAAACATTAAAGCCAGTTTTTGCTTGGTTTTCTTCATCCTGGAAAGGTGATACTGTGATGTGAGACTTTAATGTCACATTAAACAGTCTCCTGCTTGGTTTGGATATCAAACAGGCTTCCACTCGGTCCATGAGAGCAGCGCCCAACTTAAAGTAGACCTTAGTATCAGCTGATAAGCATGTCTCTCATTTTGAATTATAGAGCAAATTATGCAAGCTTGCATGTGTTCAGTGCATGCCGCCTGAATCAGAATGAGCCCTAATGAATACGCTTCTTTTTATTTCTTCCAAAGAAAAGTTTTTTTTTATCATACTAAAGAAGATACTAGTTCCACACATTTTATTAAATCAGTTCAGGCATTCTTCAGTTTTGTCATTTAACAAAGCCTCAGAATGTCCCAAATTATTATTAAAGAATAGAACAGGACTTTGTGGTTGTGAAGTGTGAGGTGTGTGCAGTATTGTAGCTTGAGGAAATTCAGAGCTCTGTCCTGAGCTAATGAATTATTGTCTCTAGTGTTACCCACACCCTGGCTTAATTTTTGAGTGCCTGATTGGATTTTGGTAACATAATAAAGTAAGTTATCTGGATTTGCAAACTTGAAGTCCAGTCCTTAGAAACAATGACTTCTTGAAGGAATTGATTGCTATGCTCTAAGGACTAGAAAATCTTCATTCATCATATTTTTTAATATCATGTGGAACCATATTTGAAGTTTAATCATTGACTATTTAATGTCAGACATTGAAACCTCTCTATGAGTTTTTTGGTAAGTAAAGCACCAAAGCCTCTCAAAACAAAACGGGCTAGTATCGTTGTCCGTGGTTGCCTACTATAGACAGGTGATAGGTGTATTGCTGAATATGTAAAACACTTCTGTTTTAGGATCTAGGTCAAGCTGGAACTGACATAGAAAAAAATTTCCCTACTGGTGAGATTTCAGCATTCCAGAACATGCTGTACAGTTCACCAAGGAAGAAAGCCCATCAGTGCACTGAGCTTAGTGGGTAGCCTACTGCTTTTACTTATTGATAAATAGATGTGCTGTCAAGTTATTTTCTAAGTACTTATTTTTATATCCATTTATTCTCCATGAGAAGTCTCTTTTTTTGCAGTGGGTCGTGGTTAATGAAGATATTCACAACTGGTCAAAGGGTGAAAGGGACTGCTGAGGGCTCAGTCTTAAATGAGAAATCTGTGTCCCCTTAAGGCTCAGGGAACATCACAAAAGAGAGGGCAGAAAGAAGCTACGTCCTAGAGAATGGAGAGGGCTCTTACGAAGCACTGTCCTCTGACATGACATGGCTGGCACACTGCTGAACCCACAGTAGTTATAATTGCCTGCACTACATCATGCAAGTCAACAATCCACTATGGCTGGCAGAGGGAGGGGCTTGTCAGACTCCACCTTTATTAAGAATGTAGCTGCTGCCTACTGGCTTCTGAGAGAGGAGCCCTTTCTATTCCTCCCTTCCCCACCCCGGGTGGTGTGACAATTCATCAGTTGCAAAACTCTAGGGTTTGTTCACACATCCATGTTCATGTAGGCAGCAGTAAGTGGAACCAGTGTGCTTAAAAAATGAGGACATAAAGAGGGATGGGAAGTAGCAGCATTGTCTGGGGGAGATGGGAGAAAGTATTTATGTTGGACGTGATCGAGATCCACGAGAGAAAAGAAAAGATAATCGTTTTGGAGGTAAAGTGCTTCTTGAATGTGTCTTGAACTGCAGCCTTAACACAGGCACATACAAAACAGCAAAGCTTATCACATAACCACGGTCAGGCAGCTCCGACAGCAGGTGCACTCTGCTCCACAGCACAGAAAATGACACGAAGCCTCACGCAGGCATTAACGGGAAAAGGTTCGAGGTGTTAAAAATTGTTAGCCACCTGCCAGCACAGCACAACAGCAGGTGTACATTTTAAATATCTACAAAGTCAAAATGACTTTAAAGCTTCTGCGTGGTTATAATGTCACTCTTTGCCCTTTGAAAACCGCATAGCAAACAAGAAAAGGCGTGATGTACTGACTCCGTGTTGTAAAACTTTGCCTCTGGAAGCAGCTACAATTTTACTTATTAAAAGGGTTAGATTGAACATAAAATGTAAAAACACTATTCTGACATAAATCCAAATACATATATCTTTTACAGCAAAAATTTTGTTTTAACCCCTTCCTCTAACACAGCATTCTAAGACTAAGAGAGGTCATTGGCAAGTAATTATTAATTTCTTTAGGTTTGTGTAAAATCCAGGGGTAATTATGACTATCAATATAGACACTAAAAAAATAGTCCTTGTGTTTTATTAGTAGTTGGGAACATTATAAATATTGCCTAAAACATAGTTTTCAGTAAATATTATGAAATAAATTCTTTTATGTGAGCATTTTTGCTAAAATTGGTTTTGCATTCATTCACGATTTATTATGCTTGAGGAATAAATAACATTTTTCAGTCAATCATGAATTTAGTTTTACTGTTTGGCATTTTGTGATTAAAACACTGTTACCTGAAAAATAAAATTCTTAAGATCACTGATGTTTGTTGAAGACTAAAAGCATCTATTTCATTTTCTTCAGTAACAATATCAACAACACAAGGGCAAAAAAATTACTTGTACAGCATATTTGATGATCATTTAAAGAAACCAAATTCAAAATATGTCCTTATGATGTATAGTTTTTGATAAATACTGCTTACCATGCAATTCGATGTGCATTTAAATAATTTAAATTACATTTTCACTTATTTGTGAATGATAGATTTTTCTCCCACTTTCTATTGAAACCTTAGTTTCAGAGCACAAAGCCTGATGTGTCAATCAAAAAAATTCTTTGCTACTATCAGTAAGAAAATCTTTTATGCTAAATACTCCTCTCTATTTAGAACCATGGTAAATTACAAAATACACACAAAATAGGTCCTTTGCTTTATGGTATAGCTGAAAAATCACATGCTCCCTGTGTTTTCCAATCAAGAGGAACTATGCGACCACCAGGAGCTAAAGGACTGACAGAAGAAATAACCATGTTTCACTCTGAGATGAAACACTTCAGGCTGAAGAATTCCAATATAAGTTATTTTTCTTCCTTGTTTTATATTACAGTTTATTCACTTCGTATTCTAGCTGTAGCCCCTTCCCTCATTCCATTCCTCCTTCATCTCCTCTCATGTCCATCTCCAAGTCCACTGATAGGGGCAATCCTCCTCACCTACCATCTGACCCTAGCTTATCAGGTCTCATCAGCAGTGACTGCATTGTCTACCTCTGTGGCCTGGTAAGGGTGCTCCCCCTTCAGGGGGAGGTGGTCAAAGAGCCAGCCACTGAGTTCATGACAGAGACAGTCCATATTACCCATACTAGGGAACACTCTTGGTAACTGAGCTGCCATGGGCTACATCTGAGCGAGGAGTCTAGGTTATCTCCATGCGGTATATCAGTCTCAGAAAAGTAACAGTCTCAGAAAAGACCCCTGGGCCCAGATATTTTGGATCTGATGCTCTCTGTATGGAGCCACATGTTTTGACGGCAAGCTGACTTTGGAGTCCATCGTTGAGAATGTAGTGTCTGAGTGGATTCCTGTGTCATCTCCAGGAGAAATGCCTAGTTCATCTTCAATCATACTGTGGAAAACACTAAACTATATTAAGCGAAACAAAGCAAAACTAAAGCAAACCCTTGTCTCATTTGAAGGCACAGGGTTTTCAGAGTTTGACTGATCGTGCTTTACTGTGTCTATAGTATTTTGTTTGTTTTTTGGATTTAAATAATTCTACATCTGCTTCTATTTACAAGTATCATGAATATGATACGTTACTAACACAGTTGTAGGAAGAAGGAGGATAATACAAAGAAGAAACTTGTATTTGAAGGTTAACACACGTTTTAGGAATGGTAGCTTTGATATAAAGCTGATTTAAACTCTTCTTTTCCCATCATAATTTTTGGCCTCTAAAACTAGGTCAGAATTGAATTCACAATGTAAACTTTGAAGTGTCAAAATACCAAATAATGATCTACTAATAATCTATTCAATGTGACTTTATTGTATAATAAAGAAAAATAAAAATATTAACTATTTCAAAAATGTCTTGGCAGTTTTTGAAGACTCTGTGATAAGTGCTGTAGTACGGGTCTTAAGTGGCACCATTACACAACTTGTGTTTATATTGACCAGTTAGTTGATATGTAGTCACTTAACTATATTCGGTAGCTTGCAACAAATCTGCGAAAATACCATATCATATATTCATATATATATATATATATGTGTGTGTGTGTGTGTGTGTGTTATGTTTTCACTTCACTTAGGCAGAGAAATGCTCAGCCTACCCTGTAGCTTTAAATTGTTTTGTGAGTAGATAAGCTGAAATCATGCGATGGGCAAAGCTCTTCAAATGGAGCTATTCTGTAGGCTTTCATTTCTCCTTCCCTTGTTCTTTCTTATGGAAGTAAGGATGGGTAAAGGAGGAGCAAATTACGACTGAATGAACACCTGCAGGGTAGAAGCTGGGCAGAAGCTGTGATCACAGGATGTCTGAGAGGCAGAGTAGGGCAGAGACCATTGCATGCTCACTCCCAGTTTCATGACATAAAATTCACATCCAGTTTTATTTAAGCTACTCTTATTAGACTCAGCTTCCTCATGTGGCCAAACTCATTCCCTGAATTGAAAATAGAGGTAAAGTAGAGAGTTGTAAAAAGTCGTGCAAACAAGAAGATATACTGGTTTGGCACGGCGGTATTGTAGGATTGATGGTCCATAAATGCAGTACTGGCTTGGAGAACATATTCTATAAACATTCATATGAAATAAAAATGAATGAATAGTAAAATTATATTGAATAAAGTTCATTAAAACGCTATAAAATTCAACATCATCATATTCACCCTATATATCAAAGCAATACTTGAAAGTATTTCATGGAAATACTTTTAATGAAGATATTTTAAATGGTAAAAATATTATTTTAGCATTTTTTTTTGCACTGTCATTATGTCACAGCTTTCCTAGAAGGAAAAAGTTAAGCTCCCTTAGGTTTCCTGTGTGCAGCACCCTAAGGACAGATCGAACATTTAAATTCGATCCAGTGGGAAAAACTCCGTTGCATTTTGAACTTTAAGGAGGCAGGGTCCTTCATCTTTCCTCTCAATCTTTAGCGCTTTACATATGCCGCCTGGCGCTAGATTAAAACTTTTGGCGGGCACGATAAGAACTTTTTAATCGCCCCTTTTGTGAGATCAGTGTAATCTGCCTCTCCTGCCTGTTTTATACATGAGGGGATTCTCTGAAGCAAGCGAAATTCAATAACAGTGGTGGCTGACGCGCAGGATAATTTAAAGACGCAGCCGTCTGACAGCTGATTCTTCAGTGACTCCACTTCTACTGACAGAGGGAAAAGAAAATGCTGAAGCTGTCAGTCCGCTTCTATTTTTTATGAGCAAATTTTGTACTTTTTGGAGCGATGGGATGGAGGAGCATTGCAGGAATGAACTTCATGTGCCTGTCTGCAAAGCAATCCTTGCTCTCCCTTGTGTGGGAATAACACTTGTGGAACATTTTTCACCCAAGGATGGCAGAGTGCCTCATTAAAATGGATTTATTAAGCCTCCAGGGCCCCGTGTAGAAGAGGGATGGTCAGCTGCTAGTTCATCAAGATGGAAAAACTGGGTAGAAAGAGTCCAAATGACTAGGCTATAGGGTACCAAATTGGCAAATTTTATTCACTTTCTGCCCTGATTTTATAAGTGAGGCCAGTTTAGCCATGCAGGATGTTGATGCTTTAAGCCCAATAATTGTATAAATTTAAAGCACAGGTCTTTGCGAAATCAGCCTGCCTGACATTTTGGACCAGCTGATTCTTCACTGTGAGATGGTGGGAGCTGTCCTGGGCACTATAACATGACCAAAAGCACAGGTTTGCGGGTCTCTACCCACAAATACTAGAAGGACACCTCCATTCTGACCATCAAAAATTAGCCCTAGACTTTACTAAATATCCTGTATGGGAGAAAAGGCCTCACTTTCCCTCCGACAAGACTTACTGTCCCTTATGTAAGCTGAAAAAAAAAAGAAAGAACAAGATCTTTGATGAAAGATCTTTGATATACCTGAATTGTGGTGATGGACCCTTATATTAAAAACTCAATTTCAAAACTGTAATAGTTGAAAACTGAATGTAAATGTAAGTCCGATTTAAGAAAACAGTAGGAAGACACAAAGATTCACTACCTAGCGTTCCTCTGGGTGAGAAGTATTATTAAAGCAATCAGTACGGACAAGCTGATTTAATGTGAGGGACCCATCCATCTAGCCATAGGGGAAGGAAGTTGGCACGAGGCAGGTGCCATCTCAGGGCCTCCCTGGGAAGACTGGGCTACAGGAGAGGCCAAGTGCCAGAGGAGAAACTGTTGCATAAAGCATGTAAAGGGCTGCATTTACAGAGCAGGACTGCAGCTTCTATGCCTCCTCCAGGCTGCAGCAGATGATGGCTTCTGGGACCGAGTACACTCTCTATAAATTGGCGATGAACCTGCTGGAGAAAGACATCAATAATTATTGAAAGGAGCTCTGAGAACAGGAGCCATCCAAGAGGACCTCACCTTTTCATATATCACCTATGTGTTGCCACATGTTAATTTACCCTCCGAGACTACATTAAGTCGATTCCTAAGCTATAATTACTATGGAGAGTAGTAATTTCATGTATTTAAATATCATTTAGCAATTTCCCAATGCTAACAGTAAGAGCACCGCTATCATTGATCTTGTCACCTAGTTTGTGAAAGGAAGACTTCCTCTTTGGATCTGAGAATTCTTCTCATTCTCTGTAATTAATTTTGATTCCCTTTGCAAAGCACTGAAGTTATTTTCACTAAGAGTAAAGCATGTTCAAACCATCTTGGTCTTTGCATGAAGCATAATAGCCTACAATAGCCTTTCATTCATTAACCCATCAATTTATAAAAGTACCAGTATATCTACAGACATCTTTTGAGCATATTCAGCTATTAGGCACACATGTAAATAAGGGACTTACAAATATTCATAAAAGTGATCCCTGTTCTTAAGTATATGTTAATACATCAACACTATGCTTACCCGTTATAATATAAATATGTGCAATGACTATATATTACAATCAGAATACAAGAAGACAGTTGTAATGAGCAGTGCTAGCTAAGCCTACACAAGTGGTCACGATAGGGTTATGAATTACCCCAATTACTCTAAAGGATCAGGAATTTTAGCAGAATATCTTTAAAGCAAATGATTGCCTTGTCTGGACTCTTGCTAAATGCTTACTCCAATGACATTACTGAAGATGAAATAGACTCGAGAAAGAATGGTGGTAAAGTAGTCAAGAGAAAATAATAATCAGGCTACGATAGTAGCATATGTAGTTGACAAATAACGGTAGCATGGCCTGAAGTATTGGTAATGGAAGAGATTGATGTGGATTTTTCTGTTGTCAGTGCAGGTAGTATAGTACAGTGAGTGGGTAATTACAGCTGTTATATGTAATGATGTTACTTGAGGAGCAATGGTCTAGTACCAAGTCTGCCTTGGGGCCACATGGTCTACCCCAGAGCATTTTGACAGTTGGCATCATGGGCCGTTAGCATGCTTATATCAATTCCAACATTCATCATGGGTTTTCTGCCTGATCTACTACACTCCTTTTGTACTTTTATCGCTATTCTGACCTGCTCTTGCCTCAGATTTCAATGCATGTTCATTGGTTTTTATTCCGGTTCTTACTCTTTTCCCTTTGACTGTCTCATACATAGAGAAGAAACACTAACTTCTTCTCAGTTCCTCTAAACACACAAACACACACACACACACACACACACACATACTTAAACACAAACACACACACATAAACACAAATCTCACACAAACACACATTTTCTCACATGCACTCACACAAACATAAACATACACTCACATACATACACAAGCAAGCACAAACACATACATATACAACTCAAACACAGACAAACACACATGCACACACTGCTATACACAAAGCATTATGATAAGCATTGGATAATTGGAGTTAAGTTGTAGCTATCTAGTACCAATTACTAAAATAAATACAAACATTTGAAGAAAATATATGTTGCAAAAGAAAGTTAGGGTCTGCAATGCAACTCAATGCTACAATACCATCCTAGCAACAACAGGGCCATAGTTTTGATCACTAAAAACAACTCCACTCTGACGTTCTCTAAGAGAGAAATCAAATTTGCTCTGTCATTTCTGACTCCTGGCTCCAAGTCTTCAGATGTGAATATACAACATGGAAAAACAAAGAAACCAGACATGTTGGGGCCTTTTGAGAGCGAAATAGCAATGCAGATTGTATGAAGTGGGAAACAGAAAATTGTGGAGAAGACTCCAGCTAAGAAAGAAGGTAAATCAGTACAGAAGAAGAAAAAGAAGTGAAAAAGTAGACAATTTGTCTGAAAAACTTCACAGAACTTTCTATCTTGTAAACATGTACAAGATAACATATATATATATAATACATGTTCTGTATTTTTTATATTATATTAATTTTTATAAATAAATAGATACAATTTTTAGGATATGTACCTTAGAGGAAATAAAACAATTTGGGCTAGCAATGCTTTCCAAGCAAAAACACAAAGCACAGCCTAGCAAAACTTAAATGCCAGCATGAGGGAGTAGAAATGGGATGGGCTGTATGTAGGGAGGAAAAGGAAAATAGAGAATGGTATGATTATATTTTATTTAAAATGTATAAAAAGAATACAAGGACAAGGAAAACAAAGAATTTTAAGGCTATAAAATAAGGAGAAAATAAAATGGAAGAATTTGCTGGTAGATAGAGGAAGAAAAACATAAACTCAGTTCATAAGGGAAAAAAATATCTTTAGAAGTTAATATCTGTATCAAGTCATGATGCATGTTTCTGCAATCCCACTCACTTAGGATAGAAGGATGAAATACCACTTCAGCAGTAAAGCAAGGAAGCCATGCTGCACAACTTAGTGAGATCCTGTGTCATAAAGAGAAAAACAATGTGGTAAAGTTTAGTGATATAATTTATAGTAGAGTGCTTACTGAGCTACTGGCGATGAAAAAAACAAAAAACAAAAAACAACAAACTTACAAATATCTTTGAGAGAAGCTGGACAGTAAATTTAAAAGCTGTTTCATTTAACTTGAGCCCATACCATGCGAGGGATAACCAGGGACTTGAGACTAGATAGCCCAGAGACCTAGGTTAGAACCAAAGACCTGGCCAAAAATAAATAAATAAATAAATAAATAAAAGAAAACAAAAACAAACATTCAGAACCACTTAAATGATTCCTAATGCTATTTTGTTGTATTCATAGATCAGTGCCTCAGCCAGTAGCCATCAAAGAGGATGAGAGGGTCTAAATTGGAGGTCTGCATAGGCTCCCTTCCCTGGAAAATCAGGAAACCCATGGAAGATGGGGAAAAAAGATTGTGGGAATCAGAGAGAATGGAGGATACCAAGAGAAAATGGCCCACTGAATAAAAAAAGACCTCCACTATCAGTGGACTTGGGGAGGGGCATGGGAGGAGATGAAGGAGGGAGGGTGGGATTAGGAGGTGATGAGGGAGGGGCTATAGCTGGGATACAAAGTGAATAAACTGTAATTGATAAAAAACTAAAATTTAAAAAAAAAAGAAAAAAAGGAAAGTAATATTCATGCAACAAACCAGGGAAATGCATGGTCTGCACCAGGTCCTCTGCATATGTGTTATGGATGTTAGTTTGTTGTTTCTTTAGGATTCATACCAGTGCTGGCAGGTGTTCCTCTGACTGTTTTGGCTGCTCTTAAGACTTTTCCTCCTACGGCATTGTGTTTTCCAGCATTAGCGTTTTGCTTTGTCTAACTGTATTTTGTTTTGTCGTGTTTGTTTGTTGTGTCTTGAGGGCTTGCTCTTTCCTGAAGAGAAAATGAAGAAGGAGTGGATCTGGGAGATATGAGAGGTCCTGGGAAGTGCTGGAAAGAGCAAAGGAAGGAAAAACTGTGACCTGAAAAATATTGTATAAGAGAAGAATATATTTTCAATAAAAATTAAACATATTAAGATAAAAATAAGAGCTCCCCATGAGATTTTGAAAGAAAAAAAAAACTGACCAGATACAATAACACAATTTATTTTATTAAGTAATAAAGATATATCTCTGGGTTAAGAAGGGAATGCTACCTTAGAAAATGAAGAAAATAAAGAGTATTCTTTCAATGATTTTGAAAAGAGAGTGAATTTCAGAGCAATGCATTTGGAGAGGGTGAAGGGCGATGAAAGTAAATATATGGAATATACTATGGAAAAAATGGGAACACTATAAGAAAGGTAGGACACCATCGTCGTCATAGACAGAGCTGCCATTCTTGGGAAAATATGGGACATGTCTTCTTTCCAATACCATAGAAGAAAAGATAAGGTGGGAAAGGTAGGCTTATATACCTATGGGGATACATAAACTTGCAGTTGTATGACAAAAGATTAATAGACATCCGGTTTCATATATTTTAGGTTCTCAGAGGAATGCAAAAGAAGGTAATTTTTTAGAATTGGAAGAAAAATTGGATGTGAATGTAGAATAAAAGACTTAGACTTAGTAAAGAAAGAATACTTCCACATTTGTCATTAAAAGTCTTTAGAGATAGACATTATTTCCATCTGATTGAGAGGAAATTAAAATTGAGACATCTCAGTGCTTCAGAGACAGTCATGAGTTCAACACAGTAGAAATAAGGTGTTAACCTCTACATGTCTTATTTTATATCCAGTGCTCTTTTGATCAGAATATTCTTAGTAAGAATTAGCAATTACTTAACGTCGTTGGCCAGTGAGTCCAGGAGGAGTGAAGAAAGTAGGTGAAACACAGACAGGACCTCCTGAAAGAACAGAAGGTGCAAAGATCAAGTCAAAGGGTAATTAAAGTTAACTGGCGTGTGATTGGTACATTTGGAATATACTCATAGGAAATGTAAAGGAAGAGTTGTCGGTGGCCAAAATTGCGAATTGGGATATTAAGACTGTAAAGATGAAGGGCATTCAGCTCTGATGTGAGATCCTGAGAGTCCTTATTTAAATTAAAGGAGAATTGTGTTGACTTCAAAATTAAAGAGCCATAATATTGAAATATCAAATTGAGGCCATCAGGTAACCACATGAAAACTGGAGTGGAATTAAAGTCAGACAGATTTTAGTTGACAAAGCATAAGCCGAGCTAAATAAGGAGAGATCAGAGAAACAAGGTCCCAAGCCCATACCCTGCTACCTTTGGTCTTCTGAAAATTTTAAGTTAAATAACATTCTGCTTTAATTATAGAACTTGATACATAATAAACTACTTTAATATTAATATTAAATTGTGTGACTTCAATTCTTTTCTGAATCTGTGTTTTTCTATGCAGAAAGCTGAGGTAAAAATAGTAAGTAAAAATCTAGAAGTCAAAACCAAAGAATTTTCTTGAGAGAGACTTTCAGAAAACTGAATGAGAATTTTTTTTCCTGAAAATATATTAATGCATACATTTTGCATGACTATAATGAAAAATCACCATTTATAAATTACTCTAAAATTTGCTGTTATAATAAAACTGCATAACTAAATGTAATCATACTATTGAAACAAAAGGAATAGAGTGTGCTTTTAGTAGAATGCTTAGCTTCAGTCCTAGAACGGCAGGGCCACTACATAGAGCTTGCTGCCTTTGAACACTGAGACGTCCAGCTCCCCACCTGAGTGCTGAGACGAAAGGTGGACACCACTCCGCCCATGGTCTTCAGAAATTTAATTTTCCGCTCAAAGTACTGGAAGATGAAAGACTCAAGAAGAGTACAGAAGATGGAGCTTATTTTATAATTTGTAACCATTTTCCTTTTGATAAAATTTCTACTCTCTGTTGCTCATTATTATTAAAACTGTTATAAAATTAAGCATTTTGTAACCCTCTAAGGGCTGGCGAAACCTTCTTCCATCAAGAGTGATTTGTAAATCTCTTTATTTCACCTTGGTGGCAGTTGTTGGAACCCAGTGCTCATTCCACTGGAAAATTGGAAATCTTCTCGCTCAGTTGTCTCATCCCTTGGCCCTTCTCCATTTATTTAGAAGAACGGAGTAACGGAATAATAGATTAATCCTACTCAATGCATAGTGCTATATTATTAACCAGAGGTTTCTTTTGTAAGTCACTTAGGTTCCTGTTTCATCATATCATAGATAGGTGATAGGGAATTTATGCCATGACAATTCCTGGGTAAGTATAGTCCTTGCTCTCCTAATCATAGCACTTCCTGTTCCTGGAGGGTAATTCCTCGAGTGAGTGCCAAGGATCTAACACATACTTTTATTCTTAACAGAATTAAAGAAAGAAAAATGTTCAAATCAATAGCATCAGTCTGTAATTGGCTCTAAATAAAGCTTGCCAAGTGTGTCCACTGTAGCCTGTAGCCACAGGTCAGAGAGAATCTTCCACTGTGCATTACTGTCTCAGGGTACAACTTCATCACAGTAATATTTTCATTATCATTTGCTAGTCCCTTCTGGAAGTCAGATATTGCCAGAAGAGCTAATATTAGCACTGATAATGTGAAATAGGGCATTACAAACTCATTTGGTAAATGACACTTGTAATAGGAGAAAAGCTTTCTCTTTTACAATCAGAGGATAAGTCTGTAGCATCTTCCCTAATGCGGAGAGGATGCCTTTAACTGCCAGCCTATTTATAGCTTTGATGTATGCCCTTCAGTACCTTTTTTCTTTTAGATTTGATCCCTGCTGCTTTGATTTATTAATTGAAGAAGTATACTTTCATTTAATATGTTTTTCAAGGGACCATTTATACCATAATTCTTGGAGATACTGCTTGTTCATGATATATTTGATTTCCTCTGTGTTATTTTTTTTTCTTTTTTTATTATTTATTTTTTTTATTACATTTTATTAAATCTGTATCCCAGCCGTGCCCCGAACCCTCATTCCCTCCCAGTCCCTCCCTCCCTCCCTCATCACTACTGTGCCCCTTTCCAAGTCCACTGATAGGGGGGAACCTCCCCCCATTCATCTGATCCTGTTTTATCAGGTATCTTCTTTGAGTTCCTGTTAGAAATAGTCCTTGTTCCCCTCACTTTGGGAAACCAATTAATGAGAAAGCTGGATAAAATACTAGGAATAGCGCTTCCTCAAGATCCAGCCATACCACTCCTAGGCATATACCCAAAAGAGGCTCAAGTACACAAAAAGGACATTTGCTCAACCATGTTTGTAGCAGCTTTGTTTTTAATAGCCAGAAGCTGGAAACAGCCCAGATGCCCCTCAACTGAAGAATGGATGCAGAAACTGTGGTACATCTATACAATGGAGTATTACTCAGCAATGAAAAATAAGGAAACCATGAAATTTGTAGGTAAATGGTGGGACCTGGAAAGGATCATCCTGAGTGAGTTGTCTCAGAAGCAAAAAGATACACACGGTATATACTCACTCATATAGACATACAACATAGAATAAACCCACTAAAATCTGTACATCTAAACAAACTAAGCAAAAGAGAGGACCCTAACTAAAATGTTCAATCCCCATCCTGAAAGGCAAAGAAGATGGACATCAGAAGAAAAAGAAAACAGGAAACAACCTAGGAACCTGCTACAGAGGGCCTCTGAAAGCCAGAAGAAGAAAACAGGAAACAACCTCGGAATCTGCCACAGAGGGCCTCTGAAAGCCTCTGCTGTGCAGACTGTCAAAGCAGATGCTGAGTCTGATGGCCAACTGATGGGCAGAGTGAATGGAATTTTATGTAAGTAGTGGGAAATAGTAAGAACTGGAGAGGACAGGAACTCCACAAGGAGAGCAACAAAACAAGAAAATTTGAACACAGGGAACTTCCCAGAGACTCATACTCCAACCAAAGACTATTCATGGAGACAACCTAGAACCCTGACAAGGCAGCCACTTCTTATGAGAACTGATAGACTAAGATCACAAAGAAGGAGAGGAGGACCTCCGCTATCAGTGGACTTGGGGAGGGGCATGCATGCAGAAAGGGGGGGAGGGTGGGAATGGGAGAGAAGGGAGGGGCTTATGGGGGGATACAAAATGAATAAAGTGTAATTAATAAAAGTTAAATAAAAAATTAAAAAAAATAGCCATCTGCTGAGATCATGATCCTAAGGTTAAGTTTAGAGAGACTGAACTTTCTTGCATTATTATGAACTGGAAGGGAGATAAAAGCCAAGGGTTGGAGTTGATAAATAAGTAAAACAAAATTTTAGTTTGAAAACTACTATATGCTGGAGGTTGAATGTGCTCCAGAGAAATATGCATGAAAGAAATATAACGTAAGGGGTGGAACACAGGTTGAAAGTTAGACCTAGGTCACTCTTGAAGTCTCCTGAAGGGAATGATGAGACACCCATCTCTTCCTATTTAACTTTTGCTTTCTGGTTCATGACGTCCGTTTGTCTGCCATGTGCTTAGTTCCTATCTTTGTCGTTCATCCCAATGTATGGGGCAAAGCAATAGGAGCATTCATTCATGAACTGTAGACTTTAAAACTGTAAGCCAAATAAACTCTTTTACAAGTTAGTTGTCTCAGATACTTTGTTAAGGTGACAGAAAGCTGATTCATAAGAATGCTTACAACCACTGTAAAATAAGTAAGCGTGGGAAAGAGACAGTGTTGGTAGCTAAGCCAAGAGTACAGAATGCATCCTTGATGGTCCTATTCAAAATCAGTGCATAGAAACACTGCTTTTGCTCCTATTAAAATTACTTTTACTCTATGATTGTTTATGAATTTTTCAGTAATGGGAACATGATGTATTGAAAACAACCTGAATATGTCCCATAGTGATTTGTATATAACATGTTTAATAAATATGTGTTGCTATGTTGCTATCATCATCTACTAATATGCAATTAAGGCAAACACCTGATTTTAGCTTTACATGGAGGAGAATGACTCTTCTGACATGCGTAAAATTATTATTTAACAACTGTATTACACTTTTCAACTTTGTTCTAAAAATTTTTAACAGGTTTAGTTTTTTTTAAAAAAGTGTTTTTCCCCCCCTCTGGTCTGTAGATTGCGGCACATCTCACTTGGTGTTTAATTGTAAAGGCCATGTTCTTGTTCTACAGGTTCTCTCTGAGGGTTTTACAATAAATTAACCATATGTAGTTTAGTTTCTACCTTGAAGCATTGGTAAGAATAAGTTTTTAAAGAAACAAAGCCTTTCCTAACATTCCTGAAAACTCATTAACAAGCAGATGACTTTGATCAAGTTAATTATCAGCTGAGAGATCAAATGTGTTTGCTCGAATTTTAGAGTGAGACAGATGGGTGAG
This sequence comes from Rhombomys opimus, assembly GCA_010120015.1. NCBI lineage: Eukaryota > Metazoa > Chordata > Mammalia > Rodentia > Muridae > Rhombomys > Rhombomys opimus. The sequence goes on along the minus strand of REGO01000882.1, from coordinate 441,886 downwards.
GCCAACTGTGTCAAACCAATGACTCAGAGCTAAAGTTGTGGATGGTCGTTGTTTATCAATGGGTTGTTTTGGATATCAGGAACAACTGCCACGGCCACCCTGATGGAAGCGGTCAAGGCCTATCAGGCCCAAATCTGCTAGAATTTATTAATTTAAAATAAAAAAAGAAGCAGGCAGCAGAGCATAAACTGGAACCTTCTTCATGGTTTGGTCAGCATCTTGAGCTTCATTGCAGACACTTGCATGCTTCCTCCAACAGTCGCCGTAGAAGCCTTTTAACATTCCTCTGTCTTGAATCCTCCTTAGCGTTATAGATGTAAAGTTAATTCCTTCTGGTTATCACGAGAACTATATGACATAATTAAATGATGACCAGAACTAAAAGAATAGGAAAATACAGTGGTACAGAAAGAGCTGAATAGAAAAAGGCTCTGACATCTCAGTTGTCGGAGTCTTTTTGTGCTTTTTCTAGTTGATTTTTCTCCCTACTCCCTCCACAAGAACCTTCTAAAATAAAACCATGTTTTGCAAATGAGAATATCTCTGGGTAATTTTAAAAATCCATTTTAGAATTTATAACCATACAGTGAAACCGGATGGCAATAACTGATAAAAAAAAAAGTGTTGAGATGATCAGCATACCTGAAATACATCAAGATGGGTAAGAGAGAAGTCATAGGCAGAGTGGATGATGATTAGTCAGTATTGTAGACTTCAAACAACATAGAATCACCTGGGAAGAAAGTCCTATTGAAAGATTCTCTAGATTTGGTTGGCCAGGGGCATATCTAATGGAGAATAATATTGACTGTGTTTATTGAGGTTGGAAAGACCTCCCTACTGAAAGTGACACCATTCTCTGTGGAGGAGATCCTAAGCTATTTTAAGAGTGGAGAAGGCCAGCCACTGAGTTCATGTAGGTGACAGACCCTGTTCCCCTTACTAAGGAGCCCACTTGGATACTGAGCTGCCATGAGCTACATCTGTGCAGGGGTTCAGGTTATCTCCATGAATGATCCTTGGTTGGAGTAGCTGCCTTATCAGGCCACTCCTGATGAGACCTGATAGGCTAGGATCAGAAGGAAGGAGAGGAGGGCTTCCCCTATCAGTGGATACGGGGAGAAGCCATGGGAGAAGAAGATGGAGGGAGGAAAGGATTGGGAGGGTATGAGGGAAGGAGCTACAGCTGTGATACAAGGTGAATAAATTGTAATAAATTTAAAAAAATAATAAAAAAAATTAAAGTAAAATAGTGAGAAAGTATGCTGAACACAAATGTGTACACAGCCATTCCTCTGTATTCTTGGCTGTGGGTGCTTTAAGCCTCTGTGACCTTGACTTCTCTACAATGATAAACTGTAACCTGGGATCATGAGCTAAAGTAAACCCTTTTCCCCCTCCATTGCTCTTTTATTACAGCAACAAGAAATGAAAATTAAGGCACAGAGAATTCCAAAATCAGCCATAGAAGATGACATTGCAGTCCCCATTATCATGCTTTTCAGAGATTTCTAGTCACTCCTACAGTCAAGGTTTTTACCAGTCTGCCCCTCAGCAGCCATAGACTCCTTGTGGTAAACACAGCAAAGATCCTCTTAGGGTTTTCTGTTGTGGATTCTTCCACGGAGGACACTGGTAGCTTTGTTCCCTGGCTAAACAAGTAACGGCCACTGCGTCAGATCTCCCAAACAAGAACAAACTCCTAGCTCCTTCTCTGTCTCTTGTAAGACACTGTCAACAGGTGCAATCTGAGAACAAGGACCACCACACCGTATCCCAAGTCCTATAAGTCAGACAAGCTCTGTGAACGTTCTGTGTTTTAATCGGAAAGCTACTACCTCAACACTACAGTAGCTAAAGGAATGATAAAGGGGAGTGAATCAAACCAAAGCAAATAATAATAATAAACTATTAAATTATCAAGAAAGACAAGAGCTAGGAAGAAAGGGAACAAAATGCAAACCAAAGCCATAGAAAATTATCCAAATGGCTCAAATAATCCATATAATAATAATAATAATATAATATAATAATATAATATAATAATAATCCATATAAATAAATTTGCATATTTAGTATTTAGTATAAACAGGCTCATTTCTCTATTGTAAAACAAAGGGGGGAAATTGATCTCAAAACAGAGCCAACCATCTGATACACATAAAAGACTCATTTGGTTTTAAGAAATTGTGTAGACTGACAGTGAGGGCATGGTAATGATATCCAATGCCAATGAAGACACTGGGGGGTGAGGGTGGGGAGTAGCTGCATCAGCATCAGACAAAATGCACAATAAGTATGTAACAAGATATGAATTGAATATTATGTCATGTTAAAGATATAAATTCATCACATATGTATGTAGACTCAATGCCACATGCACCTAAACACATAAATAAACTACTAACAAAACTGAAGGAAGATTTAGAAAGAAATGTGTAGACAGTAGTGAAGGATTTTAATACCCTACATTAAACAATGGATAAATAATTTACATAGAACATTAAGAAATAATGGAGTTAAAGAATACATAGAAGATCAACAGACATGTGAGAAGCATTTTAGCTTTTTTATTTATTTTTTAATTATTAATTTTTATTTTTATACTAATCACAGGTTATTTAATTTGTATCCCAGGCATAGCCCCCTCCCTCATTCCCTCCCAATCCCACCCTCCCTCCCTCATCTCCTCCCTGCCCCTTTCCAAGTCCACTGCTAGAGGAGGTCCTCCTCCCCTTCCATCTGACCCTAGCTTATCAGGTATTTTCAGGACTGGCTGTCATGTCCTCCTCTGTGGCCTAGCAAGACTGTTCCTCTCTCGGGAGTGGAGAGGAGGTAAAGAAGCCAATTGCTGAGTTCATGTCAGAAATAGTTCCTGTGCCTCTTACTAGGAAAACCCATTTGGTTACTGGGCTACATCTGAGCAGGAGTTCTAGGTTATATTTATACATCGTCTTTGGTTGGAGAAACAGTATCATACAGAGCCCCCATGCCCTGATATATTTTGTCTTTGTGGAGCTCCTGTCCTCTCCATGTCATACTAACTCCCTCTTCTTTCATATGATTCCCTGCACTCTGCCGAAGGTTTGCATCGTTTTGATACACTGCTAGGTAGTCTTTCAGGGGCCCTCTGTGGTAGGCCGCTGTCCTGTTACTTGTTTTCTCCTACTTCCCATGTTCATCCCATTCATCTTTCTAAGTGAGGATTGATCATCTTACTCCAGGTCATCTTTCTTGTTTATCTTCTTTAGGTGTATATCCTATCTTATATCTTATCCTAGCTCATAGGTCTATATAAGTGAGGATATACCATGTGTGTCTTTCTGCTTCTGGGATAGCTCACTCAGGAAGATCTTTTCTAGAAACTACCATTTGCCTGCAAATTTCATGATTTCCTTGTTTTTAATTGCTGAGTAGTATTCCATTGTGTAAAAGTACCACAATTTCTGTATCCATTTCTCAACTGAGGGACATCTGGGTTGTTCCCAGGTTCTGGCTATTATGAATAAAGCTGCTACAAACATGGTTGAGCAAATGTCTTGTTGTATACTTGAGCTTCTTTTGGATATATGCCTAGGAGTGGTATAGCTGGATCTTGAGGAAGCAGTATTCCTAATTGTCTGAGAAAGCGTCAGATTGATTTCCAAAGTGGTTGTACCAGTTTACATTCCTACCAGCAATGGAGGAGGGTTCCCAATTCTTCATAATCTCTTCAGCATGTGTTGTCACTTGAGTTTTTAATCTTTGCCATTCTGATGGGTGTCAGGTGAAATCTCAGGGTCATTTTGATTTGCATCTCTCTGATGGCTAAGGATGTTGAGCATCTCTTTAGGTGTTTCTCTGTCATTCTATATTTCTCTACAGAGAATTTTCTGTTTAGCTCAGTACCCCATTTTTTAATTGGATTGCTTGATTTATTGCTTTTTAATTTTTTTAGTTCTTTATATATTCTGGATATCAGTCCGCTGTCAGATATAGGGTAGGTGAAGATCCTTTTCCAGTCTGTAAGCTGTCATTTTGTTCTATTGACAATGTCTTTTCCTTTCAGAAACTTTTCAGTTTCATGAGGTCCCATTTACTGATTGTTGCTCTTAGAGCCTGTGCTGTTGGTGCTCTGTTCAGGAAGTTGTCTCCTGTGCCAATGAGTTCCAGGTTCTTACCCACTTTTTCTTCTAACCGATTTAGTGTATCTGGTTTTATGTTGAGGTCTTTGATCCACTTGGATTTGAGTTTTGTGCAAGGTATTAAGTATGGATCTATTTGAATTTTTCTGCATGTAGATATCTAGTTGTATTTGTTGAAGATGCTGTCTTTTTTCCATTGAATGCTTTTGGCTTCTTTGTTGAAAATCAAGTACTCCTGGGTGTTTGGCTTTATTTCTGGGTCTTCTATTTGTTTCCATTGATACACCTTTCTGTTTCTATGCCAATGCCATGCCTTTTTTATTACTATTGGTGAGAAGCATTTTAGCCGACATCAATACTACATATATTCTCTCTCCCACACAAGACACTGTTTAAGTTAAATCACATATTGAGTTCACAAAAAAGTTTTACATGTGTTCTGCAAAATGTCACATGATTCAATTGAGTATCCAAAGAAACCAGAAAATTCCACTTCAGATCCATGACTGGAAAGGTGAAGATAGCACGGGACTTTGGAACGCCATGCAATAAATAGGATGTTTTTATCAAACCTTTTCATTCTGGGTTCATGGAGCTATCTGAAAGAGGATGTGGAAGGACTATAAGAGACAGAGGATAGGAATGATTCCCAACAAACAGGGTCTTTTAGAAAAGACAGAATGAACGCACACGTGCAATCTATATTCACAGAATTTGTGTCATCATGCACATAGCTGCAGGTTTAAGCCAGAGTGGTTGACCCAGTGAGTGACCTAAGTGAGGAAGTGGATAGGGTCTCATGTCTCCAACTGAGAATCTTTTTCCAAATGACACTCCTTGTAAAAAAAAAAATTCTCAATGGAGTCTCACTGTGTATACTGGCCATTATTTAGATTTTTTGTTTCACTTTATTCTGTTTAAGCATTTGTTTTTTTTGGCCTTACACGTCTTTCATTTGTGTATTATGTTTTTCAGTTTTGTGTTTGTATGGGCTTTGTTTTGTATCTGTGTTTCTTGTGCTTTTTGCTTTTTATTATTGTTTAATTTTCTTTCTAATTATTTTCTAAAGATAGAGATTTAAAAACGGCATGGAAAATTTCATGATTTCCTTGTTTTTAATTTCTGAGTAGTATTCCTTTGTGTAAATGTACCACAATTTCTGTATCCATTCCTCAACAGAGGGACATCTGGATTCTCTCCAGCTTCTGGCTATTACAAATAGAGCTTCTATGAACATGGTTGAGCAAATGTCCTTTCTGTATACTTGAACATATTTTGAATATTTGCCTAGGAGTGGTATAGCTGGATCCTGAGGAAGCACTATTCCTAATTGTCTGAGAAAGCACCAGATTGACTTCCAAAGTGGTTGTACAAGTTTACATTCCCACCAGCAGTGGAGGAGGGTTCCCAATTCTCCACAGTCTCTTCAGCATGTGTTGTCACATGAGTTTTTGATCGTACCCATTCTGATTGGTGTAAGATGAAATCTCAGGGTCGTTTTGATATGAATTTCCCTGATACCTAAGGATGTTGAGCACTTCTTTAAGTGTTTCTCTGCTATACGGTATTCCTCTATAGAGAATTCTCTGTTTAGCTCTGTACTTCATTTTTTAATTGGAGTACTTGATTTGTTGCTCTTTAACTTCTTGAGTTCTTTATACATTCTGGATATTAGCCTTTTGTCATATATAGGATTGATGAAGATGATTTCCCAGTCTATAGGCTGTCATTTTCTGATGACAGTGTCCTTTGTTTTACAGAAGCTTTTTAGTTTCATGAGGTCCCACTTATTGATTGTTGATCTTAGGGCATGTATGGTTGGTGTTCTGTCCAGGAAGTTGTATCCTGTGCCAATGAGTACTAGGCTCTTCCCCACTTTTTCTTCTAACTGGCTTAGTGTGACTGGATTTATGTTGAGGTCTTTGATCCACTTGGACTTTAGTTTTGTACAGAGTGATAAATATGGATCTATTTGCATTTTTCTACATGTAGATATCCAATTATACCAGCACAATTTGTTGAAGGTATTATCTTTTTTCCATTGTATTGTTTTGGCATCTTTGTCAAAACTCAGGGATCCATAACTGTGTGGGTTTATTTCTGGGTCTTCTATTCAACTCCATTGATCCACCAGCCTGTTTTTATGCCAGTACCACGCAGTTTTTATTGCTCTATAGTTGCTCTATAGTACATCTCGAGATCAGGGATGGACATACCTCCAGAAGATCTTTTATTGTAGAGATTTTTTTTTTTTAGCAATTCTCAGTTTCTTATTATTCCATCTGAATTTGAAAATTTTCCTGTCAATGTCTGGAAAGAATTGTGTTGGTAATTTGATGGGAATTGCTTTGAATTTGTAGATTGCTTTTGTTAAACTGGCCATTTTTACTAAGTTAATCCTGCCAAGCCATGAGCATGGGAGGTCTTTCCATCTTTGATATCTTCTTCTATTTCTTTCTTCAGAAACTGGATTTTTTTTCATACAAGTCTTTGACTTGTTTAGTTAGGGACACAGTAAGGTACTTTATGTCCTTGGTGGCTATTGTGAAGGGTGGTATTTCCCTAATTTCTTTTTCAGCTCTTTGTCTTTTGTATACAGGAGGGCTACTCTTATTTTGAGTTAATTTTGTAACCAGCCACTTTGCTGAAAGTATTTATCAGTTGTAGGAATTCCCTGGTATAATTTTTGTTGTTACTCATATATACTATCATATCATCTGCAAAAGGTGATACTTTGAATTCTTCCTCTCTGAACTGAATCCATTTGCTCTCCTTTAATTGTCTTAGCAAGGAGTTCAAGAACTATGTTGAAAAGATATTGAGATATTATCTTGTCTTGTCCCTGATTTCAGTGGGATTGATTTAAATTTCTCTCCGTTTAGTTTGATGTTGGCTATAGGCTTGCTGTATATTGTCTTTAATATGTCCATGCAATTAAAAACAAGGAAATCGTAAAATTTGCATTAAAATGGCAGTAACTAGAAAATATCATCCTGACTGAGGTATCCCAGAAGCAGAAAGACAGTCATGGCATATAGTTTTTTATAATATAGGATAAATATACTAAAATCTGTACACCTAAAGAAGCTAAGCAAGAAGGAGGACCCTAGGTAAGATGCTCAATCTTCACTCTGAAAGGCAAATGGGATGGATATCAGAAGAAGAAGAAAACAGGGAACAGGACAGGACCCTACTATAGAGAGCCTCTGAAAGACTCTATCCAGCTGGGTATCAGAGCAGAGGCTGAGAATCATAACCAAACTTTTGGTCAGAGTGTAGGGAATCAGAGTGTAGGAAACAGAATAAAATACACCTCGTCAAGTTCTGTAATTCAAAGGCCTGCGGTGAGAAAATACTGACGTTGGAGATTGGAAAATGGAAAACTGAAGATCCTTAGACAAGTCAGCTTCAGGCCCATGGCAAGGGTGGTAGATCAGATGCACTTGTCCCTCTAGGATTTCCTGACTGAAGATATCTGTATGTAACCTTCATTCGGCTACTCTCCGTAGAAGGTAACAGGAAATGAGCGGTCATTGCTGCTTCACAGTCCTCTGTTAACAGTTTTTAACATTTCCTCCCTCAAGATCAATATACCTAATTCATAAAAGAAAGGTCACTTGAAAAGGGAATGCGGTCAGTGGAGATGGAAGCCGTTTTGTCATGCTGTCACCTCACGGAACATTCAGGCTTCAGTCACGTCCTGCTCTTCGCCCACCACAAGTTTAGTGCTTCCATACCTTTGGTTTATTCCTTTTCTGACTTATATTTATGCAAGCACAAAGCTCAGCTTTTAAGACACTGGCATATTCTAGGGGCATAGCAACCCTCAGGAAATCCTATGTCATACATCATCCAATTGATGGAGATGGGGTGGCTTCTATTCATTAGAGATGACTGTGACAGAAGACTGTGAGCTCTCTGTTATGTGCTTTTACTAAGTTTCTGCTCATTGCTGACTAAATACTCTTTTTCTTATTCTTATTTTTTCTTGTTTTTACAATTTGTTCACTTTGTATCCTGGTTGTAGCACCCTTTCCTCTCCTCCCAGTCCCACCCTTTCTCCCTCATCCTCCCATTACCTTCCCATACTCCTCTGACAGTGGAAGTCCTCCCATCTCTCCACCCACTTCTCCCCTACTACCTGACCCTCTCCTATCAGGTCTCATCAGGACTGTCTTTCTCTGTGTCCTAGTGAGACCATGCTGTCAGTGGGAGGTAATCAAAAAGCAGACAACTGAGTTCATGTCAGAGACTACACCTGCTCCTGTTACTAGGGAACCAATGGAGACTGAGTTGCCTGTGGGCGACATTTGAGCAGGGGTTCTAAGTACTCTCTATGCATGGTCATTGGTTGATGCATCAGTGTCTGCAGAGACCCCCATGACCCAGATTTTTTGCCTTTGTTGGTCTCCTTGCGGAGCTCCTGTCCCCCTGCATCCTTCCATATCCCCCTTCTTCCATAAGATTCCCTGTTCTCTGCCCAAATGTTAGCTGTGAGTCTTCATATTTGTTTCAATCCCAAACTGGTTGGAGTATTTCAGAGGTAGGTTCCAATTCTGTTCCCTCTCTTCTACTGCTTCCAGTATCTATCCTGTTTGTCCTTCTGAATGAGAATTAAGCAACTTCCCTAGAGTCCTCCTAGTTTAGCTTCTTTAGATCTGCAGATTTTAGTATGTTTATCCTATAGTATATGTCTAATATCTACTTATAAGTGAGTATATACCATATGTGTCTTTCTGCTTCTAGGTTACCTCACTCAGGATGATATTTTCTAGTTCCATCCATTTGCCTGCAAATTTCATGATGTCCTTTTTTTTAATAGCTGGATAGTATTCCATTGTGTAAATATACTACAATTTCTGCATCTATTCTTTGGTTGAGGGACATCTAGGATACTATTTCTATGTCATGTTTTCAAGAACTAGTTATTATTCTGCCATATAGATAGTCTTTCCCTCTCTCTCTCTCTCTCTCTCTCTCTCTCTCTCTCTATATATATATATATATATATATATATATATATATACAAAGCTCAGCCTCAGAGAAGATGGTTAACTGACCTGGGTAAATGAATAATTATACACATCAAAACCAGGCTTACATCATGCTTGAATAGCCACAAAATTTTTGTTGTTAATTATTATATTATTCTTCTTGTTCTACTATTTAGGATATCATTTGCATAAATTACCATTTTTAAAAACTCATACTCCCAAATAGGCTGTCACAATCTTCTTTAGAATTAAGTGTCCATTTCCCCAATTCAAGTTGAATTATGCTTACAAATAAACAGAGACAGTAGTCTTTCAGAAATTGCAGTTATTGAGTAAATGGAGTAGAGTAAATAGAATAGGTAAACTCAGCTATAGATTCAACTAACAGACCTGAGATACTTGCCATAACTTAGAAATTTCACCTCTGTCTACAGAACAGAGTGTTTTCATGAAAACGATTATTGTAGGAGTGCAACTTCTGGCAAAAGCAACATTTGGCATTGATTGTACCAACACTGAATGAATGCTTTGGAAACATTTCAAAGCAGTCTGTGTCTTGTTTTGTGAAAGAAAGCCATGTTCATCATACCAGCAAAACACTTTCACTCAGGACCTTGCAAATCTTCAATGTCTAGCAATCCATGAAACATTCCAAATTTTATTTTTTTATGTGCTAAATCTTTCCAAGCTATGAATCCTCTCAACTCTCTCAAGCTTAATAATGATAAACCTTTAGATGTTGTGTCCATGAAGAAAAATAAATAAATTGTGGCCATGAAGAAATAATATCTATCCATGGTGTCTGCATCAGCAGCAGCACCCCTAAGTAGTGCAGATCTATTGCATTCTTGATGCAGAAATCCCTAATTTTGACTTATCAAATATCTCTTAAGCAGCTATGGCTCTATTGTGTGTGCAAAGTGTAGCAGTTTGATTAAATGGTATTCCAAAGGTGACAACATGCACGGGGTATAATTCAGAAACCAACAGTGTCAGGTTGTAGGTTTCCGGACTTCACTGGTGAACGTGATGCTCAGCAACCTCTCTTCAGCCTTTGGCATTTCAGCAGCTACACAGCAATTGAGGGCTGCTGTATCATTCACAAGTGAGTCTGTTAAATTACCTTATCTTCTCGCTCTATTCAAATTAACTGGCATCACAAACTCCAAATCCTTCCTGTGATTAAAAAAAGCCACATGCCTTATGATTCTCTCAGCTTTAAGACTGTTGAGTTTTAAAAGGCTGTTAAGTTTCTTGTAGACAATGACAACATTTGGTGACTGTAATATTGAAGTTGACAAAGATTCAGACAACACAGGAGAGCATCTTTCCAGTGCTTCATTCCAATCTCCAGATACAGAAGTAATCTGTGAGGGCAGGAGAGTGAAGCAAAGGAGAAGCAGAGGTTAGGAACGTGTTACCAGAGGTATGCCACTGCAGAGCACTGAGAAACCCTTACAGTCGTGCCTCTAATTGCAAAAGGTCGTCTTCCTGAAGTGTGTGGACGTTTTTGATTTATCTATTTTTCTTTTGAAAAGTAGCTCATTAGTGGTTATTCTACGAACTCACAACTGGTACCCACCAGGCATTGGCTCTCCCCTTTCTCAATCTGCAGGCAAAACACAGTTTTGATTGCTACCTGATCATCTTTTCTTTTTCTATGTCCTCTCTCATGCTGTTCTGTCTGTGATTCTGTCTCTTTCACCATCTAACCCCATATGTCAGACTCTGGCTGCAAAGCTGTGTCTTCTCTAATGCTGCATCTAGGCCTGCCACAGAGTCCCAGATCCGCAGTACAATCCTTCTCAAGTCCCACGTCTACAAGCAGCAGTACTGACTCGGCAGGGCCTCCCAGCCAGTGACTGTACGGACCATCCAACCCCTCAGTGACAGACAGCCAACTGAACAGACACCAAAGTCCAGCAGACCTGCAAAAACACCCAGGTACACCAGGTGTTGGGCCACCTAGGTCTGTGGACCACTTTAGTGGCTCCCTAGGACCTACTAGCAAGCACTTAGACATCCCAGTTCTGCAGCCACAGCTGGACTCCATAGCGTAACAGCTGCAGCACCACTGAGCTGACTGAGCTCAACCTTGCCATATTTGACTCAGCAGGTCCAATCCAGCCAATAGAGACCAGGAGGAAACCCTGTGTTTTTCAATTTGACCTGCTAGAGAGTGAGTGTGCCCTCAAATGCCTACAGAACCCCAGATTCAGGGTACTTCTAAGCTAGCAGCCAGACATCAGACCCTTCCCCACCCACATATCCACTATGGAAAACAGAGGGCCACATGGGACACTGAAGCCACTGCTCTGTGGATCTACCAGTGGTGTTTAGGCAAATAACTCCCGGAACTCAGTTAGAGAAGAATACCAGTAGCTTGTAGGCCAGAGTACTCAGGGAATCTGTGCCTGCAATAATCAACAGGCTTGCAGTATCTTAAGTGCCTGCGACCCCTTCATTGCCTGCAAGGCACCCTTCTCTCACACTGAAGGCCTCCTCATTCTCTAGCACCCTGTCCCTCAGGGCACACTTCCATGCACAGGCACACTCACACGATTCCCCGCATTTGTCCTTCTGCATCTGCGTACTTTCTTCCATCAGATACAGCCGAAACACCAAAGTGCACGCTGAAACCACCTCTCTCATTTTCCTGAAAAATTCTCCAGACACCAGAGAAAGACCAGTCTGATCTTCAGAATCCAGGAACAAACAGTGAACACTACAGATAACCAAATGGCCAGGGGTCGGCGAAAGAAAACATCCACCATAAATCAAGACATCATGGCTTCACCGGCAACCCCCAAGTTAATGGATACTCCATTTCATCGGAAACACAAGAAGACTTTAAAGCTGACGCTGCATCTATTACTACTAGAAAAATAAATGCATACCTACAGCAAATTCTTCTTTGTTTTTGTGATGTTTCTGACAAATTTAACATTTCACCTTATATTTTGAGTGTCTACATTCCAAAACTTCTCATCAAGTCTTAATTGAATTATAAAACTATTTTATTAGTCTAGTTACAATTTATATAATGCCAATATATAATACTGTAATATAAATAGTGAAAAATTTTCAAGTTATTATTTTTGTTTAGCAATTTTTACACTTCACAGAGAGATTATGTGATGGTATTCTGCAGTGAGTATTTAACGATTACTGATTAAATAAGTAGCTTAAATGGAGCAAGTATACAATCATTCTTCATTATACCAATTAATAAATTAATTGCATAAAGACAAATTATGGCATTTGTAGACATAACTTGTAAACTATAAATACATAGGAAAATAATGTAGCAATGTAACCTGAAGTATTTTCAACAGCATGCAATATTGGTATATTTTGGCTTATATATTATGTAATCAATGTCCACAAGCAGTGTGTTGTGTGTTCTAAGCTTATAAATCTGACAGACCTGATATCACCTGGCCTAAAAATTCTCAGTTCACAAATAAAATCTCAGTAGGAGATGATGACAGGAAAGCTAGTGAATGGGATAGTTGATTTATTTGTCTTAGAAATACTTTTGAGTCCTATTTTAAGCACTGATATGAGTCATTTTGAACAGAGTTACACATGGGCAAAAAAATCTGATCTGATCTCATGAAATCTCTAAACAAATCCAAAGGAAAGAGCAAGGGGCCTATCCCTGTCTTTCCATTTTGGTGAGCATTTTCTGGATAATATGCCCTTCTTTTAGCCAGCTTAGTTGTCAGTATTGTTTATAAGACTGCTGCATGTTCATAAGACCGTAGGAGGCAGTTTTGCAGTAATAATGTTAATAATTAAGCCAATTAAAATGTATTCACTAAAAAAAAAAGAAAGAAGTATGGGCTATTTGATGGGTAACTAAGATTTCAACCACTTGAAATCCACTATACATATGGAATTCTGACTGACCTTTCAGCTGTGAGAACCTTCAGAATGGAAACTGATCTCTGTGCAGAAAAAGAGCCCTTAGCACACAGCTGAGATTCTTCTCTGTCCTCTTTGCTGTCCCTCTGTCTCCTCCACTGGTTTCCTTTGAGTGTACCATAACCACACAGGGAACACGTGTCATTCTACTTAGCTCATAATACTCCTTTGAAGTCAAATAAGTTGTGCATAATTTATGAATAAATAAATTTCTGCACAATGAATGCAAAAAAAATCAATGGCTGGGTAAGTACATAATATATATTAATTACGGAAGAAGAGAACTAAAAGAAATTGTGATGAAAATGATGCCGAAGTTAAGAAATTTTATCAGTTATGCAGTAGCAGCAACACAACAGATAAGAGTTACGTTTACTTTTTCAGGACACAGAGAGAATTATGTGAAAATAACTTTCAAGAGAGTAACAAACTCATTCTTTTCAGAGACAGGAGTTAAATGAGGAATTGTCTCCTTTCCTGTGTTATTTTTTGGGGGTGGGAAATTGGCTTGGAAAGTGGCAAGAGCAAAAAGGAAGTCCCTTTGACAGATAACGACATAATAACGCTTTAGAGAAGAGGAAACTTTAAGATGTATTCTTTTGGATGTTCCAGTTAATATCTCTTAGTGGTTGCTTCACTCTCTTTTTAGGAAACCTGGAAACACTCTGGCTTAAAACAAAAAGAAAAAAAAAACATGAAAGAAAAATGGAACCAAACAGATGAGATGTGCTGATCCTTAACAGCCTGCTTTGGCTTGTACTGTGAGTTTTAAAAGGAATTTAATTACAGCAGTGGAGCAGTGTTCCATAGTTCTTCCTAATTAGCCAATGAGGCCTTCATCATTTCTAATTGTCTTGAACAGAAATAATGATTACAAAAATGAAACACTAGCTGCTGTAAGGAAATTCAGTTTCTTAAAAATATCAACAATTGAACAATGTAACCGAATTAGAATAAAGTGACTCACGTGGGCTGCTAGCTAATCTTCTATTCTTCTTGGGCAGAGAATAAACAACGCAAATAAAAAGAAATGATTAACGAAGATTGATGAGAATAATGTATAAATGTGTACATATTTATCATACACTCACACAATACACTCACATAATACACTCACATAATACACTCACACAGGCATATCTATAGCAAACATTTATTATCAATTGGTTGGCTAATTAATAGTTTAGTTAATTGGTCCATTTCTAAAAATAAAAAGAGGTCTCAGTGGCTTTTGAACCAATATGAAAAATGCATTAAGTTAGGTGATTGTGATAAGCAAATCTTAGAAGTTAGAAACTGAAACAAATATGGTTGCTTAAAGTATTTTATGGTTGTGAGGGAACTGATAGACTAAGATCAGAAAGGAGAGGAGAACCTCCCCTATCAGTGGACTTGGGGAGGGGCATGCATGCAGAAAGGGGAGGGAGGGTGGGATCAGGAGGGGAGGAGGGAGGGGCTTATGGGGGGATACAAAATGAATAAAGTGTAATTAATAAAAAATTTATAAAAAGTATTTTATGGTTACATCATTGATGGTGATTGATAATAGAGAGAATCCCAGACAGTACATAGGAATCCGGTACACAACAATTTATTATATCCATAAATGAAACAATTCAACATACTAGGAAAGGGACAACTGCAATTGCTGTTAAACTCAAATTTGAATTTCTTTTGAGGATTATTGTAATGTTTTTGTGTTTAACAAACCAAGTGGCTTCTTTATGGATGGAAATAAGTTCCCATACCTTTTTACAGGCTCTCTTCTAAATAGGTCAATAAGCTAGAATTAATAAAACATCTATGTATCAGCTTTGCAGATCTTTATCTTAATGCAGAGCTGTATTTTAGGTGATTTCAGGATAACAACAGCACTGAAGAAAATTCACTTCCTGGTGGAAATTTTTTTCTCTATTGATGTCTTGTATGTTATAATTGCATTACTATTCACTGGCAATAAACATGGAAGTACATTTCTGAATTTTAAGTTTATTTATTACCTAATGCTTTCTTTGCCGATGTAGTTTTCTTTTTTGAACCAAGAAAACAAATGACTTGGTGAATAGCCTTTGGGGGAGTGCTGGGAAAAACACAACTGTTCTAAACTCTGCTGAAGGATAGTGGGATTGGCAATATTGCAAACCTTTAATGTGTAAAGGAAGACCACTGATTTTCTTACTGCAAATAGATAATAGCAGTTTCAAAAAACAGAAGCATTTCTGTGGTATTCGAAGGAAACATTTGGTTTTAGAAAATTTCACTTTTAGGGAATAGTGAAACACACAACCAAGAAGAGGATTCTTGATGGTTTTATATTTAATTGGACCACCTAGTAGCTAAAAATACTCAAATAATGATTTATGACTTCATCTGTGACTTTATATTCTTGCAAGCTTTCTGCAGAGATAAACCTGGAATAGTAGACTGGAGCAGATGAACAGGAAATGATGGCATGGCTAGATGAGGCACAGGCTTGCTCTCGAGGTTATAACATGGAAGAACACATGAGCTGCTAGATGTGTGAGGTTCTAAAGGTGGGCCTTTATGAAGAACAGTATGTAAGTCCATTAACTTGACAACAGAGCTACCATCTAATCCAGATGTCCCAGCTGACACACACACACACACACACACACACACACACACACACACACAGATTTAGAATTCATAATTGGTATTATGTATTCATAATAGCTAATATGTGGATCCAATTTGTTCACATAAATGAATAGATGTTTAAACAAAATGTGATATATACATACAAACATGTGGCAGGGGAAGGGAGGGGTTGTGTGTGTGTGTGTGTGTGTGTGTGTGTGTGTTTGGGTTTCCATTGCTCTGATGAAACACTATGACCAAAAGCAACACTTCCAAGTAACAGTCTGTCACTGAGGGAAAGATCAAGGGGGGAACTCAAACTGGGCAGAAACCTGGAGGCAGAGGTTCATGCAGAGGAAATAGAAGAATGCTGCTTAAGGGTTTACACCAGTGGCTTATTCAGCCTCCTTTCTTATAAAACCCAGCTCCACCATCTCAGGGATGGCACCATTCCCAATTCCTGAACCTTCACTGAAGGAGTCTGGTAATTGGAATTCTGCCTCCTGGCCTTGGCAGATGAGGTCTTATCCATAGTTCCATGTCTCAGAGACTGTCCTTGGCGGTCTCTGCAGGCAGGGTGCTCTGAGCCTGAGAAGTAGATAGCAAGCTCCCTGCAACCTTGGGAACCAGACGGCGGACTTTGTGTAGCCTTGAGTGAATTCCTGCATGCCTTGCCAGGTGGCACAGATGTGTTGCTACCGTGAAAAAAATTTGCTTGTACCCTTTGCTTTCTAAGTGTTGTTTGCACGTTCAGTAAACTGAGACTTGATCAGGAATCTGTCTTGTCTCCATTCTTCGCGTCTCTGTCCCCCAATTTCCACTCCCTCTTTCAGGTGGACCCTGTTCGACTAGCCTGCGGGACGGGTCATTTCACTCATCAATCACGAATTAAAAAAAAATGCCTTACTAGCTTGCCCACCACCCAATCTTAGGAAGGCTTTTTCTCGACTGAGTTTCCCTCTTTTCCTATTGTGTCAAGCTGACTTAAAACTAGCCAGCAAAAACCAGGAATACATGGGTGCACATGCGTTGACGCTGATGCTACTCAGTGATGGAAATTTAATAACAGGGACAGAATCCCATCATTTGTACCAAAATAATTGTAATTGAATAACATTTCTGAAAACAATAGAAAGTAAGATTGAGAGCTAATGATTGTGAGAGGCTGAGCATTGCTGAATGAAGCAAGGTATCTACCAAGGTGGTGTCCTTCATTTATTTTGTATGTTTGTATTGAAATATTACACTCAACCCCATCAATGCATATAATTAAAGAGTGTCCATCAAAACTAAAATAAACAGAATTGTCTATGTGAAACAAATAAAATCAAATATGTATACTCTTATTTCAGGTATATTCTGTAACCCATTTCTTGTAATGTATTTATAACTAAAATAAACATTATCTATTCATCTGGACGAATGCTGCTAAAGATAATCTAGGAGGATCCCTAGAGGAGGAGCTTAGAACACAATTGGTTCCCTAGGAGGAACTTAGAACACAATTAAATATTTTTCTCCTTTTTTAACACTCACAGAAAATGTGTTAGTATATGTTTTATGAAGATCTACCTTGGTGATAATGAAATATGCTTATGACAAATTGTGAGGGAAAAAAGCTAACTTGAGGATTCATGCTACAAAAACTTGTTTTTTTTTTCTTCTGGTATTAAATTCTTTATAAGCAGAGTTTTGCCATACATTGCAAATCTAACCCCATGAAGCTTTAGAAATATCCTCAGCAGATCATCAATAGTGTGAACAGATCTCTGAATACATTACCTTCTGAACAATTGCTATAAACTCCAAAGTTTTTGTTTTACAGACAAGTTAGTTTATCAGTCTTTATATCTGAAGGAATGGTTTGTAAGGGTCCTTACCTAGCTTGCTAACACTGGACTGGATTCCTTACTGACTCTGTAGCTGTGGGACTCAACCTTTCCACTGCTGTGACCTTTTAACACTTCATATTGTGATGACTCCAACCATAAAATTAATTTCATTGATACATCATAACCATGATTTGCTACTGTTAAGGATCGTAGTGTAAATATATAATATACACAGTATATCTGATGTGTGACCCCTGTGAAAGGTGTCTTGCCCTACAAAGGGTCACAACCCACAGTTTGAGGAGAGCTTCTATATAGCGTCTGATAGCTAAAGGGATGGTGAGAGGTTCCCCCATAAGCAACCTTAGAGCGGGTAGATCGTAATCCTGACCCATTCACAGGTATTGGGTACTTCAAATATGGCATTAATCATGTACTAAGATTCAGTCTGGCACGCTTGGTGGAGTTGCAATGCAGCAACTTTCTCGAGTAAGATGAGGACCCAAGACTAACAATGTTATAACTTAAAAGGGCCCAGATTTATTTGCTTGTATGGTTTGGAATCCCTCCATAAAAAAAAAAAAAAAAAAAAAAAAAAAAAAAAAAAAAAAAAAAAAAAAAAAAAAAAAAAAAAAAAAAAAAAAAAAGTGGTATTTAAGACCCTTTTACCCAAAGCTAGACTTCTTGAAACCTACTATTTTTGCTAATAATTAATCCATTTCTGATATATATTATGCTCACTAACTAGCTAATAATTTTAACCGTAAAAAGCCAAGTTACTGTGTAATTATGCTAATTAACAACTTCTAATATGGTTTGGAGAAAAAGATAGTAAAATGTTGCTACCAGCTGTTTTCAGTGACTCTGATACACTTTGCTTTTTTTTTTTTTTGGCATTTTGTGCTAATTACCCTTCCACACATACACAAATAACATTGCATTGAACTGCAGGGATGTCTTGAATTGAGTTGTTTTATAGTTCAAGATGTTTAAAACAACGTTTGTAATTTACAAAACTATATAGGATATGATCATCTAGAATTTTATTTTTGAAAATGAAATAAATTTAGCTTATGTATGAGTATATTTCAGGTACAAGCAATTTGACCATATTGTAATCATCCAATCTGATACCATAGATTTTGTTTCTAAGACTTTTAATTTTTATTGTATTAATTTTTACAATATATTCACTTTGTATCTAAACTGTAGCCCCTTCCCTCATCTCCTCCTAGTTCCACCTCCCCTCATCCCCTTTCCCCCTCTCCTAGTCTACTGAAAAGGGGAGTCTTCCTCCCCTACTATCTAACCCTAGCCAATCAATTCTCATGAGAACTGCCAGGATACTCTTCCTCTAGGGCCTGGTAAGGTCATCCCTACAGGGGGAAGTGATCAGGCAACCTAGTTCGTGTCAGAGATTGACCCTGTTCTCCTTTGGAGACTGAGTTATCTATGAGCTACATCTGAGCAGAGGGTCTCAGCCATGTCCACGAATGGTCCTTGGTTGAGGCATCAGTCTCTGCAGGCCCCCCCCCTTGACCCAGATTTTTTTTAGCTTTGTTGGTCTCCTTGTGGAGCTCTTCTTCCATCCCAGGTCTTATATTCTCCTATCCCACTTCTTACATAAGACTCCTTCTCTCTGCTCAAAGGTTGACTGTGAGTTTCCACATCTGCTTCAATCCCCTTCTGGGTGGAGTCTTTCAGATGACAGCTGTGATGGGCTCCCATCCTGTTCCCTTTCCTCAACAGCTTCCAGTGTTTATCCTGTTTGCTCTTTTGAATGAGATTTAAGCATCCTCCCTAGGGTCCTCCTTCTTGTTGTTTAGCTTCTTTAGTTCTATTGATTTTAATTTCTTTATCCTGTATTATATGGCTAATATCCACTTATAAGTGAGTATATACCATGAGTGTTTTTTGGCTTCTGGGATACCTCACTCAGGATGTTCTTTTCTAGTTCCATCCATTTGCTTGCAGATTTCATGATTTCCTTGTTTTTAAATTGCTGAGTAGTATTCCATTGTATAAATGTACCATAATTTCTGAGTCCCTTGCTTGAGGGACATCTAGGTTGTTTTAAGATTCTGGATATTAAGAATAAAGCTGCTATGAACATAGTGAGCAACTGTCCTTGTCGTATGTTGGACCATCTTTTGGGTATATGTTCAGAAGTGGTATAGCTGGGTCTTGAGGTTGGGCTATTCCCAGTTTTTTAAGAAAGAGCTAGATTGATTTCCAAAGTGGTTGTACAAATTTACATTCCCACCAGCAAATGGCAAGTGTTGCCCTTTCTTCACATCCTCTCCAGCATGTACTGTCACTTGAGTTTTTGATCTTAGCTATTCTGATGTGTACAAGATGTATTCTCAGAGTTCTTCCGATTTGCATCTCTCTGATGGCTAAGGACGTTGAGCATTTCTTTAAGAGTTTTCCACCATTCGATATTCCTCCATTGAGAATCCTCTTTAGCTCTGTACCCCATTTTAAATTGGGTTATTGGTATGTTAGTGTTTAATTTTTGAGTGTTTTATATATTCTCTACTTTAGCCCTCTTTCGAATATAGGGTTGGTGATGAAATTTTCCCAGTCTGTAGGCTGATGTTTTGTTCTGATGACAGTGTCCTTTGCTTTACAGAAGCTTTTCAGTTTCATGAGGTCCTATTTATTGATTGTTGATCTTAGAACCTGAGCTGTTGATATTGTGTTCAAGAAGTTATCTCCTGTGTCAATGAGATCAAGGCTCTTCTTTATTTTCTTCTAACAGATTTAGTGTTTCTGTTTTTATGTTGAGATCTTTGATCTACTTGGACTTTAAGACATTAAAGATTTTTAAATATATACAAAAATTTAAAAATATATATATCATATCTCTTTCTAGGGAGGGGCATGGGAGGAGATGAGAGAGGGAGGGTGAGATTGGAAGGGAAATGAGGGAGGGGGCTATAGCTGGGATACAAAGTTAATAAACTGTAATCAATAAAAAATAAATTAATTTAAAAAATAAAAAATTAATATAAAAAAACCCTCCAAAAAAGCTGTTCATCCTATTTCTGGACTATTGTCTCTTACTGTGATTTGTGAAAAACAAAATGGTTGTGTGTGTGTTCACTTGTAAATTTGATTGTGCTTGTTTGCATGTATGCTTGTGTGCTGTGTGCATGTATGATTGCTTCAGCTTAAGACATCACTAAAATGTAATTAACTTCAACATAGATCGATATATATTGCAACTTTTTTAACTTTTTAAATTTTGTTTTTATTAATTATAGTTTATTCACTTTGTATCCCAGCTGTAGCCCCCTCACCCATTGCCTTCCCATCCCACCTTCCCTCCCTCTTCTTTTTTTTATTGATCAGAATATTTAATTGTAAAGTAAGAGGTTATGACATTAGTCATTTTAAATTTTATCTATCAGATAACAAACAAAAACAGACTGAGTAAGCATATTTAAGAAGAAAAAGGAACAAGCTATTATGAGTACAAGAAAAGAAACAGTTAATTCTTTTTTTACAGAATTTTTTTATTAATTACACTTTATTCACTTTGTATCACCCCATAAACGCCTCTCTCCTCCCCTCCTAATCCCACCTTACCTCCTCCTTCTTCACCCATGCCCCTTCCCAAGTCCACTGATAGAGGAGGTCCCCCTCTCCTTCCTTCTGATGCAAGTCAATTAGGTCTCATCAGGAGTGGCTGCATTGTCAACTTCTGTGGCCTGGTAAGGCTGCTACCCCCTCAGGGGGAGGTAATTAAAGAGCAGACAAATCAGTTCATGTCAGAGGCAGTCCCTCTTCCCATTACTATGGAATCCATTTGGACACTGAACTGCCATGGGCTACATTGCAAATTCCTATGCAAATAATTATTTAACCATAATTTCCTAATGAAGTACTCAACATATATCTTTAAGTGTTGAATACTAAATTTTTAAGGCATTGCAGATTTTTTAGTATTAATATTTTTTTTGAAACACACACACAGAGAATGAGAGAACATAAAGTAGGTGAGATAGTGAGATGGAGTTGTTCTGGGAGAAGTTGAAGGAGGAAAAATATGATAAAATATATTGTACAAATAAAATATTTATAAATTATTGTTTTTACTCAATTCCTAAGCAAGATTGTTTTAAATTTAATTAATTTCTGCTACTGTGCCAAACAATTGTTTTTTAGTACCTTTTCTTATAAACTTATCTATACTCTGCTCAAATCCATCCCCACTAGTACCCTCCTTGATTCTCCTCTTCCGTCTTACTGGCCTGTTCCTCTCCCCAAATATTTTCTGCTTTTATGGTCACAAATAATCATATATATGCCTACATTTAAATCTTGATTTTGCATGTAAGAAAAATCCTGATACTTTGTGTCTCTCCTTCTCTCTTACTTTCTCTCATTCTCTCTCTCTCTTCTCTTTAGAGCTAATTCCCTATCATGGTACTTTGCTACTTTTTCATAATTCATATTTATCTTTAAGCCTAGTTTACCCACACATGGGAGAGGACTTTATATTTATCTATCTAAATCTGACCTTAATTGCTTAGTATGATGTTCTCTAGCTCTATCCATTTTCCTGGAGATGGCACAGTTTCATACTTTGCTGTAGTCAAATAAAATTTCACGTTAGATTTGTACTGCATTTTCATAACCCATTAGTGTGTGGATGGGCTGCATGTTTATTGAAGCGCTTTTCACAACACCCACCAAAAGGTATTAGCCTACATGAACATGAGGCATTTAAAATTTTATGTGTTGGGAGGTATCACAACCCTTATGTGAGGATCAGAGGACAACAGAGAGAGTCAATTCGTTTTCATCCACAGGGATTCCTGGGATCAAACTCAGGTTGTCAGGATTAGCAGCAAGTGTCCTTACTCTCTGAGTCACCTCACTGGTCCAGAACATGAGGACTTGAAATGTCGTCTTCTCCCTCATAAATGCTTAATGTACTGTATGAATATTAAAACATTTGTGTAAAAATTCAAGTAAACTAGGATTCTTAAATATCAATATAGAAACAAACTGGTACATATATTTAAATGTTAATGCACATCAATAATTATTTTTATAGTAGAATTCTTTAAACAAACTCTCAAGCTTTTTCAAATATTGCTTTAAACTGAGAAGATACCTCATCCGTAAATTTCTAATGGCTTCAGTGTACTACTGTTAATGATAAGTATATTTACTAAGCACAATTGTGGGAATATCTTTCTCAGATATTTACATTTTGGATCTGAAATGCAATTTTTAATTTATCAAGTCAAACATTGTGAAATAGAATTACATTGCCCTTTTACTTCTTTGAGTGTCATCTTTTTCTCTTGCTATTTTACCAGACAGTCCACTTTACCATGCTTCTTTAAAGAATAAAAATCATCACCAACTAGTCTAAACTATTCCTCAAATGCGTGGTGTGCTGAATTTCCTTCCCAAGTCTGTTAGGTGCCCAATGTAACAAATGTTCATGACTTCTCACAACAGTGCTGGAATGACAGCCATGTTCCTTCCCACAGGAATGATCTGCTCTACCTCCCCAGGGCAGTCAAGTCATCTCCACTGCTTTCTAAGGAAAGTTCTCACTCTGTTCCTGCCTAACATCAAAGCCCTACTGTCAGTGGTGTGTAACAGAGGTGTGTTTCTGTAGGAATTTTTCTCCATCAAATTATCTTTGATCATGGTTATTTTAAAATACATTTTTCATCAAAGTACATCCAATAATCACATACCATAATACGTAAATCACTTCTGAGGACAAGTACTAAAAATGACAAAGGTACCAACTCGGACTGATGAAACACAGGGTTTATTGCTTCTGTCCCTTGATACCCAAAGACCTCACCAGCTGGGGACTACTACATTGTTGGAATTTAGCACTATTTACACTTAAGGCACTTTCCTGGCTTGAGGAAAGTTCCTGAAGCAAATACACAAGGCTTGAAATGATAGTTCAAAACCAAATATTTGGGCACACAGATCTTTGAAAGTTTTGGTGTGCAAGTAGAAGACAATGGGGACATTTATTAATTTGCTGATTCATCAACTGTCCCATGACTCCTTCAGATGCAAATGTGTACATTTAATAATTTAATTGCCTCTAAATTCTACCAGAGTGGATGCAGGACTAGCCACAGGATTATCATCATGGATTGCTGCAGCCATGAATCATCTGAAGGAATGGGCGGGCATGGGAGCGTTAGCAGGCCTTCTGGTGTTGGTCTCCTTGGTTTGCCTGTGGTGTATATGCAAGATTAGAGTCTCACAACAGCATAATGCAGCCATGATCATTCAGGCCTTTACAGCCATTGAAGCAGGACAGTCTCCCCAAGCATGGTTGGCTACCATAAAAAGCTAAAATGTTACGCTCAGGATGCAAGGTTAAGCACTGCACTCAGGGTCAGCCGCTTTCGACCCAGAGAAGAGCATGTCTGATTGCATGCGGGTTGATGCCCCAGGTCCCGCCTCTGAGAAAAAGGTATCAGACGGGTCTGATGCTCTTTGGGTGGATGATACCTAAATGAACATTGGTACAAAGTCCCAATTTATTTCTAATATCAGAGATCAGACCTCTACTCTTGCCTGATGCGTCTAAAACAAAAAGGGGGAACTGTAGAGAGCTGCGTAATGCCGCGCCTTAAAGATGGAGCTGGTTTCCGCCTTCCACCTTCCCGATGGTGAGTGCTCTCTGTCACAAACAACTCCATATTTGGCTAAGGCTGAGGATCTGGATTGCTTCCGTGTATGTGGACCTATCTGCATTGCCCACGTGGCACACTGGGTTTGGCTACCCAGAGGCTATTTAAGCTGTGGGCTGGCTTTCCCCAGAGTCAGAAGATTGTTCAAGGTTCCTAAATAAACTGCATTGAGAAGAAAAAAAAAAATGAAAAAATAAGTTAGATAACTGCATGAAATGCAAACTGACTAAAAATAGTTTTTTGTCTAAATCAATCCAGTTTTAAATTTCCCTTGATATTTTGAATAAGAAGTAGTATAAGTCTTTTATTGGCATCTCTTTTTCTCTTCATTCCTAAATTTTAACTTTTTGACACAAGAAATTAATTTTTTACTATTTTATTTGATGATGCACTGGAAGTTCCTTTGTCTTTTCATTCTCAGCAACAACGTTTGAGGAAACTCATGACTTAGCTGATAAAACTTATGAGCATTAAAAATAGTGGTAAGAAACTTAGCAGGCTTCATCGAAGGCACGCAGAGGTGGTTGAATATACAGGAATCCATCAATGCACTCCACCATATAAACAAACTGAAGGAGAAAAACCACATGATCATCTCCTTGATGCCCAAAATGCATTTGACAAAATGCAAAAAAAACATTCATGTTTAAAGTCTTGGAGAGATTGGGAATACAAGGCACATATCTAAACATAGTAAAGGCAATATACAGCAAGCCTATAGCCAACATGAAACTAAATGGAAAGAAACTTAAATCAATTTCACTGAAATCAGGGACAAGGCAAGGCTGCCCACTCTCTCCATATCTCTTCAACCTAGAACTTGAAGTTCTAGCTAGAGCAATAAGGCAACAAAAGTAGACCAAGGGGATAGAAATCAGAAAGGAAGAAGTCAAAGTATCAGTATTCACAGATGATATAATGATATACATGAATGGCCCCAAAATGCAACCAGAGACCTCCTTCAGATGATAAACACTTGATTTTTTTCAATATTTCTGCCAATATTAGAATTGTCATTACAATTTATTACTCTAATACTTTATTACTGGTGAACATCAACAACATAAGTTGGTCTATCTCGGATCAAAGACATTGCAAGTATGTGATGACTGATGGTGTTGAAGTTTTTATTTATTTATTTATTTATTTATTTATTTATTTGTGTGTGTAGAAGTTTTGTAGACTTTATTCCACACAGAAACCCTTTGGTGTGTGTAATCTAACTGCTGGCTCACCTTATTTTGTATTTTTCATCTTTTTTGTTAATAGACAGAATTATATATTTCCTTCTTTATTTCTTTCTATGTGTATTTCCTCAATGTGCCTCTAAGTTCCTTAAGATTAGGTGCTAAAAGATAAAGGCTTATATGTATACTTAGCACATACCGTATGACTTAATGCTAAGGTAGTAATAGATGAACACTTTTGAAAGCCTAAAATGAAGTATGTCAGTGAGGCATCGGTGGACACTTTACTGAGCCTAGGCAGTTTTTATGACTGCCCTGAAGTCTCATTGATTAATGACATAGGTAATGAAAATATATTTTATATGCTTTTTGATGCATATATCTTATGCTGTGTTGTAATAAAACTCAGTATCTCGGAAAAAAAAAAAAAAACAATCAGTGCCTAACAAACCACATGTAATTTACTTTTAGAAAAAGTTCCAAAGAGAAAGGACTGTGAAAAATATCTACTACAACCATTGATAACACCTCTCAAAATAATGAACCTAGGAGTTCGGCATTGCTTTTATTTTGTTAGGATAAAACGCCATGACCAAGGAAACTTAGGGAAGGAAAACTTAGGTAGGTTTGTGGTTCCAGAGTGTTAGAGTTCAAGATGGCAGGGACAGCAAGGTAACAGGCAGCAGGATGGCAAAGAGAGGAGCGAGGGCCTACATGTATACTGAAACTCAAGAGAAAAACAGAGACAATGAACTCAAAGTAGGCCAGCCTTTTCATCTTCAGATCCCATTCCCACTGACACTTCCTCTAACAAGATTACACCACCTTAACCTCTACACAGTGACACCAACTGGAGACAAAGTTCACAAAACCATGGGGGGAATTTTTTCTCATTTAGACTTAATGCAAAATGTTTGGCAAAGTCGTGGTCTATGAAGTTGTAAAATTTTGCCTACAAAGAAATTTTAGTGTGTGATTATAAACAAAACAAACAAAGAAACAAAGGAATGACTATTGTAATATTCTAATCTAGAACCTACTGGTGGCAGAGAACAAAGAAACTATTTCCCTAAGTCCTGAAATCGCTAGCTAATACATTACCAGAGGAGGAAATGGTTTCCTTAGCTACAGAGAGACACCTCACTCAATGCCATAGCCCACCCAACCATTCTGACGTCATTGTCATGTCTTGTAGGAAAGAAAAGATTCAGCAAGTGGAGCCCAACCAGGGTCAGCCCTGCAATTGTAGCTTCAAACCTTGAGGGGCTGCCTCTGGATGTTAGTTCCACGTCACAGTTCGATTGCTTTTTCTTTTAACGCTGACACTTTTTCTTTTTAAAATTGTTTATTTATTTATTTTAAATTTTATATTAGTTTGTTTACCTTACAACCCGAGAGTACCCCCTCCCTCTCCTCTTCCTAGTGCCCTCCACTTTCCTGCTTTCCCACTTCCTCTCTCCTTTTTCTCCCAGAAAAAGGGAACCTCTCTCCCCCCAAATTTGTCTTCCCCAGCACATCAAGTCACACCAGGACTGAGCATATCTTCATCCCCTGAGGCCATGCAAAGCAGCGCTGCCAGGGGGAAGTGATCCACAAGTAGGCAATAGAGTCCATGTTAGAAACAGCTCCCCCCACCATTCTCCAGGTGCCCTATTTGAAGACCAAGCCTCCCGTGTGCAGGGGGCCTAGGTCCAGATCATACATGCTCTTTAGTTGATGCTCAGTCTCTGAAAACTCCCATGTGACTGGGTTGTCTTTGTTGGTCTTCTTATGAGGCTCCTGTCCCCTCCAGGTCCTTCCATCTTTCCCACAAACACTTCTACAGGACCCCCAGAGTTCTGCCCCATGCTTGGCTGCAAGTACCAGCATCTGCGTTGATCTGCTGTTGACTGGAGCCTCCAAGAGGACAGACAACTTAGGCTCCTGTCTGCAAGCATAGCAGAGTATCATAAATAGTGTCAGATGCTGGCTCTCTATCGTAGGATGGGTCTCAGGTTGGGCCAATTATCGGCCAACTTTTCTCTATATTTGTTTCCTCTTTATCTCTGTACTTCTTGTAGGCAGGGCCATTTTTGGATCACAGGTTTTGTCAGCGCTTTGTTGATCATTGTCTGTCTTCCTTTATTATATGGAAGAAGAAAAGTGCAAATATTCAGACTTTTTATGTCACATTTTATTCTGTACTTTAGTACATCCTACCATTAAAGTTAGAATTACATGGACTCATTTGAAAGGAACAATTATCTAATGGGTATCATTTTGATATTCTATAATGCAAGCTGCTTACCTGTGCTTAGTTTTAAAGAACATTGCATTGTGTAATTTTTGTGGTCTTGGGAAAGGTTAACAACGTATTGTCACAGGGTACATTTATTGTAATATTCCTTTGTTGTTTGTGAGAGATACAGTTTAAAGATAAGAAAAGCATTATGCTTTGACAAAATAAAAATAAAGACAAGACTTAATACAGAAAGTGCTGGTTGTCTTTCCTAAATCCAGTGAATCAAAATGCATACTTTTAGGCAAACTGCTCTTCTGTATCACGCTTACTGTGCTCAGTTACAAAAACAGTTGGAAACAGAACTGGGATGGTTCCTTTTCTCACACTCTGACTATAGCTGTGACTAACTCAGCCTCCCTACAAATTCCTCCTGCTGAGATTTGTGAAGATTTCTGTGAACAAACTCAGCCTCCTCAACTTTCCCCATAGAACTTTCTTCAGCGGTAATTGAAGTACCTATTGCTGTGTTTCCATGTCTGTGAATGTCTTTCATTAGTTAATACTGTCCCACCATAAACACCATAAACACCCCATTGAGAAATTTCTTTCTCCTGTGGTCTCAGCTGGGGTTTCTATTGTGATAAAACACTGTGGCTAAAAACAACTTGAGAAGAAAGTGTTATTTTACCTTAACTCCCAAGTCACACTCTATCACTGACTGGAAGTGAGGATGGAAACCTGGAGGCAGAAACTGATACAGAGGCCATGGAGGAACATGACTTACTGCATTGCCAGCTCCATCCGAGGACATTTTTTTTTTTTTTTTTTTTTTTTGGAGAAGCTCAATCTTCTGCTAAAGCAACGGTTCATACATTAACTCTCAGGGAATCCTCAGACCAACACAGAGGCGTAGTCTTGTTCTGAGAGTCTAAACAGGATAAGTATGTTTTCCACAACATCTGTGTATCTATAGTTGGCATTCAGTGTGTTTTTTTACATGCTTACATGAGAACCATATTTTTATCATTTGTATCAATTTTTTTAATTTTTCATCAATTACACTTTATTCATTCTGCATCCCCCCATAAGCCCCTCCCTCCTCCCCTCCCAATCACACCCCCCCTCCTCCCTCTGCATGCATGCCACTCCCCAAGTCCACTGATAGGGGAGGTTCTCCTCTCCTTTCTGATCTTAGTCCATCAGTTCACATTTTAAGCATGCTTTTTCATATCCCTCAGGCTAACTGCCCAGGGGTGGTGTTACCACCATAGGCTGGTCTCTCTCACATCCATCACTAATTAAGGAAACGGTCAATCTGGTAATCATATTTTCTCCACCGAGGTTCCCTTTTTTCCAAAAGACTAGCTTGTGTCAAGTTGACATAAAATGAGCTACCATACCCACAATGCTGGCTCACTAATATGTCTGTTACTATTGTAAACACATCCCTATTTGATTGTTGAAGCAGAGAGCTAGTTTGTCAATAATAGCATGAAGATATGTCCTCTGGTCTGTGAATTGCTACCTTTCAAATAATGGAAAGCAGATGTTTTCATTTAAGTCACTTTTCAAGAGGAAAAGTTTAAGAGTTTTCATTTAAATGTAAATACTCCCAGTTTCCCCTGGGTATTAGAAGACCACTAGTATTCCCAGGGGACAACTGTTGCTTGTGACTAGTACTAGCTGTCCCTTGATGGAAGCCTGATTTAATCCACCTCTCCACAATGTGCACCATTTCCTCTGCTCCCAGTGCATCTCAGGTGGACAGTTAATTTCTCTTTACTCTCTTATAATTGGTTCTTTTGCATTTATTGAAATTTATTTCTGGACCCTGTAGACAGCTGAATTTCAAGCTTTTACCCAAACCTCATTCTCCACTACTTCATGAAATACTGTTTAATACCTCCCAAGTTATAGGGTCAGTAATTTATCTTTTAATGTCCAAAACATATTTATATATTTTGCTATCTTTAAAATAGATTATAGTCTTAGCTAATTTTTTTTCTAAACTGTGACTTAGAAATAATTTATTCAACTAGTTATTAAATAGTTCAATAGAGCAGATGAAAACAATCCATAAAATAATGACAAACAGAAATGAATAGGTTTTCAAATGAAATTCCTTTTACTACTCTGTTCTTAGGAAAAAGAAAGCAGACAAATTCTTCCAATTATTGAACCATTATCTTTATGAATTCTAAAAGTAAAAGGGTTTGAGGTCATCTAATATAATTCCTTATTTCACAGGTGAGAGCCTTGGGTTAGAAGAATAAGGTATGTTTTCTCATGTTTATATTTGACATGAAATTCCCTTCTTTATGATGACCTCTATTCACTGTTCTTTTTTTTTTTTTTTTTTTAAATTTCATTAACCTAGAGCATAATGGTGGACAATAGTTACTCCATCCTAAACCTCCAAGCCCACATACTTTCCTCCCATTCAGATTTCTCACATTATACTTGCTTTTAGTCATATCTTAGGTCCGGTTTATCTCTCTTCTTGGTGCCAAGTCCTCTCCTACCCCTCTCTCTTCTCTGAATCCTCCCACTTCCTTCTCCTCTCCTCTGGACCATGATGTCCCACTTTAGTCTCTCCAGTGTTAGCATTGGCTGGTTGTTTTATTGACAATGCAGAAAACAAATGGTGACTGTTTACTTAAACTTGAGACAAGTGATGCTTAGAATAAACATCATAATACAATGTCTAATTGAAACCAGATCGTGGAGTAGAGAAATCAACATTTGAATGAACAAGGGTAAACTGTATACATTCTGCAAGAACATTATACCAACATTTTCCCCTTTAAATCCAAAAAAAAAAAAAAGTTTCCTTTTTTTTACTTCCCATTTATCAGCCTCATTTTGACATAAGCCTTACTTGTCTTGCTCTCCTACTTGGATAGGAGCCAGCTATTTTAACAATATTCTACTGAACACATTTGAAGAGTGATATCCAGCGACTGTAGTTTTGAGGGATAGAAGGGTTACGTATATAATCAAAAAGCATTTTTCATGTCTAATGGTATTAAAAATGGCATAGGCACTGCCCCTGAATCATATACTAAACTATTTCTTTGTGGGGGCTCTAGCTTTCTTGAAGATAAGTAAACATGAGCAATTTCAGCAATTGTTTACTATTACTCCATGTATTCCTAAGTAAATATTTTTTTATTGGAGATGTTCAATTTCTCCTGTCTTTAGATTAGTGGCTTTGAATTAGCTTTTCCTTCTAAATAAAACATATAATATAATATACATCAGATAGGGTTTTGAGAGCAGACATTCAGGTGAAGAATCAGCATTTGAACAAAATGTAATCTGTATATGACCTCATGTTTTGTGCTAACCTACAAACCCATGCTCTCTCTTTTGGAAATATGGTTTTCACTTCCACACAGGTGTTTTAGGGACTATATCAGAGAATAAGTAAAGTGTTCACTATCAAGTCGTTTCTTTCTAAATGGGATTTCCTCCCTCCTGGAAGTTAGGATGATTGATGAAATGAGCCCTTTTCAGTTCTTCTGGGAGGAAGAAGGAAAGCTCAGGGCAGCTCTTCCGTGATAGGGCACTGCTCCTGGCTGGGGTGCTATTTGTAGCATAAATGATGACTCGTTTCTGTGGTGGTTCTGAAGCAAGGATGAGGTCTTGTTTCCCTTTAGCAGTCTGTATCAACCTCCACACCAGGGCCACAAAATGTGGAGGAATATACATATTGCAGAGTTAGGGATACTCTATTATTTACTTCTCCTGAGGAGAATCATCGATCAAATTCAACCCATTTGTACTGGGGATTTATTACTCCTTCTTATTTTCTTATATGAGGATTAATGACTGAGGAAAAGTCTCCTTAAATAATGAACACACACACACACACACACACACACACACACACACACACACACACCTGTTCTGTTTATTAAAACAATGGTTGTTATTCCCTGAATACAGTACTGCTTTAACGAGATCCTTGAGCAGAAATTTCCAAACTTCTAGCAAGTGCTTTGGTTTTGGTTGAAGGGTCTCTTCTGTTGCTTTCCTTTTTTTCCACCCCTTTTTATTTTTCTCCCCTTCCCTTTTTCTCCTTTTCCATTCCTCCTCTCCTTCTTTCTCATCACAGCTATTCCTTTTTTTTTTTTTTTTTTTCTTTTCCTTTTTTCAATGAAGTCATAATGTTTGAACCATTAAACTCATTGCTGAAGATTATAAATTAATTGTGGTAATGTATATAATGAAGTATATAAATACTCTAAGACTTGACAGGAGAAGAAGAATAGCTCCTACAAGAAAAATAAAAGGAGCTAGTGACCAGGGAATCCTCGCTTTTGCCTGCAGTTTGAGTCCATCCCTCTTCATCCAGCGGATCCTAACTTTTGCAATAAGAGAGTAAACTGGATGCTTCCTTTGCTTTGGCCTTTATCTGTATTTACATACCTAGTATGTCTTGAATTCATCTTGTTATTTTGAATACAGTCCCTAATATATCAAATCTGAAATAATAAACTCAGTCACACACAGCTGCCTAGCCTTATTGTCATTTCTCAGTGGAATGGTTGGGCAATGCAAGTTGATATTCTCAGAAAATATGCGAAATCTGTGTAGAATATTGTACAAGGGCAATTGGCTGATTAAAACTTCTGTAATTGTGGAAAAGTCATAAAGTTTCAGATCCTGAGGCAAATAATCATAGGAGTGGCACAGCAAGACCTGACCCTACACCTCCTGATGATTTCTTTGCCTTTATTGTTTGTGTTGCCTCATTGTATTCCTGACACACTGACTCCTGATGCAACCTTTTGTGCATTAGAAGAGTCTTCCATTTTCATCACTCAAAAATAAATTCTCAAGCCTTCTTATACAACACAACAAATAGAAAGCATTATTAATATTCTAGATCTTTCACTCCACACACTGCAGCCAAAACAATCATGCTGAGGCCCAAAAATTTACATTTGAAACTCCATCACTGATACAGACACACACGATGTTTGAAACCCACTGCCACATACTCTCCTAAAAGATATCATATGATTTCATAATGATGCCTGCCAAATATCTGTTGTATGTCATCCTGGGTGTATGTTTCCCTAGTAAAAATATGTCTTTTCCCTTCTTTGATCTATTGTTCAGTATCTTGCTGATTGTTGGACAACTGAATCACAGATTAGCTTTCCTGTGATTTTTTTTATTTTTATTAATTACACTTTATTCACTTTGTATCCCACCATAAGCCCCTCCCTCCTCCCTCCCTATCCCAGCCTCCAACCCCCTTTTTCAAGCATGCCCCTCCCCAAGTCCACTGATAGGGGAGGTCCTCCTCTCCTTCCTTCTGATCTTAGTCTATCAGATCTCATCAGGAGTGGCTGCATTGTCATCTTCTGTGGCCTGGTAAGGCTGCTCCCCCCTCAGGGGGAGGTGATCAAAGAGCAGGCCAATCAGATTATGTCAGAGGCAGTCCCTCTTCCCATTACTAGGTAACCCACTTGGACACTGAACTGCCATGTGCTACATCTGTGAAGGGGTTCTAGGTTATCTCCATGCATGATACTTGGTTGGAGTATGAATCTCTGAGAAGACCCCAGTGTTCAAATTTCTGGTTCTGTTGCTCTCCTTGTGGAGTTCCTGTCCTCTCCAGATCTTATTATTTCCCACTTCTTTCATAAGATTCCATGCACATTGCCCAACAGTTGGCCATAAGTTTCAGCATCTGCTTTGATAGTCTGCAGGGCAGAGCCTTTCAGAGGCCCTCTGTGGCGGGTTTTTAGCTTGTTTCCTGTTTTATTCTTCTTCTGATGTCCTCCCTCTTTGGCTTTCTGGATAAGAATTGAGCATTTTAGTAAGGGTCCTCTCTCTTGATTAGTTTCTTTAGATGTACAGATTTTAGTAGGTTTATCCTAGATTACATGTCTATATGAGTGAGTATATACCATGTGTGTCTTTTTGCTTCTGTGACAGCTCACTCGGGATGATCCTTTCTAGTTCCCATCATTTACCTGCAAATTTTATGACTTCCTTATTTTTCATTGCAGAGTAATACTCCATTGTGTAGTTGTATCACAATTTCTGCATCCATTCTTCAGTTGAGGGGCATCTGGGCTGTTTCCAGGTTCTGGCTATTACAAATAAAGCTGCTAAAAATATGGTTGAACAAATGTCCTTGTTGTGTACTTGAGCCTCTTTTGGATATATGCCTAGGAATGGTATAGCTGGATCTTGGGAAGCACTATTCCTAGTTGTCTGAGAAAGCACCAGATTGATTTCCAGAGTGGTTGTACAAGTTTATATTCCCACCAAGAGTGGAAGAGGGTTCCTCTTTCTCCACAACTTCTCCAGCATGTGTTGTCACTCGAGTTTTTTGTCTTGGCCATACTGATGGGTGTAAGGTGAAATCTCAGGGTCGTTTTGATTTGCATTTCCCTGATGACTAATGACATTGAGGATTTCTTTTTTTTTCATTTTTTTTAACTTTTATTAATTACACTTTGTTCATTTTGTATCCCCCCATAAGCCCCTCCCTCCTCCCCTCCCAGTCCCAACCTCCCCCTGGCCCTTTCTGCATGCA
>REGO01000882.1:366637-404960 GCA_010120015.1 Rhombomys opimus | reverse complement strand
TTGTATCCGGCCACTTTGCTGAAGGTGTTTATCAGCTGTAGGAGTTCCCTGGTAGAGTTTTTGGGGTCACTCACGTATACTATCATATCATCTGCAAATGGTGATAATTTGACTTCTTCCTTTCCAATTTGTATCCCCTTGATCTCCTTCAACTGTCTTATTGCTCTAGCAAGGACTTCCAGAACTATGTTGAAGAGATATGGGGAGAGTTGGCAGCCTTGTCTTGAAATGGACAATTTTCTTGATCGAGTTGACCTACCAAAGCTGAATCAGGACCAGGTAAATCAATTAAATAGTCCTATATCCCCCAAAGAAATAGAAGCGGTCATCAAAAGTCTCCTATCCATAAAAAGCCCAGGACCAGATGGCTTCAGCGCAGAATTCTACCAGACCTTCAAAGAAGAGCTAACTCCAATTCTTTTCAAACTATTCCACAAAATAGAAACAGAAGGAACATTACCAAACTCATTCTATGAAGCCACAGTCACCTTGGTACGTAAACATCACAAAGACTCAACAAAGAAAGAGAATTTCAGGCCAATCTCCCTCATGAACATTGATGCGAAAATACTTAACAAAATACTCGCAAACCGAATACAAGAACACATCAAAGATATAATCCACTATGACCAAGTAGGCTTCATCCCAGGTATGCAGGGGTGTTTCTATATATGGAAATCCATCAATGTAATCCACCACATAAACAAACTGAAGGAAAAAAACCACATGATCATCTCCTTAGATGCTGAAAAAGCATTTGACAAAATCCAACATCCATTCATGTTTAAAGTCTTGGAGAGATCAGGGATTCAAGGCACATATCTAAACATAGTAAAGGCGATATACAGCAAGCCTATAGCCAACGTCAAACTGAACGGAGAGAAACTTAAAGCAATCCCACTGAAATTGAGGAATTCTTTAAGTGTTTCTCTGCCATTCTGTATTCCTCTACAGAGAATTCTCTGTTTAGCTCTGTTCCCCACTTTTTAATTGTATTATTTGGTTTGCTGCTTTTCAGCTTCTTTAGTTCTTTATGTATACTGGATATTAGCCTCTGTCAGAAAAAGGGTTGGTTAAGATCCTTTCCCAATCTTTAGGCAGTCGTTTTGTTTTGATGACAGTGTCCTTTGCTTTACAGAAGCTTTTCAGTTTCATGAGGTCCCATTTATTGATTGTTGCTCTTAGAGCCTGTGATTTATTTTGGACAACTGAGTCACAGATTAGTGTTCCTGTGAGGCTCTTGTTTAAGCATAAGCCAATGGTCAAACTTTCTCTCACTTTATTTTCCTTTATATGAAAAAAAGATGCTTCAGACTCCTGGTGTGGCATATGTAGACCATTATAATGAGTTCTATGTGTTCACTCATTCTTTTTTTTTTTTTTGTCATAAACAAAGTACCGTCTATCTGAGTTCATTAGGTCCTTCTCTGTTCATATACTTTTTTTTATCTTTCATTTTCATGCAGTTATAATGGGTAGGAGTATTTTTAAAAATATTATCTTCTTTTTTATCTTCCAGAAGAGGCTCACTAACTAAAAAATGTAATGTCAGTCACTAAAAAACCTTTACCAGAGTCAAGGGAATGTCAGTAAAAATTCCCTGAATTATCAGGACTGTTAGCTAAATAAATGTTTTTTATTTAGAAAGCTATATAGTGTTACATATTTTGTTCTTTTTTCATGGAATATGTACCACAGTTTATATTTTTCAATTGTATATTAAAATAAAAGCTAATGTATTACTTGTTTCTGAAAACCTTTTTTAATTTATATTTTCCATCAGTGGCACTGTTGCTTATAGGTGCCTCCTCTACATTGCCATAATATCCTATGCATGCAACGAAATAATATTTCTAACACTTCTATGGTCTTTTGTTCATCAAGAAAAAAAAATAAAGTTTGATAGTATTGTTGTGGATATAAACATATTTTTGTTTTGATCCCAGGTGTAAGATATGGGGCTGATTCAGACTGTCCACAGCAGCAAACTATTTATGCGGGCTCTGAGAGGGGCTCTTTCCAAAGTTTAAATCTGGAGAAGGAATAAAAGCCAGAGCCCAGAAAGTGTTGAGGAGCTCCAAGAAAGAAGAAGGCTGCTGGTGTTCACCTCTGCTGCCCCTAGTTGTGGTTGATGGACTGTAACAAAAAGAAATTGGAGATACCCTGAAATGAGGATTGAACTTGCCCCAAGGAACCTGAGTACCCTAACTAGCAGGAAGTAGCTAAATGAACTATGCCCACATTCCCCACTAATGTTCTTTCTCTACTACCTGGCATTAGAGTGTTGGAAAGGACTGGGGTACAGTAAGGAGAAAGAGGCATAAGAAATGTAAATAAAATAGAGCTAAAAAGTAACACCAACTTCCATAAGACTCCCTGCCCTCTGCCCAAAGTTTGGCTATGAGTCTCAGCATCTGCTTCAATATCCTGCTGGGTGAAGTCTTTCAGAGGCCCAATGTGGAAGGCTTCTGTCCTGTTCCCTGTCTTCTCCCACTTATGATGTCCATCTCATTTGCCTTTCTGAATGAGGATTAAGCATCTTTCCTAAGGTCTTTCCTGTTGTTTAGCTTCCCTAGGACTATAGATCTTAGTATGTTTATCCTATATTACATAGCTAATATCAATTTATAATTGATTATATACCATGGGTGCCTTTCTTCCTCTGTGATACCACACTCAAAATGGTCTTTTATAGTTTCATCCATTTGCCTGCAAATTTCATGATTTTCTTGTTTATAATTGCTGAAATTTGCAGGCAAATGGATGAAACTATTCTTCAGTCTAGGGACATCTAGGTTGTTTCCAGATTTTGGCTATTATGAATAGAGATGCTATGAACATATTTGAGCAAATGCTTTCAGTTATATGCCCAGGAGTGATATAGCTTGATCTGAGGTAACAATATTCCCAATTTTCTGAAAAAGTACAAGATTGATTTCCAAAGTGGTTGTACAAGTTTACTTTCCCACCAGCAATGGAGGAGGGTTCCCCTTTCTCCACAACCTTTCTAGCATATGTTGTCACTTGAGTTTTTAATCTTAGCAATTTTGATGGGTGTAAGGTAGAATCTCAGGGTCATTTTGATTTGCATTTCCCTGATGACTAAGGATGTTGAGCATTTATTTAAGTGCTTCACCACTATTCAATATTCTGTTGAGAATTCTGTGTTTAGTTCTGTACCCCATTTTTAATTGGATTACTTGGTTTGTTGGTTTTTAACTCCTGGAGTTCTTTATATATTCTATATATTAACCCTCTGTCAAATGTAGGGGGAGACAGAAAGATCTGGAGGGGACAAGACCTCCACAAGGAGACCAACAGAACCAAAATAATCTGGGCCCAGGAGGGCCTGCAGAGACTGATGAATCAACCAAGGACCATGCATGGAGTGAACCTAGACTGTATGCTCACATGTAAATGTGGCAGCTCATTCTCCAGCTCCCCTAGAAAGGGGAGCAGGGGCCGTTGCAGGCATGAACTTGGATGCCTGCTCTTTGATCACTACGCCTGGTGAGGTAGCCTTATTAGGCCACAGAGAGCGAGGATCCGGACACTCTTGATGAGACCTGATAAGCTAGGGTCAAATAGAAACAGAGGAGGACCTCCCCTATCAGTCGACTAGGAAGGGACATAGGGGGGAAAGAGGGAGGGAGGGTGAGACCTTAAGGAGATGAGGGAGGATGCTACAGTTAGGATACAAAGTGAATAAACTGTATAAATAATAATAATAATAATGAAGTAATAAAAACACAGTATTATGCATATATGCTTCGGGACAGCAACTGTCTCCCTAAACTTTAAAAGGCCTAGCAAATAGTGGACACAAGCAGCACTTTGAGAATAATTAATTAGTATAGAAATACTAATGTTTATCTTGCAAACAACAGCTCTTTGAAGACTGCTTCATAAGTAATCACTATGGAGCAGCAATTTCTTCTACTCCTTACTGTGTATAGGCAATACATGTTATAATTCTCATTTTTAGGTGAAAAAGAGGGAACAGAAAGAGTTTAGAGAAGGATGTTCCAGAGTAATTTGAAATGTGGCAAAGCCATGTTTTGAATCCATGTCTGTCTCTGTGGCTAAATCTTTCCTATGATACTTTGCATAGACTTCTATGATGCACAAATGGTCTTTTCCCTTAGAGACTTGGCACTCCTGATAATATTATGGTTCTGGTAAGAATGGACACATCACCCAAACCAAAGGTTACATGACTATTGTTATGTCTCCAACCATCGCTGCTTCTTCGATCTGTCCACTGCACAATCAGTGCCTGTTGCCTGGCTACGGAACATCTCTTTGCTGCAACCCTACCTGCAACCACGATACCACATTCCAACACACTGCGGTAAACTGGACCACATCTCTGCAACCTCAGACACTGCTAAGCAGTTTGCTGATTTCTTTCTTCCTTTCTTTTCTCGGGATTAAACTTTGTTTAGGTCAGTTTCTCAATCTCAGCTGAACAAGGTTTTCTCTTTCAGATTTCTTTCCTGATGGACAATACAATGATTTTTCTATGGCTTGAATGTTACAATCATGATGGGTTTGATGCCTAACTGATGGTACAGGGTAGAACTTAGAATATAAGGTGGTGAAACATTACAAAAGAGTTGTAAGTGAGTGTTAAGGAAATTTAGAGAAGCAGCTATTTGGTTTGGTCCCTGAGAGTGTTGTAGACATATATATGTATATGTGTATATATGTATATATAAATATATATACATACACACATATATATACATATGCATACATATACATATACATATATGTATGTATATGACTAAAGTTAGACTAACTGAAAATTCATTATATATATACATATATATCAATTTTATTCTTTTCTTTTCAGTCTAATTTTATACATTCAGGTTGCTTAACTCTAGAAAAAGTTAAATTACAGCAGCGCTAATATATTTTAAAGTTGTTTATTTTTTTATTACTTCCAAATACGTTCTATGAAGCTATTATTACCAAAATACAAAAAGCAGACAGGGGACACACACACAATTCTAGTCCAATGAAAGTAGATAAAAACAAAAAAAACCCCAAGACAGTTTCAACAAACTAAAAGAGCCAGTAAACAAAGAGCAGTATTCACTGAAATGGAGTAAGATTCATTTCATGGTTACAAGTATGGCTCAACACATAGTCAATAAATGAACCAGCGACGAAAGACATTTGATCGGGACCAATATCTGTTCATTATAAATAGTGACGTTTGGGGGAAAGAAGGAATGTATCTCAGTTCTTCAACGGCCATATGTAACAAGCTGAGATCTAATGTTATATTGAAAGGAAAAAAAGCTGAATGATTTTTTCATAAATAACTGAATAAAGTCAATGATGCCTTTTTCCGTACTTTATTCAGCACAATACTGAAATTTATAGACAAAGAAATTAGTTCAGAGAAAGAAATAAGAGGGGTAGATATTGAAAAAAAAATTTATTCCATTTGCTGCAAAGATCATGATCCTATTTGTGCACAGGCGCCCTCTAAGATGCCATCGAGATCTATTGGAATTACTTAAACATTTCTGAAAATTATGTAATGCAAAATTAACATATGAATCGGGAACACTGTAATATGCCAATATTAATTCCTTAAACGCTAAGCTATTCAGCAATTCCATTTATAATAACAAAGTACAATGCCTGAAACACTTTTAAACAAAGAAGCAAAAAACATCAGCAGTAAAACTACTGATCTTTTTATTTAAAAACTGAAGAGAACATGCAAACAAACAAACACTGTGAAAAAGTACAGCATGGGTATGGATTGGGAAAAAAATCAGCATTGGTAAATATTCCCATGATGTAAAGCAGTCTACGGATTCAAGACAATATCTTTTAAATACTAGTAACATTCTTCAAAGATTTGTATAAACCCCCAAAAGTCCAAGTAACTTAAACCTTCTTGAATAAAAAGAACAAAGCCTGAGTGATTATGCTGTCTGACTTCAATATATGCTACATAGATGCAGCAATTCTCATAGCATTCTTTAGCATAAAACATACAAAGACTGACAGAACAAAGCAGAAAGCTAGAAGCAACCTAAACATTTCCAGTCCAAAGATTTTCATAATGGTGCAAAAGAAAATGTGCATCAGAGAATAGGCAGCCTTTTCAGTAAATGGTGTAAGCAGATTTTACCATACACAGGAGGAAGAATGTAATTAGACTCCTATTTCTCACAAGCTGCAACAAAAAAAAACCCATCAAAATTGATTAAAGACTTAACTCTAATGATTACAGAGATTGTGAAAATATTAGAAGCAAAACATGAGAGATACTTCAAAGTAGAGTAATGGGCAAAGGCATTTTAAAACACACTAAAAGCAGAGGAAACAAAACAAAACAAAAAAAACACATGAGTGGCAATTCAACAAATTAAAATTGTTCTTCAGCACACCAAAATTGACAGAGTGAGTAGATTCAGAACATAAACAATTAATATGCAAAAAAATATAACTAATAAATATCTAATAGCTAGTTATTGCAAAAACTCCAGAAATGTAATAGATAGCAAAATAATTCAATTAAAAATGGACAATCATCAGAATAAAACAACATCCTACAGATTGGGAAAGGATCTTCACCAACCTTATATCTGACAGAGGGCTAATATCCAGAATATAGAAAGAACTAAAGAAGTGAAACAGCAACAAATCAAGTAATCTAATTAAAAAATGGAGTACAGAGCTAAACAGAATTCTCTGTAGAGGAATATAGAATGGCAGAGAAACACTTAAAGAAATGTGCAACATCCTTAGCCATCAGGGGAATGCAAATCAAAACGACTCTGAGATTTCACCTTACGCCCATCAAAATGGCTAAGATCAAAAACTCAAGTGACAATATATGCTGGAGAGGATGTGGAGAAAGGAGAAGCCTCTTCCATTGCTGGTGGGAATGTAAACTTTTACAACCACTCTGGAAATCAATCTGGCACTTTCTCAGACAATTAGGAATAGTGCTTCCCTAAGATCCAACTATAACACTCCTAGGCATATATTCAAAAGATGCTCAAGTACACAACAAGGACATTTGTTCAACCATGTTTGTAGCAGCTTTATTCATAATAGCCAAAACCTGGAAACAATTCAGATGACCCTCAACTGAGGAATGGATACAGAAATTGTAGTACACTTACACAATGGAATACTACTCAGCAATTAAAAACAAGAAAATTATAAGTTTGCAGGCAAATGGTGGGATCTGGAAAAGATCACCCTGAGTGAGGTATCTCAGAAGCAGAAAGACACACATGGTAAATACTCA
The DNA here is from genome assembly GCA_010120015.1 of Rhombomys opimus. Classification (NCBI taxonomy): domain Eukaryota; kingdom Metazoa; phylum Chordata; class Mammalia; order Rodentia; family Muridae; genus Rhombomys; species Rhombomys opimus. Next base: position 397,675 of record REGO01000882.1, on the reverse strand, counting down.
CTTAAAAGTGGATAGTAGATATATAATATAGGATAAACATCCTAAAATCTGTACACCTAAAGAAGCTAAGCAAAAAGGAGGACCCTGGGTGATATGATCAGTCCTCACTCAGAAAGACAAACAGGATAGACCTTGAAAGAAGGAGAAAATATTCCAGGAGAGGAGCCTACCACAGAGGGCCTTGAAAGACTCTACCCTACAGGGTATCAATGCAGATGCTGCAGAGGGCAAGATGGTGGCACCGGGATGACTCTCCTTCTGACCAGCAGCACAGCAGGATCAGCACAGTGACCAGCAGTCAGAAGCTGAGACTCATAACCAAACTTTGGGCAGAGTGCAGGGAATCTTATGAAAGAAGGGGCAGATAGTAAGACCTGGAGAGGACAGGAGCTCCACAAGGAGAGCAACAGAATCAAAAAATCTGGGCCCAGGGGTCTTTTCTGAGACTGATAATCCAACAAAGGTGCATTCGTGGAGTTAACCTAGAACCCTTGTACAGATGTAACCCAGGGCAGCTCAGTATCCAAGTGGGTTCCATAGAAAGGGGAACAGGGACTGTCTCTGACATGAACTCAGTGGCTGGCTCTTTGATCACCTCTCCCTGAGGAGGGAGCAGCCTTATGTGACCACAGAGGAAGACAATGCTGCCAGTCCTGATGAGCCCTGATAGGCTAAGGTCAGATGGAAGAAGAGGAGGAGGAACTCCCCTATCAGTGAAGTGGAGAGGGGCAGGGAGGAGGTAAAAGAAGAGGGATGGGATTGAGAGGGAATGAGGGAGAGGATACAGCTGGGATAGAAAGTGAATAAACTGTAATTAATATAAAAATCTAAAAATAAAACAAACAAACAAAAAAAAAACAGAAAAAATTTCAGGTGATACTCCAACCACAATTACTGGTTTTAAATAATTTTTAAAGATTTTGGTTTAAAAATGTACTTGTTTGTGTTTGTCCATGTGAGTTTAAGTATGCCAGGTGCATGCAGGTGACCACAGAGGCCTGAAAAAGGCATTAGACCCTCAGAAGCTGGAGTTGCAGGTGGATGGGAGCCGCCATGTGAGTGCTCAGAACAAAATCTTCAAGAGCAGCAGTGTGCTTAATTACTGAGCTGTTTCTGGAGTCCCTAAAAATAAGTTAAAACAAATAAACGGAAACAAACAAACATAAAAACTTTCCCCAACCATCAGGGGAAACCTTGGTCAAGTCCACAGTTGAAATCTGGAATGAAGCATTAGAGTAATCCCTAACCGTAGTATTAAGATTTGTCTCCTAAGCTTTGCTTTCAAGACAAGGATCTAGGATAAGTAGGATGTGAATAGCTTTCTTTCTTCTCCTTGTTTTCAAAAATAAAATCCTTTCTAGGTTTGAGAGGTACTCTTAGACTGTTTTTAAAAGATAATCTCACTAAAGTACAAACCCAACCATCAGCAAATTTCACATTTCAGTACAAAAGGTAACAACCCTGAAACACTAACAGCCTTAACTGCTCAGATGAGTTCTCCTCTACAGCAGTATCTCAGGAGTGAAGGGAGAGAAACTAACCCAAGCCATCAACATCATTACATATGTGGCACAGAAAAGGATGCTTAATTTCTCAGTCCATAATATCTGCTTTTGGGTGGATTAAATTTTATCTAAATCATTTCCTTTCTGGAAGATTGAATGCCTACTATTGAAACTTTAATTTGTACCTTGAGACAGCTCTATGTTTTTCTCTCTAGTGGCCATATTCATGCAAACATTTAAGGAGAGAGAATAGTAAGTTTCTGAGGAGATAACTTTGATCCTAGTGTATGCTTTGGATAATAAAGATTCTAAAATTAACAGTCTTTTAAACCTAATATTCCAGGCCATTCAAAACTGTGCTATCACACAATTCCCTGATATCTTACATATTTGCATTCTAATTAAGATAATCTTTACATAGAGTAATAATACTTACTGCCATATCACTCTGTCATGTGGATGGAGAACAGTCCCTCTAAATCATCTGGGGATAGCGCTTATGAAGCCACAGAGTCTGCAGCAGCAAGTACAGGTACTGTAGGGATCAGGTCAGTTTAGCATTTTTATGGGACTCCTGAGTGTGTGAACAGTGGGTCTCTGATTCTCCTGCCTTTTCTGGACTCTCTTACTTCTGCCGGGTTGGCCTATCCAACTTTGAAGTAATGGTTTTTTTTTTTTTATCTTATTATATTTTATTTTGCTATGTTGTTATCTCGTAGAAACTTGTTGTATTCTAATGAGATATAGAAAGTGAGTAGATCTGGATGGGAGAGAAGGTGGGAAGGATATGGAAGGAGTAGAGGGAGTAGGAACTGCAACTGAGATATATTGTATGAGAAAAGTATATACAATAAAAGGGGGAAGAAGAAACAGTGGTTTGATTTTTTTAAAACAATAATTTACCTTCCATCTCAACAGTAGTGATGCAGTGCACGCACGCATCCTCATTAGCACAGTAACTTGCTCAGAACATCTACCAGCATAGACAGCTCTCTGGACTGTGAGAGTGAGCACAGTCTAGAATTCCGCAGTTACTACTGACATGTGCCTGAGTAGGTGAGCACAGCAGTGAGGGGAGCAGGTATGAAGGATCTCGAAGAGCTAGAATGCTGATGGCTTTTTTACCACTGGTGTTGGTATAATGTTCTTTTGGAATGTATACACCTTACCCTTGTTCATTCAAATGCTGATTTCTCTCCCCCACTATCTGGCTTCGATCTGGAAATTGCATTGTGATACTTATTCTAAGCATCACCTGTTTCAAGTTTGTGTAAACATGCCACCATTTGTTCTCTAAATTGTCAGTTAAAACAACCAGCCACAATGTTGAGCAAAGGAGAGAATACTGTGGGTGGGTGAGGCATCCTGGTTCAGAGTGGGAGGAAAAGAAGGAAGCAGGAGGAGAGGAAGGAGTAGAAGGGAGAGAGTTAGGAGCTGGAGGAGAGAGAGGAACAGGAGCTGGGAGAGGAGAAGGTGGAAGACAGGGCTTTGAATGACATGGAGAATGAATCTGATCTAAGATATCACTAAAAGCAAGCATAATGGGTGACTCTGTATGGTAGAAAACTATGCAGGCTTGGAGGTTTAGGATGGAGAAACTGTTGCCCAGCATTATGTTCTAGTCTAAATCCTAGTCTCTGTGTGGTGATTTGGTTAAATAGCTGTTAAGGATTAATCTCAGCTTTACTAAAAGATAATATCAATAGTAAATACTAATGACAAAATACAACACACATAGTCAAACTTTTTCTAGCATCACATCTTCCCCTTGACTTTTCTATCATCAGAATCAACAAATAGCCTTTTACTTCATGTACAAGCTGTGTTTCCTTACTTGTCATGGGAAGAATGTTATTTATGACACATAGTATAAAGCGCCTGGAATGCAGGTTCACCTGACTTATTTGCCTGCTACATCTTTTCTCATCTACCAGTTTGAGAGGGTAATCTGCAATAACTAACAATGATGTTAAATTCATTATAAAACACTGATTTGATGTCCATAATTAGAAAACATGCATCTCTAGGCATAATAACAGTTATCTCTTTAAAACAGTTGCAACAAATTCTTTAAAATTTCATATTTATTAAATACGAATATTATCAACAAACAAAGTAACTGTTAAAATGATGAGCTTTATTTTATATGCAATGGTGTAATAATATGTCTCATTGATAATAGACTATCTGATGAACCTGAAATTCATCAATATTGATTTTGCGTGGTCTCACTATGATTTCTTTAAAGGATTTTTTTATATAAAGTCCTTTTCCCAACTTATAAACTTCATTGTTTGAGCTGAGGTGGCATATTTCAGTGGCAACTTGCTTTCATGAGACATTTATGATAATGTATAATGTTATTAAGAACAAACACAACTGTGATAAGTGAAATTTCTCCGCCTATCTCCCAAAATATAACCATAGTGAAAGGCAATTGCAGTGAGATAAACATAGTGTTCACAGATATTTTCATATATACTTGTCCATAACTCAAATGTCAACCGTAGAAGCTGAAAGACCTTTCACATAAACTCAGTAATTTACCCTTGGAAGTATTGGTTACCTCAGAAGACCAGGGGGACTGGAACTGCTGATCTACTGATGTATATTCTAGTGGAATCGAAGCTACTCTTCTAATTTTCCTGGAGTTATTGCAAGCATTAAATTAAAAACAGTGAATTGATTGCAGTGTTATCACTTTCTTTAAGGCTTTGACTGCTATTAACTATCCACCTGCAGTTTCAAGGGTGCTTAATGTGACCCACCCATTGGATCTAATTTACATACCAGGGACATCACGGAAACTGTCTTTTGTTGCATTTGGTTTTGATGATGATTACAACCTTCAAATACAAATGTTAATGGTATATAAGTGCTACGCTTTGGATTTCAGCTATTGTGTAGCCTCAGTGAAAGCAAACAATGGACACTTGTGAAGCTTCAGGGATAAAGCTAATCCTGGACAGGGTTCCCTATGTCTTTGAAGACAGAAAAACATGGAAAACAGATACCAGAACTGTTTTCCTGAATCATTTTTTTTGTTGTTGTTGTTGTCAAGGTTATAAAAGCATGCCTTACAACGTGTTTGACAAAGCCTAATGTACTGTATTATCTAAATAAGTACTACATTGTTAAGAATGATGGAAATTGCTAGCAGACAAAGGAGTCAAAGTAAAGTGGAAGAATGTTCTGTTAAAACTGAAGATGGTAAATACTTTCAAAGAAGAGATGAGTAATGCGCAAAATTCTAAGGCAGCCACGTCGGAGAGAACACAGGTAGTACTGAAACCTGCAGAGTTCAGAACATCCCTGGAATCCTTTGTGATCAGCAGAGGAACACTAAACAAGGCCAATGAGATGAGAGTTTTTGTTTCCTTGTTTGCTTTCCCCCCTCTTTATTAGCAGACTGTCTTGCAAACTGTATCCAGGTTTTTCTGCAGAACTACACTCATGGGTATCAAAGCAAACGAAGTCAACATTTATAAGCAGCAGTTAGTTCCTTTCTTCCTGGCCTTGATTTTATTTACTCAATTAATTATTTAGTCTTAACAAGGAACACAGCCTCCCTCTGCTCTCCTCATCCCTTTGAAGTCATGGGCTGTGAAGGGAGGCGCGGAAGTAAATGGACTCTGCATGCAGGGATAGCAGATTCACACAAGGCTATTGTTTTAAGTACCACAAACATTAACAGCACCAGCTCAGTAATAATAATATAAAAGTAATTATGAAAGGTTATTAAATGGAGAATGATTGCCATTTATTCTCTGTGAAAGACAAGAGCAGGAAATAATTATCATGATTTAAGTATTTGTAGACTATGTTATTTAAAGAGATTGGTATATTTTCTCAGTTAGACTTCACGATATAAATTCCTTATTCATCGCTTAATCACATTTAATTGGAAGTTTGTGTTGGTTAAATAATGGAGTCAAAGATTATCTTATAAGAAGATTATCCTTACGATTGCTTCCTGTCCACCTCCCTCACCCGGTTCTGAAACTTGAAACCTTACCAATTTTATACTTAAAATAATGCTCCACGTTTAGGTAGCATTTTACATCATTATCTCACATTCTTCTTGAGATGGCTGCTTGAATCACAATTTTTTCCTGTGGACTCAATTTATCTTGAGTAATTATGAGCTCTGGTTAATGTCACATAGCTAATTAACAATGGTACAATAGGAGCTCAGAATGAGGCCTTTGGACACTAAGTCAATAATTAAATTGCAGCCTTGCCAGGAAGAGTTCTCAACTGATACCATGCTGTGACCTTCAAATCATAGTGGATGAAATTGAGACCAGGATAGTTAAACTATGAAATTTAAATAGCAACAGAATGATGGTTTCCTATCTTTAACACCAGCATGGATTTTACTGACTGTAACTCTGCTAAAGTCTCCTGTTCAAATGATGGTTAGTGTGGATACAGGTATATACACTCACCTTCACAAGCTCAGTTAGTTTCATGGAAGCAAACATCTAGTGCCTTCTGCTCTACATTAGTGATGAGTTACAATACCAAAAAGTGGGGTACAGACCTAAACAGAGAATTCTTAACAGAGAAATATTGAATGTCAGAGAAACACTTAAAGAAATGCTCAACATCCTTAGTCATCAGGGGAATGCAAATCAAAACGACCCTGACATTTCACCTTACACCCATCAGAATGCCTAAGATCAAAAACTCGAGTGATAATACATGCTGGAGAGGATGTGGAGAAAGGGAAAGCCTCCTCCATTGCTGGTGGGAATGTAAACTTGTACAACCACTTTAAAAATCAATATGGCGCTTTCTCAGACAATTAGGAATAGTGCTTCCTCAATATCCAGCTATACCACTCTTAGCCATATATCCAAAAGATGTTCAAGTTACAAGGACAGTTGTTTAACCATGTTCGTAGAAGCTTTATTCGAAATAGCCAAAACCTAGAAATAACCCAGATGTCCCTCAACTTAGGAATGGATACAGAAATTGTGGTACACCTACACAATAGAATACAACTCAGCAATTAAAAACAAGAAAATTATAAAATTTGCAGGCAAATTGTAGGAATGAGAAAAGATCATCCTGAGTGAGGTATCCAGAAGCAGAAAGACACACATGGTATATACTCACTTATAAGTAGATATTAGATATATAATATAGGATAAACATACTAAAATCTGTGCACCTAAGGAAGCTAAGCAAGAAGGAGGACCCTGGGTAATATGAACAATCCTCACTCAGAAAGGCAAACAGGACAGAAATCAGAAGAGGGAGAAAAGAGGAAACAGGAAAGGAGCCTACCACAGAGGGCCTCTGAGAATCTCTACCCAGCAGGGTATCAAAGCTGATGCTGAGGTCCATAACCACATTTTGGGCAGAGTACAGGGAATCTTATGAATGAAGGGGAGATAGAAAAACTTGGAGGGGAAAGGAGCTCCACAACAGAATAACAGAACCAAAAAATCTGGGCCAAGGGATCATTCTGAAACTGATACTCCAATCAAGGACATTGCATGGAGATAACCTAGAACCCCTGCTCAGATGTTGCTTATGGCAACTCAGTATTTAAGTGGGTTCCCTAGTAAGGGGAACAGAGATTGTCTTTGACATGAACTCAGTGGCTGGATCTTTGAACACCTCCCACTGAGGGTGGAGCAGTCTTACCAGGCCACAGAGGAAGACAATGCAGCCAGTCCTGATGAGACCTGATAGGCTAGGGTCAGATGGAAGGGGATGAGGACCTCCCCTATCAGTGGACCTAGACAGGGGCATTGGAGGAGATAAGGGAGGGTGGGATTGGGAGAGCATGAGTGAAGGGGCTACAGCTGGGATACAAAGTGAATAAACTGTAATTAATATAAAAAGAAAAAGAAAAATTAAAAAATAAATTGAAGGGCTAACCTTATCTCTTCTTCCTAAAGAGACATGCCCATTGTGCTTCTAAGCTCAGGCTTTTGCAAACAGTGACGACTTGTTAGGAGGTTACAAATGAAGACAAAATAATTTTGTAAGCAAGTTTTGTGACAGAAAAATCTTTTTTTGTGAAAAGACACCTACACAGCTCTAAGGAATACTGCAGTCTATGAAGTACACTTCCTCACCTCTTTCTGACTCACATGTCTTTTTTCCCCCTTTTATTATTATTTATAATTTATTCACTTTGTAGCCCAGTTGTACCCTCCCCATCTCCTCTTGGTTTTCCCCATTCCTCCCCTATCAGTATTATGTAGTCCACTGATAGGGGAAGCTGTCCTCCCCTATTGCCTGACCCTAGCCTATCAGGTCTCATCAGGACTGCCTGGATCCTCTTCTTCTGTGGGCTAGCTAGATCCTCCCACCAGGGAGAAGTCATCAAGGAACAGGCAAACGAGTTTTTGTCAGAGACTGTCTCTTCCCCTCTAACTAGGAAACCCACATGGAGACGCAGGCTGTCTATGGACTACATCTGAGCAAGGTGTATAGGCCCTGTGTACACATGGTCTTTGGTTGATGCATCAATGTCTGCAATCCCTGCTTGGCCAAGGTTTTTTATTTTATTTTATTTTATTTTGTTTTATTTTATTTTATTTGCCTTTTTTCGTCTCCTTATGTGACTTCCGTCCACTTGAGATCCTTCTATATCCCCCTTCTTCCATAAGACTCCCTGAACTCTGTCCAAAGTTTGGCTGTGAGTCTCTGCATCTGTTGATCCCATGTTGGGTGAAGTCTTTTAGGGGACATTTGTGTAGGCTCTGTGGTAGGCAGAGAGACACACATGGTATATATTCACTTATAAGTGGGTATTAGCCATATAATATAGGATAAACATACTAAAATCTACAGACCTAAAAAAGCTAAACAACAAGGAGGACCCTAGGGAAAATGCTTAAATCTCACTCAGAAGGGAAAACAGAATAGACACCTGATTCATCTTCCTAAAAGATTATTTTAGATATTTGTACCTCTAGCCAATGCCTTCCCATGAAATAACCATTCCAGAGTCTTTTTTTTCCTTCTTCTTAGAGCTGTACCACTGAAACTGAATGGGCTTCTGTTTTGTACAGAAAACTGTATTACATATTCTCTGTTTTGATTTTTTTTAGTCAGTTTCTTGCACTTAGTTTTTCAAATACTTTACTTTATATTTTAATTCATGAAATCAGCTTTTAGAGTAAAGCTATATTTGTCTGACATACGCAGTGTAATCAGGCATGTGTTTCATTAGGCACGTGCTAAACATATTGCTCACATTCCATTAAAAAAATCTCCCCAAATTTCTTTTGGATCTATTATATGATCTTTGTCCTTTCTCTGTATGTATCTACATATAATCCTTCTACTGTTTTGCTGGTTATCACCCTTCTTCCACCACGTCCCTCTTCTGTCATCATACCACTCTTATTCTGAAACCCCAACCATTCTTTTTCTTCATACCTCTTCTCACTCCTTTGAGTGTCCTTCCTTTTTATATGTACAAATATGCACAATGCATAACCACACAATAAATTCAACTGTAGTTTCTGTATGTAAGAGGAGACATAGTTTTGTCTTTCTGATTCTGTCTTATTTTGTTTCACATAGTGATCTCTAGCTTCATGGATCTTCTACAAATGTCATAATTACGTTCTTTTTTAATGCAAATGACATAACTGTACATACACACCACATTTTCTACTGTAAATAACGAGATGTTGAACATTGATTACTGTAACCTACATCACTTTGGGATTAAAGTGACTGGGTAAATAGGGTAGAAAGAAATGACAGATACATACACAGAAAGGCTGGGTTCTGGTGGGCAGTGAAGTCTGATGGAGAAGCACCAGCAGAATGGAAACTGAGCATGTTTATTATAACCAGCTAAAGAAGGAAGTGGGTTTATTTCATACAGCTGAATGAGGAGGCAAGTTTCTTATATTTAGCTAAAGGAAGAAAAGGGTTAACACATCTCTGTAAGGGACCAATCTCAAGTTCGAGTCTTGGAGGAGGAAGCTATGTATGATGCTTTGTTCACACAGTCAACATCTATATTCAGAATAGAAGGCCCTGCCATTCCAAAGGGTCTGAGGCATTGAGGTGTTTTATGGGATCATGCTTATGTACATAACACATATTTTCTCAGGACTTTATCCAATCCCCACAATTGATGTGATTTGTGATTCCCTGACTCAGAATTTTTTTCTTTTCTTTTTTTTTTTTTTTTTTTTGCGATTAGGTCCTTGATATATTGATATATAAGCATTGCTGTTTCTTCTTAGAATGGTTTATATTCACTTTTATTTAATATTCATCATAAGACTATTTTTATATTTTGTTAAGAATGTCATTGGAATTTTGATGAAGACTGTTGAATCTGTGTTTTGTAATATAGTCATTATTCTATTATTATTTATTTTCTGTCAATCTATGTAAATGGGAAGTATTTCCATCTTCTAGTGTCTTCATCAATTTCTTTCTTCAGAGTCTTCAATTTTTCACTGTCAAGTATGTATATCTCCTCGGTCAGGTTTATTCCTAAACATTTTGTTTTTGTGATGCTATTGTGAATCGGATTTTTTATTTGTCTCAAAGAGATTGTTATGCTATAAAAAAAAAAAAACTACTGATTTTTGTATGGTAATTGCTATCTTGCTGCTCTTCTAGAAGTATTTCTCAGCTGTAAGACTTTGCTACTGAAACCTTTATGACCTTTAAAGCATAAAATTAAGTAGTCAGCATAGGAGAATAAAGTGATTTCTTCCATTTGTAGGCAGGTTACTTCTTTCTTATTGACACTACCAAATATCTGAGCACCACATCAAAGCAAAGCAGAGAAAGGGAGCACCCTTTTCTGGTTGCTCTTTATAGAGGAAATGCTTTCATTGTCCCTATTTAATGTACTAAATGTTTGTGATGTAAAGTTTCTATTATACTGAAGTATGTTCCTTACATTCCTAGTTATTTCATGGTGTTTTAATCATGAAAGGATCTGGAAGTCCATGAAAGTTCTTTTCTGCATATAGAGACAATCATGAAATTTCTGCCCTTATATTTATTCATGTGATTTATTAAATTTATTTTTCCCTTACGTTGAATCAACTTAATCCCTGGAATGATATTATGTTGGTAATGACATATATCTTCATAATGTGGTTTTGATTATCATTTCCAAGAATATTATGGAGAACTTTTGCATTCTTAATAAAAATTGGCCTATAGCTTTCTTTCTTTTTTATTTTTATGTAAACAATTTTTTCATTTTTTAATTTTTATTAATTACACTTTATTCACTTTGTGGCCCCCCTTCCTCCTCTGCTCCAATCCAACCCTCTCTCCCCCTTCTCCACACATGCCCCTCCCCAAGTACACTGATAGGAAAGGTCTTCCTCTTCTTTCTGATCCTAGTCTATCAGGTCTCATCAGCAGTAGCTATGCTATCTTCCTCTGTGGCCTGGTAAGGTTGCTCTTCTTTAGGGTAGGTGATCAAAGAGCAGGCCAATCAGTTCATGTCAGAGACAGTCCCTGTTGCCACTTGGAGTAATATTCCATTCTGTAGATATACCGCAATTTGTACATTCATTCCTCCACTGAGGGGCATCTGGGTTGTTTCCAGTTTCTGGCTATTACAAATAAGGTTGCTTCAAACATAGTTGAGCAAATGTCCTTATTGTATAGTGAGACTCATTTGGGTATATGCCTAGGAGTGGTATAGCAGGATCTTGAGAAAGCGCTATTCCTAGTTGTCTGAGAAAGTGCCAGATTGATTTCCAGAGTGGTTGTACAAGTTTACATTTCCACCAGCAGTGGAGGAGGGTTCCCCTTTCTCCACAACCTCTCCAGCATGTGTTGTCTCTTGAGTTTTTTAACTTACCCATTCTGATGGGTGTAAGATGAAATCTCAGGGTCATTTTAATTTGCATTTTCCTGAAGACTAAAGATGTTGAGCATTTCTTTAAGTGTTTCTCTGCCATTCAATATTCCTCTGTTGAGAATTCTCTGTTTATCTCTGTACCCCATTTTAAAAATGGATTATTTGATATATTATTGTTCGACTTCTTGAGTTATTTATACATACTGGCTATTAGCCTTCTGTCAGATATAGGTTTGGTAAAGTTCCTTTCCCAATCTACAGGCAGTTGTTTTGTTCTGACAACAGTGTCCTTTGCTTTACAGAAGCTTTTCAATTTCATGAGGTCCCATTTATTGATTGTTTTTCTTAGAGCCTGAGCTGTTGGTGTTCTGTTCAGGAAGTTGTCTCCTGTGCCAACGAGTTCAAGGCTTTTCCCCACTTTTTCTTCAAACAGGTGTAGTGTGTCTGGTTTTATATTGAAGTCTTTGATCCACTTGGACTTTAGTTTTGTGCAGGGTGATAAGTATGGATCTATTTGCATTTTTCTACATGTAGATGTCCAGTTAGACCAGCACCATTTGTTGAAGATACTGTCTTTTTTCCATTGTATGATTTTGGTATCTTTGCCTAAAATCAGGTGTCCATAAGTGTGGGGATTTATTTCAGGGTCTTCTATTCGATTCCATTGATTTACCAGTCAGTATCTATGCCAGTACCATACAGTTTTTACTATTGTTGCTCTATAGTACAGCTTGAGATCAGGGATGGAGATACCTCCAGAAGATCTTTTATTGTAGAGGGTTGTTTTAACAATGCTGGGTTTCTTGTTATTCCACATGAAGTTGAGAGTTTTTTTCTTTCAAGGTCTATAAAGAATTGTGTTGGTAATTTGATGGGAATTGCATTGAATCTGTAGATTGCTTTTGATAAGACATGCTAGAGAGGTTGTGGAGAAAGGGGAACCCTCCTCCACTGCTGGTGGGAATGTAATGTAAACTTGTACAACCACTCTGGAAAGCAATCTGGCGCTTTCTCAGACAATTAGGAATAGTGCTTCCTCAAGATCCAGCTATACCACTCCTAGGCATATATCAAAAAGATGCTCAAGTACACTGCAAGGACTTTTGCTCAACCATTTTTTAGCAGCTTTATTTGTAATAGCCAGAACCTGAAAACAACCCAGATGCCCCTCAAGTGATGAATCGATACAGAAGTTGTGGTACATCTACACAATGGAATATTTCTCAGCAATAAAAAACAAGGAAATCATGAAATTTGCAGGTAAATGGTGGGAACTGGAAAAGATCAACATGAATGAGGTATCCAAGAAGCAAAAAGACACATGGGGATACAAGTGAATGTATAAAATTATTTAAAAATAAAAAATATTTTAAAAAAGACATGCAGGGTATATACTCACTTATAAGTGCATATTAGACATATAATATAGGATATACCTACTAAAATCTGTACATCTAAAGAAACTAATCAAAAAGGATTACTCTGGCTAAGTGTTCAAACCCCATACATAAAGGCAAAGAACATGGACATCGGAAGTAGAAGAAAACAGGAAACAGTACAGGAGCCTGCCACAGAGGGCTTCCCATTTCCATCCTCCCTCACTCATCTCCTCCCTGTTCCTTTCCAAGTCCACTGATAGAGGAGGACCTCTTCCCCTTCCATCTGACCCTAGCTTATCAGATATCTTCAGGACTGGCTGCAATGTCCTCCTCTGTTCCCTAGCAAGGCTGTTCCTCCCTCGGGGGTGGGGGGAGGGAGGAGTAAAGGAGCCAGTCATTGAGTTCATGTCAGAAGTAGTTCCTGTTTCCCTTACTAGGGAACCCAGTTGGATACTGAGTTACCATGGGCTACATCCGAGCAGGGGTTCTAGGTTTTATCCATACAGGGTCCTTGGTTAGAGAAACAGTCTCATAGAGGACTCCTGTGCCCTGATATATTTTGTCCTTGTGGAGCTCCTGTCTTCTCCCAGTCATACTAACTCCCCCTTCTTTCATATGATCCCCTGCACTCTACCAAAGATTTGGTTATGAGTCTCAGCATCTTCTTTGATATGTTGTTAGACAGAGCCTTTTATTGGGAGTCTTATCATGTATAAATATTTAAGTTGTCTGTATTCTCTTGATTTACTTTTTAAAAATATACGTGTCTAAGAAGTTGTACATTTCTTCTCGTTTTTATTTTTAATGTGTTTTAAAGGTACTTGTTAATAATTCTGAATTTTTTTGGAATCTGTTATAACCTCTTCTTTTTTTTATCCTTAATTTTAGTAATTTGTGTCTTCCACGTTTCATTGTCATAGCTGGCTTAAGTTTTCTTAATCTTTATTTTTTTTCTAAAAAAGCAACTCTTTAATGGATTCAATGTAATATATATATTTGATTAATTTCTGCCATAATCTGTATTTTATCTATACTGTAGTCGAACATGGCTTATTTTAAATTTCCTAACATATTATTAAGTAATTTATTAGCAAACTATGAAAATTTTTATTGTAACCAATTGTTATAATTTTTTATATGTAATAGTAATTCATTGATAATTTCATTCAGCATGTTTTGGGCATATTTATTCTTCATTTCTCCCCAATACATCCACTCTTTCCCTATTTCCATTCTCCCATTTCTTGCCCTCTTCTAGTGTTATAAGACACTATCCTAAAGTAGAGTTCAGGTCCTCTGGTTCTTTTAATGTTTAGTCTTCTCTTCAGCCATCTTCTTTTTTTTCTACTTTAAAATGAGTTTATTCTGTTATGTTTTTTTAATTTTAATTTTTATTATTAGTCATATTTTATTAACTCTGTATCCCAGCTGTATCCTGCTCCCTCATTCCCTCCCAATCTCACCCTTCCTTCCTTATCTCCTCTCTGCCCCTTTCCAAGTCCACAGATTGGGGAGGATCTCCTCCCCTTTCATCTGACCCTGTTTTATCAGGTATCTTCAGGACTGGCTGCAAAGTCCTCCTCTGTGGCCTAGCAGAGCTGCTCCTCCTGGGTTGGGGGTAGGTCAAAGAGCCAGCCATTGAGTTCATGTCAGAAATAGTCCTTGTTCCCCTTACTATGAAAACCCACTTAATGAAAATGAAGTTCAGCCATCTTCTTAATTGTTAAGTATGAAAATTTTACTGTCGATGTATCCATTGGGATGGACATTTCAGTATCAGTTGTTGTCTGCATTTGATGAGTATTAGATTTCTATAATAGTCTTTGCTGCATAAAAGAAGCCTCTGTGAAGAAGGGTGATAGCCAAACTAATCTGTGAATATAAGGATAATTATTTAGTACATTCAGAAATCATACTTGCTTAGGAAAATGGTAGTAGTAGGCTCACCTCTAGTTACATGGCCCCACCAGCCATGGGTGGTCGGTTACATTTACAGTATAGGCAATGTATCTTGGTCATATTGATTTCTTACTCTCTCCCTTCAAATACCTGAGGCCCATAACATCTCCACCTTTTTTTCTTTGCCTTGTGTTGTCTTCATCCTCTCTTTTAATTCTTTTCTTGACTCACTGAGTCTTTTTGGAGCAGCCGCTATGTGCAAGTGTGTAAGTCCAGTTACAGAGGCAAGATAAAAGTGTCAATGGGCAGTCCCCCAAGGAACATTTATTCTCCTTCCATTGACAACCAGCATCTAGCAATAGTTCCTCAAGTAGGGTGGACCAACAGGAGTCCTGCCCCTTCAGCGTGCTTCATTCTGTAGGTCGTGTGCAGCTAACCATGCCTGCTTGAATCCATGTTTACAACAAACATGACACATTCATTGTCTGTCATTTCAGAACACTTCTTTCTAATTTCCAGCTCTTACGTTTTGTTATTGAGTTTTAGTTTTACATGATGTAATAAAATACATGAAACAATTTGTTGTATTTTGTAGTTTTTTTTTTTTAAACTTGCTTTGTGGTTTATTTTACAGAATATTTTATAGGTCACTGAGGAAAATGTTTACTTTGAATCTACTGTGTGTACTATTGTGTGTGTGTGTGTGTGTGTGTGTGTGTGTGTAAATGAGAGCATGAGATAAGTCCATTATTAATTGGTGTCATTCAAGTATGTTCAACTTTTGCTCATTGTTTTAGTTTTTCTTTCATAAATTTTCATTGATTTTTCATGAATTTCACAATGTGAACCCAATCCCACTAATTTCCAAGTCCTTTCATATCCACCACTCACCTTTGTAAATCCTCTCAAAAGAAAATACAAAATTAAAATGAAACAAAACAAACAAACAAAATAAAATCTTGCTATCGCAGCTGCAGTATGTCATGGTATGTCACACAAAATAACTTTTTGCCCATGCAGCTTTACCTGTAAGCGTTAATTGCAATGAGTTTGTTTTGGGGCCTCTGGCTTCTGCTAAACAATCAATAATGGGCCCTCACAGAGACCCCTTTGAGATATCCTACTGTTGTCTTGAGTCATGGAGAGCCTGTAGCTTTGGATGTACAGGCCCAGCCCCTTCATGTGCTCTAGTGGCTCTTAGGTGGGGGTACATGTTGGGGTGGGCCAGCTCAAAGCCCTAGATCTGGGCCTGTGTGGTAGGTGAGTTGGTCAGTTCACCAACTCTCCAGGACTCATTCCACCTGGTCAGCTGTCTTGCACTACCCAGAAGATGGGCAGAGCCATCTCTCTATAAGTGGCATTTCATATTTTTATTTTTATTTTATGTTTATTCTTAGTTGATGGTATGGTTCAGTGGCTAAAACTCAAGTTATCAAGCTTGCATGATGTTGTGGTTATCATGTCTCTCATTTTGAAATAATGTAGAAGCGCTTGGGAAGGGAGTCTTAATAAAGAATCCTCTACATCAGGTTTGCCTGCAGCAAACAACGAGGGGTAATTTTGAGATATATATATATATATATAGTATCACTATGTAGCTTAGTGATACTTCAGGGATGCCTCACCAAGGATGATCTTTTGTAGATCCCACCATTTGCCTGAAAATTTCACAATTTCCTTGTTTTTAATTGCTGAGTAGTATTCCATTGTGTAAATTTACCACAATTTCTGTATCCATTCCTCAGTTGAGGGACATCTGGGTCGTTTCCAGGTTCTGGCTATTACTAATAAAGCTGCTACAAACATGGTTGAGCAAATGTCCTTTGTAGAGAAGGCTGACCTCTAACTCACAAGATATCTACCTGGCTCTTGTCTACCAAAGGCTGGGTTTAGAGGCTGTAAAACCACACCCTAAAATTGTGTTGATTGTTAATTGATGTGGGAAGATCCAACCAATTGTGAGAGGCAGCATTTTTTCTTTTTTATTAATTTTTCATTTTTTTATTAATTACACTTTATTTACTTTGTATCCCAGTTGAAGCCCCCTCTCTCATTCCCTCAAAAGCCCACCCTCCTTCCTTCATCTTCTCCCTGCCCCTTTCTAAGTCTACTGATAGGGGAGGTCCTCCTCCCTTTCCATCTGACCTCAGCTTATCAAGTCTCTTCAGGACTGGCTGAAATGTCCTTCTCTGTGGCCTATCAAGGCTGTTCCTCCCTAAGGGGTGGGCAGGTCAAAGACCCAGCCACTGAGTTCATGTAAGAAACAGTCCCTGCTCCCCATACTAGGACACCCACTTGGATACTGAGCTGCCATGGGCTACATCCGAACAGAGGTTCTAGGTTATATCCATGCATAGTCCTTGGTTGGAGAATCAGTCTCAGAAAAGACCCCTGTGCCCAGATATATTTGGTCCTTGTGGAGCTCCTGTCCTCTCCAGCTCTAACTAACTCTCCCCTTTTTCGTATGATTCCCTGAACTCTGACCAAGGTTTGGTTATGAGTCTCAGCATCTGCATTGATACACTGCTCAGTAGAATCTTTCAGAGGCACTCTGTGGTAGACTCCTGTTCTGTTAGGTGTTTTTTCCTACTTCATATGCAATTCCCATCAGAATAAAAACACAATTCTTTTCAGATCTTGGAAGGAAAATTCTCAACTTCATATTGAAAGACCAAAACAAACAAACAAACAAACAAACAAACCCAGAATTTCCAAAATGATGCTGTACAACAACAGATCATCTGGAGGTATCTCCATCCCGGATCTCAAGCTGTACTACAGAGCAATAGTAATAAACACTGCATAGAAACAGAAAGGTGGATCAATGGAACTGAATAGAAGACCCAGAAATGAATCTACACACCTTTGGGTACTTGATTTTTGACAAAGAAGTCAAAACCATTCAATGGATAAATGACAGCATCTTCAACAATTGGTGCTGTTCCAACGGGATGTCTACATGCAGAGAAATGAAAATAGATCCATATTTATCACCCTGAACATAACTAAAGTCCAAGTGGATCAAAGACCTCAACATAAATCCAGACACACTAAATTGGTTAGAAGAAAAAGTGGGGAAGAGCCTAGAACTTGTTGGCACAGGAGAAAAGTTCCTGAGCAGAACACCCACAGCAAAGGCTCTAAGAGAAACAATCAATAAATAGAACCTCGTGAAACTGAAAAGCTTCTGTAAAGCAAAAGACACCGTCGTCAGAACAAAACGACAGCCTACAGACTGGGAAAGGATCTTCACCAGCCCTATATCTGACAGAGGGCTGATATTCAGAATATATATAAAAAAACAAAAGAAATTAAAAAGCAACAAATCAAGCAATCCATTTAAAAAATGGGGTATGGAGCTAAACGGGGAATTCTCTGTAGAGGAATATAGAATGGCAGAGAAACACTTAAAGAAATGCTCAATGTCATTAGCTATCAGGGAGATGCCAATTAAAGGACCCTGATATTTAACCTTATTCCCATCAGAACGGCTAAGACCAAAACTCCAGTGAGAACACATACATGTTGGAGAGGATGTGCAGACAGGGGAACTCTTCTCCTTTGCTGGTGGGAATGTTAACTTGTACAACCACTTTGGAAATCAATTTGGCACTTTCTCAGATAATTAGGAATAATGCTTCCCCACGATCCAGCTATACCACTCCTAGGTGTATATCCAAAAGTGCTCAAGTAAGTATACAACAAGGACATTTGCTCAACTGTGTTTGTAACAGCTTTATTAGTAATAGCCAGAACCTGGAAAGGACCCAGATGTCCCTCAACTGAGGAATGGATACAGAAATTGTGGTAAATTTACACAATGGAATACTACTCAGCAATTAAAAACAAGGAAATTATGAAATTTTCAGGCAAATGCTGGGATCTACAAAAGATCATCCTTGGTGAGGCATCCCTGAAGTAGAAAGACACACACGGTATATACTCACTTATAAATGGATACTAGACCTATAAGATAGGATAAACATACTAAAATCTGTACACCTAAAGAAACTAAACAAGAAAGAGTACCCAGGGTAAGATCATCAGTCCTCACTTAGAAACACAAATGGAGTGGCAGCATTCTTTAGGCAGGGAATAGGGGCTGTCTCTGATTCTGTTGTCTGCCTCTAAATCACTCTCCCTTAGCTGGGCTGCCTTGTCTGGCCTCAGTGGGAGAGAATGCACTTTGTCCGTATGAAACTTGAGGTGCCAAGGTGGGTTGGTACCTCTTGGAGCCCTTATCTTCTCTGAGAAAAAGGAGAGGGGAGAAGGGGGAAAGGAGGATATGTAGGTAGGACTAGGAGAAGAGGAAGGAGGGGGCTAGGATCAGACTGTAAATAAATAAATAAATGGATAAATAGATAGATAAAACTTGTGGGGAAAAAGATAAAGGCTGGTGTCTGTAATTATATGAATGCAGACAGTTAACATGTGTGATTATACATATTTAAACATATTTAAAAACTCAAAAAATAGTGATAAAGGAGATGAAAAGTAGTAGGAAATTCCTGGATTATAGCATTTAGTATACAAATGACTTATGATGAAAACATGTGGAAAGAAACATTAAAAATCCACTAAGTCTGAGGCTGGAAGGATGGCCTAGCAGTTAAGAGCACTGGTTTCTCTTGCAGAGGTCCTCTGTTCAATTCCCAGCAACCACATGAAGGCTCAAAACCATCTATAATGAGATCCGGTGCCCTCTTCTGGTGTACAGGTGGACATGCAGACAGAAACATGGTATATGTAATGAATAAAGAAATTGTAAAACAATCCACTAAGTCTATTCGTAATGCTTGTTATAGATTATAAATTATAAATCTTATTTAGATTTATTTTTTATTATTTTATTCTTCAGTAAGAAGTCTTATAATAAATCTCTTCAGTTTTCATAATCCCTGTCTAAATCTTTATCAGTTGGCAACATGTTAATTAGAGTAAGCAGACAGGAGAAATGAGGGCATATTAGGAGGAGAACATGGTCTGTGGATGATATCATGGCTTATGATATCTCTATACTTCCATTGTATATGGCTTATCTGTATTTAGTTATATTTTATTTCTTACTCCTCAATTGCCTCGCCTATATTTGGACTATAGAGTTCACTGAGTTCTGTTATGATTTCTTTTCTAAATATTGTCATTTTCTAATACAAACAAGAATAGTTTATCTTCTAGAATGAAAAAGGAGATCTGGGTCTTATCATAACTGCTGAATTCCTAATTTTGCAATTACAAAGTTAGGAAACACCAAGGAATTATAAGCTTCTTCTGTACTCTGTTTTCTACCAGAGCATTACGCATTTCTGAAGGTAACCAAACACCCATTCATAATAAAAAAGACACTGCGGCATGAACCTGACAACTTATGAAAGAACAAATAGCTACAAAAAGTCATTTGCTAAGGAAAATTCCACTTCTGTTGTCAGTGCCTCAGCCAATATCATCTGTTCTGGATGTTACTCTCATTGCTTAGAGGAATTCTTTTTGTAAATGTGCTACAAGCTGATAAACTCAATCCTGCAGGCTTTTATTCTTTATGTTTGCAATTTCATTAGACAGCACAGTGACCTCCTTCTTCCCTCTTTGCTTTATTCTTACTTTAGACTCTGATGGTGATAGCAGGTCTCTGCTGCTCTCTTTCAATTTAAGTATAATTGAACTTGAGATTAGTTGTTCACAGATGCTGGTAAACCTTGCCATGTGTTGCCTAAAAACAAATTCTAACTTCAATTTGAATAGCACCTTTCACATCAGTACCCCAGGTTGCTTCACAGTAAAGCATCATCAGTATTTCACAATGTGGCATCACTGAGTAGCATACACAATGAGTCATCCATCCTTTTAAACAATCTAGAGAAGCTGCCACCAGAAGGAAGGCACACCCATGTTGTTACTGCAAGATGAAATAGGTTGAATTTAAACCGTGTTTAGAACTGACTAGCATGACAAAATATGATTTACAATAACTTAGATTTTTATATTGACTGTTTACCTCTAACTTAAAAACAATTATTTATAAAGAAAAGAAATCACATGACAATTTGAACTAAAACTGAAAACTTCTGCTCTGCAAAATAAAAAGTTGACAATATGAAAACAAAAGCCACAGATTGGGAAGAAATATTGCATGGAACATATTTGGTGGAAGTTAGAAGTATATGGGGGATGTATGATGTGGCTCTGTGCTGTACAAATGTGTGAACTCATTGAATGTGATAGAACGGTGACCACCTACATAATTTTGGAAACCAGCGAAACCTAGGCAAAGTATTTTGTTGAAGAAAAAACAAAAACTACTTCCCACGGGTCTATATGATAGCAAATTAGCCTTTAAGTAAATAGCTGGTAGGTCAAGTTTCCACCTTCGGAATAGGTGTTTATGAATGAGCAAATAGTGGAAAGTGGAGTCACTCTTTTGGCCATCGTTTCTAGCTGAATAGATCAGAATGAGCTGAAGGTTTGGCTTAGTATACAAATTACTACCTATATAGAATTAGCAGTAGAACACACACACACACGCACGCACGCACGCACGCACGCACGTGCACACGTTCCGTTGAACATGTGCATTGACATTTTAAACATTGAATCTGTTTAAAATATAGATGCCTCATTCCGCAGGAGTAAACTTAAAACATTGAAGCATAACCCAAATGTGAAATAAATATTTATATGCCCATATTGATGTCTTAAAGAAGAGAGAAAATAGTTGTTCCTTAAGTGTAAGCTGTACATAATGAATTTCTTCCCCAAAAAATACAGTATGGAAAAGCATTCAAAGGTAATATAGTTGTAGCGAATTCAGAGAAACGTGACCTTGGCCAGAGTCATGTGACCAACGTACACAGTGTAGATTAGTAAGAGTGACACATGTATCCTGAGACAGCGATGGTAATGGAACACCCATGGTCCTGAGAAACTCTTTTCTATATTTTAATTTTTTCTCATTTTATTTATTATATATCCAGATTGAAACCCTCAACTCCTCCCAGTCCCACCCTCCTTTCTTCTTCCTCCCATCCCCTTGGTCCCAAGAAACATTTCACCTAGTTACTTATCTTGCAAACCCTACCAGTCAATTGCCCAGTGACACGCAGCATACCTCACTAAAGCATAACAGAAAACAAGGTTACATTTCAGCAGTGGACACAGCCAAGATGACAGGACTTGAAAGACAAATATAATACGGCTGATGGGATCATGATTTTCTGTGATTTCTAGAATGAAAATCCAAGAGGGGGAAAAATTCTTACCTAGCATCAAGGAGATGGAATAAGATGTGAGTTCTGGGACAAAAGTATTCATAAAGAATAGTGGAAAAGTTGAGGCACTTATATGAGCATTCTCTACCATCTCTGTAACTTTTCGATAGACTCTTAACTATCCCCAAAATATTTTTAAATGACCTCATATGACATTTTCCAAGATGTGTGTATTATTTTTTATCATTGAGCTCATTAACATGTTTTTTCTTCGCTGGTTAGAAATTAAATTCAGACTAAGCAGTTTTTCTCACTGCCCAGCACAATCTGTTGAAATGAACTTGGCTGAATCATTAACACTGTGCTTTCTTTAGTTTATGAGAGGAGCAGCTTTTAGCACAGTTAGAACTAGACAGCTCAGTAGTTACCTATCTTTTTCTTTGTCTTGAATTAGTGACAGCTGCACATTTTTTATCATTTTCCAACTATTTTTTATTAATTACACTTTATTCACTTTGTATCCCCCCATAAGCCCCTCCCTCCCTCTTCTTTACAAATGCCCCTCCCCAAGTCCACTGATAGGGGAGGTCTTCCTCTCCTTCCTTCTGATCTTAGTCTATCAGATCACATCAGGAGTGGCTGCATTGTCATCTTCTGTGGCCTGGTAGGCTGCTCCCCCCTCAGCTGCATGGTTTTATAAAAAAATAATAATAATTTGTGGGGGTCGACATTTTCCTGAATGTTTGATAATTTATTATTTCTTCTTACAATGCACAGTTTTATACACCTATACTTTAGTCATCTCAGGCTGTGAATTTTTTTTACATTTGATTTTTCCAGGAATTAGTTGCTTTCTCTTTCAAGTAATTTTCTGAAGTACACTGCTTACTTTATACACATATACTGTTTGTGACATTTAATTACAAAAGCTCTAAAGGTAGATATTTTTCTGGCTAATATTAAAAAGTTTGTACAAAAGATAATCTAACGTCCAGTGCCACACAAAAATAAGTGCATGACTGCGCATGTCTGCCTTCCTTTCACTAGGATCTGAAAAGCAGTCGAGCCATGCTTTCTGTTTGCTGACAAATAGCTGAAAGAAAGTGAATAAAATGAGAAAACACCTTGTGTGTTGTATTTGTAGCTAAAAACCTTGACTTTTCTGGTTTTCTATGTAAAGAGTCAGAATTATTCTCTGTCCACTGTGAGAAGTTATCATATTCAGCAAATATGATAAAAGAAGGGAAATGAAACAATTAGTAAGAAGTTAATATCAGTATTTTATCTAATTGCTTCCTCTTCTTTTTAATTAATTTATTTTTTATTAATTACAGTTTATATACGTTGTATCCCAGGTGTAGCCCCCTCCCTCATCTCCTCCCATGCCCCATCCACAAGGACACTGATTGGGGAAGTCCTCCTGTCCTTCCATGTGACCCTAGCCTATCAGGTCTCATCAGGAGTGCTGCATTGTCTTCCTCTGTGGCCTGGTAAGGCTGCTCCCCCCTCAGAAGCAGGTGATAAAAGAGCCAGCCACTGAGTTCATGTCAGAGACAGTCCCTGTTCCTCTTACTAGGGAACCCAATTGGATACTGAGCTTCCATGGGCCACATCTCTGCAGGGGTTCTAGGTTATCTTCATGAGTGTTCCTTGCTTGGAGTGTCAGTCTCAGAAAAGACCACTGGGCCCACATTTCTTGGTTCTGTTGCTCTCCTTGTAGAGCTCCTGTCCTCGTCAGGTCTTATTATCTTCACCTTCTTTCATAAGGTTCCCTGCACTCTGCAGGAGTCTCAGCATATGCTTTGACATCCTGCTGGATAGAGTATTTCAGAGGCCCTCTGTGGTAGGCTCCGGTCTTGTTCCCTTTCTCCCTCTTCTGATGTCCATCTCATTTGTCTTTTTGAGTGATGATTGATCATCTTACCAGGATCCTCCTTCTTGATTAGCTTCTTTAGTTGCACAGATTTTAGTATGTTTATCCTATTTTGTATGTCTAATATGTACTTATAAGTGAGTATATACTATGTGAGTCTTTCTACTTCTGGGATACCTCACTCAGGATGATCTTTTCTAGTTCCCACCATTTGCGTGCAAATCACACGATTTCCTTTTTTTTCAATTGCTGAGTAATAATCCATTGTGTAAATATAACATAATTTCTGTATCCATTCCTCAGTTGAGGGAAATCTGGGTTGTTTCAAGGTTCTGGCTACTATAAATAAGGCTGCTATGAACAAGGTTGAGCAAATGTCCTTGTTGTATACTTAAGCATATTTTGGATATATGCCTAGAAGTGGATCTTCAAGGGGATACAAATTGGAAAGGAAGATGTTAAACATCACTATTTGCAGATGATATGATAGTATACATGAGTTACCCCCAAAAGTCAACCTGAGAACTCCTTCAGCTGATAAACACCTTCAGCAAAGTGGCCTGATACAAAGTTAACTAAAAAACAAAACAACAACAAAATCAGTAGCCCTCCTGTATACAAAAGACAAAAGGGCCGAGAAAGAAATTAGTGAAACCACACTGTTCACAATAGCCACAAATAACATAAAGTACCTTGGTGTCACACTAACCAAGCAGGTGAAAGACCTGTTTGAAAAAAACTTCAAGTCTCTGAAGAAAGAAATCGAAAAAGATATCAGAATATGGAAGGATCTCCCATGCTCATGGCTTGGCAGGATTAACATAGTGAAAATGGCCATCCTGTCAAAAGCAATCTATAGATTGAATGCAATTCCTGTCAAAATGCCATCACAATTCTTTGCTTCCTCTTCTTAGTGCTTGACACATAGAGAAGACATTTTTTAAAATTTCTACCTAGTGGCAGTTAGACTTAACAGTTTCTCAGAGTCTTTGATAGAGTTAAGATTCTACAATTTGTAACATTTTATTTATTGCTATTGTCTTGTTTTGTTGATGTGATGTGTGTTTAATATGTATGCATGTGTATGTGCATGCTTGTTTGCTTGAAGGTGTGTGTGTAAAACTATGTGTGTCTTTGCAGGAGTGTATATGCCACAGAACACATGTGGAGATCACAGAGTTTCTACCTACTTGAGATAGGGTCTCTATTCACCTCTGTGGATGCCAGTAGCTGGTTTGTGATTTCCTGAGATTATCTAATCACCCACCACTTTCCATCTGTAGGCACTCAGGGATTACAGATTTGTGGGTAGTCCACTCAGTGTGACTTTTAAGTGGGTTTAGTAATCTGAACTGACATGTTATGCTTACTTAGAAAGCATTTTAACCAATGAGCCATCTCAGCAACACTATACACAACACACTCACACACACTCACACACAGACACACACAGACAAGCCCGCAATCCTACCCCATACACATGCACACATATAGACATACATACATAGACACACACATACAGATGCACACACAGATACACACACATACACAAACACACACAGATACACACATAATTACTTTTTACATTTATTTATGTTTATTTTCTTATTAATTATACTTTATTCATTTTGTATCCCCCCATAAGCCCCTCCCTCCTCCCCTCCCGATCCCACCCTTCCTCTCCTTTCTGCATGCATGCCCCTCCCCAAGTCCACTGATAGGGGAGGTCCTCCTCTCCTTCCTTCTGATCTTAGTCTATCAGATCACATCAGGAATGGCTGCATTGTCTTCTTCTGTGGCCTGGTAAGGCTGCTCCCCCCTCAGGGGGAGGTGATCAAAGAGCAGGCCAATCAGATTGTGTCAGAGGCAGTCCCTCTTATTTAAAACTTCCACTGACTTAGAATCATGTTGGTGTTATATTATCCTCATGATTTCCATACAAATCTTGAGGGCAGCTACAAAAAGTCTTTTGATATGAAAATAGAGATATCTATACTAAACATTAATTTTTAGATTACTTTTCTGCTCAGGGATACTGAATACTCTTGCCATTCATATTTTCTTATATTTGTTTGGCATCATTTTGTATTACATAACTGTTTTGTAGAAAATTATATCACCATTTAATAAGATGTCAATTGGTGAAATTACAACATCAATTTTTTTCTTATGAAATGATTTCTCCTTTTGTCCTTGTTGCTTTCCCTTCTTTCTCTTTCCAGTGCAATAGCACCTTATTCTGAGTCACTATGTCTTAAATTTCCTCTGAATTGCATTTTGAGATTTTGATAGAAAACATGTCACAGAAATCCAATCAATACATAGAAATGTCCTGATGCCTTTCAGAGCTGACAAAGATAAAAGTGATTCTCTGGGACATCTGGTGATTTCTGAGGCAATGTCATGTTCAGGCTTTAAAATGAGGGAAGTCTGAGGAGTAAAATAGTGATTCTTTTGCTGCTGTTGGCAGACTGTGGAGAATCGCCTTGGTCATCTTCTCAGGACACAGTGAATTGTCCTTCCTTTTCAGCTGATGACACTCTTCACATATACTCCCTCTACCATCAGCTGCTCTCTTTCCTTCAAGGAAACCTAATGGCTGATTTATATGTAAGTGTGGTACCTTTGAAATACCATCATGCTTCTCTACCTTTCCTATGAGACTGTCTGAGGCCGCTGTCATAAGTGATTCTGGCTGCTCCTCATCGAATCTCATTTCTTCTTCCTTCTCCCTTACCTGAAAATGGTATTGTCTAGAACATTTGTTGACTAAATCTCCAGAATACACATCACATCACATCCCAACGTTGACATTCAGAAAACCCAGATTAGCAGTTTTCTGTGAGACTGAATTCAGCTCACTTGTTTAGCTTTGTACCATGTTGCTCCCCTTCCATTTTTTCTTCATTGTCAGGACACATTTATTATACACAGAGATGTGTTGCCTTGAGAGTCACTTAACTGTGTAGTTTTGAGGCTGTTGTCAGTAGACTGTGGATTTTCACCAAGCAGTAAACATCACAAAGGGGAATTAAATTTTGTACATGTTGTACACAGTGTTAGAAGGAGTTCCCAGTTCTAGTGGGCTGCACAAGGTACGAGAGAAATGAGGCACTCGGATATTAAAAACTAAGTATGTAGATATCTGCTTTATCAGCAGGGATTCTGTAAGTGCTAAAAATAGCAATGTCAAAAACAAATGCTACATGAAATTCAAATTATTGAATAATACTCAGAAAGAGATGATCAATTATCCATTGTGATGATAATATGTGTAGATGTATTTTTCTTCAGTGGTGGCTCCTATCAATAATCACAGAATATTTGCCATGAGAGTGAAAGGAAAAGTCAGCAAAATTCCATTAGAAAAAGACAAATACTGCCTTGAATACGAGTAATTGTGCTTACATGAATGTGCTTCATTCTTAAGAAGTTGAAGTATAAATGGCATTTTCTTCAGAATTAATGTGCCTTCCAAAATTTGAAAACCATTGGCAGAATAAGTCTTTAATCTTGAAGAATCTAGTTCAAGGAACATTTTTCCTCTATATAAAATTATGCATAGCTGTTTGATGTCAACACGTAAAAGAATAATATGTTATCATTTTACTTATCTTAAAAGTGAAATTTTGGCTTTATGTGGCATTTTATGGAAATCGATTCTGCTGTGGTTGCATTTTATATCACTTAGTAAGGAAGATAACAGGAAAGAGTACAATGGCATGCCTAGTTTAACTGCAGAAACACGGCTGTGTGTATACACTGATTTAAGTGCAGTTACAGGCATAGTTATGAGTGTACATTTGAGAAAGTATGCATATATCAGTGCACTTATCACTGTAGCTCTGTGGGAAGCATGAAAGTTATATACTACTAAATAATTAATCAGTTCATATGAGGGTAATATAAGGATAATTCCACCTATTATAAACTAGGATTAAATATTGATTTTCCTGGAAGACAATGAATTCCAGAATGAACCAACTCTTTTGCTCTCAGATTAAAGTTTAAGTATTATCATCAAGCTATCAAACCTGTTTTTACACAAAACATTTCCTTGTTAGGAAAAGATTTTAACATTGATTCTAGAGAGTTTATATTGTATCAATTTATAAATTCATCCTCAAAGCATTAACAGGTTAAATTTCCACTGTACTAGTTAGTCTAATGTTAGAAAACTTAACTATTTACTTTTGTCGGGGGGGGGGGTCCGGATGCCATCCTGATTGTGTGTGCATTCACAGAATGCCAGCAAAGGGTATCACTCCACTGCTCTATCACTCTCTGTTTTATTGCAGTGTCTGTCACTGAAATCTGGAGCTAAGCTGTCAGGCAGCTAAGCACTGGGATCTTCCTGCTTGTTCTTCCTGATAGTGCTCAGGTTACAAAGAAATGCATGGACACATGTGACATTTTACGTGGTGTTGGATCGGTTCTTCATGCTCATTCTGGTAGGGTTTACACACACAGCATAACAGTGAAGCATCTTTTTCACAAGCTAGGTGACTCTTTGGTTTGTGTGATGTGCGATTACTCATAGGTCAGCTTGTTTTTTGGTTTGTTTTTTTTCTTCTTCTTTTATTCCTGTTGGAGGTTCTCTTCCTCATCTCTTCTGCCACCTCCACCATAATCATCTTCCCTCCTTAAATAATTACTATACTAGTGCTTTTGTCCCTTACATATAGTTAAGAGGATTTTAAAATAACCTGCTTGCTGAATATTACATACAGAATGAGTGACAAAAATTGTTGAAACATGGCCATGGTTCCTGTCTAAACCTCTAAGGTAATGACTACACTGAGTGTCAAAGTGTGATAACCATTCATTCCCTTCCATAGCATGCATGCATTTCCTTAGTACCAAAGTTCAATATAGATGAATGAGGCTAATAAACCTTCCAGGTCCCATGTCTTTCCCCTCTGCTTCCATCTGAAATAAAACACCCTTCAATCATACTTCATCTCTTCTATGCACATTTCTCACTGTCTGCCCTTTAAATTCTGAAGTTGTCATCCATCATCCCAACTCCTATTCTCTGATAGGAGCCTTCCCAATACTTCGGCTTTTGCATTGAAACATCCATCCGGCTCCTGCTTTAATAAAGATGAATAGACTCACTGGAGACATCATTTTATGAGGTGTGCTTGTGTGAGTGGACACGTGCATGTTTGTTCACAGTTGTGCATGTCTGTTATACAAAACAAAAATGTGGGTGAACACTTGAATGCAAGAAAAGTACTCCTAAGCTCTTTGCTGTCATATCCTAAGTTTTATTCTTCAAATACTGTTGAGGAAAAGTCCCTTTTCTGGTTAGTACTTTAAATCTACCTTCTTCGTTCTTGCTCATTGGAACCACTAAGCCCTGGGTCTCAGTATCTTTCTCTAGACAGTATTTGTCTTAAAAGGTCATGTTTACATGAAAGTTTGTATGAGACATGTGGATATTTTGTTTTCTAGTTCCCTGATTTTCTTATAAAGATTTTCTTATAAAGCCAATAGTCACTTACTCATAAGTGGCTTTCTGTTTGCTACTCTCTTTAGAAGGCAAGGCATTTGTCCTTCAAGTTACAGCAAACAATAAGTATGCAAATTGTTTGTCATTCCATCACAGAATCACCACATTTATGTCTACTGTATCGGCTTCCAGATTAGATTGTCTAAACATCAAACTAATGTGGTTACAGAGAGCTCCTAATTATGTAAAATTTGTCTTTTTCTTCTCGTTTATACTTTGCATAGTCTTGACTGTTGACTGATTTCGGACCAGTTCTCACCTACTATTCTTAAGAATGCTTTGCTACTATAAAGCCATCTTTACACTTTCTAATTATCTATATGATTTCTCTGCTGTTGAGTCAATTATTTTATTTTAATAATTGTGCCCTTTAGTTTTAGAATTCCCATTTGACTTCTTAAAACAAATTATTTCTCTTTCTTATATGTTCAAAGAGACTCTGTCTTTCCATTAACTTTCAATGCAATCTCTTTTAGTTCTTTAAATATAAGAAGATACTTGGCAGCTTTTATTTGCTAAGTCTGATGTCTGGTTCTCTTTAAAGTCTGAAACATTACTTTACCACAGTTCACTGTTTCTTGGTGTGTTTCATTTTTAAATAATTGACACAACACATTAGATATTGTAGCAACTCTGGATATGCAACCTTCTCTTTTCTCAGCCTTGGGCATTTGTTATTTCTCTTTAGTTGATTGGTTAGACTAATTCAGTGATTTTTTTTTTCTTTACAGTGTGCTAGCATAGAAATCTCACCTTCCATTCTTTTTTCCTTCCATTAGTTTATAAATTTGAGTTCAAGGTTGATAGATGCTTTAGCAGGTAAAGGGATTTGGTGCCATCTCAGACAACACTGGACCCACATATTGGAAGGAGAAAACAAGCTCACGTATTTTGTCCCCTGACTCCTGTAACACGATGTGTTATGTGTGCGTGAAGAAATAAATATTGTCTGTTCACTAAAGCCTAGAAGCGCAAAAGTCACCCATACGGTTGACACTATACAGTAGTCAACCTGGGACTATGGAAAGTATGGTCTGCGGCTGTGCCCGGACGGTAAAATCCACCCAGATTAGCTCTTCCGCTTCAGAGACTCAAGGAAGATGGGAGGTTCTGGGAGAAGGATGTACCTCACATAGTGGGAGATGGGTGTATGAGTGTCAGCTCATGTTATCCTTCTTTCTAGGTTCTGTCGATGGTGCAGCAGTGTGGTTTGAATTTCCATTGCTGTAAGCCTTGTCATCAATCTCTAGAGACAGTGAATGATTAGCTTTGTTAAATTTGACTGGTTTAAAGAATACCCTTCCCAGGAAGACATTTCTCTGAACTTCTCACATTGTCATTCCAAAAATCAAATTCAGATATCATTATATTTTATCTAAAGTTTGCATATTCACTATTAAATAACATTAAATGAATCCACTATATTTTTAGCTATTTTGTATCTTTTTAAAAATTTTGATATCTACATATTGTATTAATGAGTCAAATCATCTTTAACATTTCAATATGTCTCTAATCTAACTACCCCAGTTCTATTTAATGCTATCATAAATTATCTTCATGTATCTATTTTTGGTCACCTAAAAAATCTATTATTACTACTATATACAGAATAACCTATGTAAAATAGGAATCATTATAGATGCCCACTGACTCTTTTCATGATTACCTATAGAACACTTACTTGATCCATCTGTAGGTTTTACTTTTGTCTTTCTATGTCTCCATAGCAGAAGAACATATAGAGTCTCTTCTCTTCTCTTCTCTTCTCTTCTCTTCTCTTCTCTTCTCTTCTCTTCTCTTCTCTTCTCTTCTCTTCTCTTCTCTTCTCTTCTCTTCTCT
>REGO01000882.1:333068-366627 GCA_010120015.1 Rhombomys opimus | reverse complement strand
TCTTCTCTTCTCTTCTCTTCTCTTCTCTTCTCTTCTCTTCTCTTCTCTTCTCTTCTCTTCTCTTCTCTTCTCTTCTCTTCTCTTCTCTTCTCTTCGATGGGTTTTTAATCTGTGGCTCCTATCTGTGCAATTTATTTAAATTTATTTTTCTTCATATAGACTGCCTATTTGTCCTCAATAGCTACCTTCTTTTCTCTTCATCAAATTTACTTGTTCATCAACACCCTGTGTGGGCAGGCATTCTATGACCAAAAGAGGAATTCCAAGATTCCTTAAATTGGACTAAGTGCCTCTTTTTTTAATCTATGTTGGCTCCCGATTCAGAAAATTTTCTGTATCAGCAATTGCATTCTCTTACCTGTTAAAGTTCATCCTTTGAGTTCTTCTAGGCTATGGGCTCACCATGTTTTGTGCTTTCAATTCCTTTCTGGTTCCTTACAGTCTGAGTACGAACACTGAAATCCTTAAATTGACTGGCTGCCTTTGAGTAATCCATTATCTCTCCTTTTCAGGCCTTTGCAGATGTTCCTCTTCACTTAAGGATGACCTCTCTTGTTCTATGCGCCAATCTCTGGACACACACATTCCCTATCCTTGATAACTTTGGTTCTTTTCTGCTTTGACTTAAAGTGTTTCCTTTACCTGGGAAAACTTCCTTGAACCCACAATTAAATTAAGCTCCTTATTTCTTTCTAAATACTTCCTTTACTGCCTTTTACAAAACAGATTATATGTTTAATGATTATTTTATTTAGCCCTTACCTTAGCCCCTGAAGAAAAATGCTAACAGTCTGCTAACAAGAATTACATTTAATTTTGTTTTTTCATACCCATAATGTGTTGTGCATTGCTTGGCACTTAGAATACATTTAATATAATCAGGTTGTATAAGCTCACAAATGGCCCAAGGACTCTTACAGTGACAAAAATGTTCAACTCAAATACCCTAGTGTTTCCACAGCCTTTCAACTCTGCTTTGTAAACTGAAACTAATGTTCCATAAAACTTATATTAATAAAATATTTAACAGTGAAAAATGAAAGCATTAAAATATTCAGAACAAATCATATTTATATTCCAATTTTCTACTGAGTTTTATTCACAACAAAATGTATTCTATTCAATGTATGGGGCCTGTCAATTAGGTTGAAACACTGTATTCATACAGGTTTATGAAAGTATCAATGCTCCTTGCTCCTAGCAGGAACTTTACTGTAAATTCTTAGTGAGTGCCTTCCATGTACATGTGACATTCTAAATAAGCCACTTTGTTCCTTAGGCTCTACTTATGGGTTGCACCTGGCTCTGCCATCTGTCCCTCTCCAGTCAATTATTTGCTTGTATATCTCGTTCCTGTATGTGAATATGAACTCACTGAGGACATACCTTTGTCATTTCGACCTTTCTATTTTTATCATCTACCATTTATCTGGTATAAGTAGATCTGCAGTTAAGATTTATTGAGATGATCAATCAAGTCATAAGTGTCTGAGGATCACTAAATGCTTTTCATAATGGAAATTATAATTGATGGTCTAGCCTGGAATAACTAGATTTGAAAAACCTTTTTCCTAATAATATGTAAAAGCTTCAATATATTTTATAAATTTTCTTTCTGCTTGACATGTTTTGTTTCATTTTTTAATCTATCATTCATGGATAGAACAGCACTTGTGAGCCATTATCTCTTGTGAGAAACTCTTGCCTTTCATAGAACTTTAAGTGTAAAATTTACCATTAGAATAATTTACTAGAATTAACAGAACACAATTCTAATTGCATGATCAGAATAATACTAGTGTCCTTGGATTTTTACATAGTAATTTATTTTGAATTCTCAACTATATTGTATGAAGAGAAAAGAAATCCATAGCTTGGGAATCGATGTTTTGAACTGCATCTTTGGCCAAAATAACAAAGTTAAATAATAAATTAATCAAATATGGAAAGAACAACTCTTATTACATAACAATTTTAAACTAAACATGGTAGAAGTATTTGGTCTAACTTTGACGGTTTCTATGTGCACAAAGGCTCCAGTGTGGGAGGTCTGGTTCTATAGTTGCTGTTGGACCTTTGGTTCTATGAGGGATGATAGATTTTTTTTCACGTTTGATTTTGATCTTATTTTTAAGAGTTTTTTTTTCATCTTTAAAGTTATAATATAATTACACCATCTCTTCCTTTTCCCCCCTCCCATCAATCCTTTCTGCTGTCTTAGTCACTCTTCTACTGCTGTGAGAGACATCATGACCACGGCAACTCTTACTAAAGAAAGCATTTAACTGGGGGCTTGTTTCCAGTTTTAGAGGGTTAGTTCATTGTCTTCATGACAGAGAGCATGGCAGCAGCCATGGCAGGCATGGTGCTAGAAAAGGAGCTGAGAGCTACATGGTAATATGCAGGCAGAGAAAGAAGAGCCCACCATGTAAATACTGAAATGCCAGTTCAAACCAGTTCAAGGGTTAGAGGAAATTTGCATTCTCTGAGATTAGCTCGCAAAGGTTGAGCTTGTCCTCAAGCAGCAGCAGAAGTTGTCTAGCCAATACTGTGTGTGGTCAGAAATGCATCTAAGGCCAACATGGGTGCCAGGCAGGTACCTGCTTGCATAGTTCATGTCAAAGAGCAATTGCTACAAGAATTGGAAATGTAGCTAACTAGCATCCTCCTGACTTATTTGGCAAATAAATCAGATAAATGAAATGATGCTAAAGTGGGGGTTAAAAATGATTGAGGTATTGAAGCAGAGGCTGAGTTTCTTAGCCAAACTTTGGGCAGAAGGCATGAATTTTATGAAAGATGGGGGAGATAGAAAGAACTGAAGAGGACAGGAGCTCCAAAAGGAGACCAACAGAGCCAAAAAACAACAACAACAACAAAAAAAACAAAAACAAAAACAAAATAAACAAAACAAAACAAAACAAAAACAAACAAACAACACCAAAAACAAACAAAACCAAAACAAAAATACAAAAACAATTGGGCCCTGGGAGCCCTGCAGAGACTGATACCCTAACCAAAGTCCATGCATGGAGAGGTCCTAAACCCCCAGAAAAAAAATGATAGAAGATACCCCTGGGGTCTGAACTTTAATAGACAAACAGAAAATATGTGATTCAAGGCACGTGTTGAGACCTTAACAGTGATCTCAAAGAAGAACTTAGGGTAAGCAGAATATATTCAGCATTGGAGCTACTGAAATTAAGGAAGAGTTTTAAACAAACAATGAAAGAGCCTGCTGTAGTGTAGGGACTTTTGTGAATCTATGTGACATGAGAGTGGATGGGATCAGATTGGCTTCTGTAGAGGCAGAAAACTCAGTAATGTAACTCAGTAGGGAGCAGAGGGGCTCAGCCTCTTCATGAAAGACTGACACCCAGCTAGCTCATTCCAGTTATTTTATTCAAACATAATACAAGGTTAATTGGGGCTGGGAAAGATTCCAACTACCAAAGTTATTTTGCCATTGCTGCCTGTGGGAGAGCAGGGCAACCTGCATGATCTCAGTCTCTTTTGACCATGGCTAGCTATAATCAAAAGTAAGAACTCCAGATTTGTCAGGAGTGTCTTAGGACTAAGATTAGTAGACAGAGGAACAGCAGATACAGGTAACAGCTAAAGCCACAGTTCAAACCCAGGACTACTCTGACCCAAGGGGCCAGCACATATAGCTAGGGATAGCAAGGACTCTTTTTCTCTTGGTCCAGAGTAAAGATGAGCAGATAAAATCAGGCCCACCAAGGTTTTCAAAGGTGGAGAAACATAGAGAGGCTCTATGAAATGTTCTGAGATACAGAAACATAAATGATTCAAAGAAAATAAATTAGTGTTACAGGCTTCCTTCTATGCATGCCCCCTATCCAACTTTGACCTCGAGAGGAAGCAATTGATACAAATGCATGGGACTCCTCCGTGCTGTACTAAAATTGGTTTATGTTCAACTTTTGTATCTTCTTTTTTTTTAAAAAAAATTTATTTATTATGTATACAGTGTTCTGCCTGCATGTACGCCTGAACACCAACTCTCATTATAGATGATGGTGAGCCACCATGTGGTTGCTGCGAATTGAACCCAGGACCTTTGGAATAACAGCCAGTGCTCTTAACCTCTTGTGAGCTTCTGGAATCATCTGACACTGGTGACAAGAAGTGACAACAGATTTTAATCCAAATAAGCCACTATTTGCAATGGAATGGTGGTTTGGAATGTTACCTTGTCCTGACTTTCCTCTGGAAAAGGGTTTGTAATATAGATGCTGTAATGTCAACTTCTGACTGTTTTGTGGATTTAGAAACCATTGGAGTTACAACTGTACTTTCAATTACTTTACAACCCTACTGGGGCTGGGTTAATTGAAAGGAAATAAAAATTCAAAAATTATTTGTGGGTAGAAAAAGATGCACCCGGAGACTGTAAGATTACTGAATGAAAATCCCAGTGCCAGGGGTGGATTGCCTTCCTGTGAGTTGTTGGCCAGGGGAGCTCCTGGGGTCCCATAAATCATAAATAATAAAGTCCACTGCTACTGCTGATGCCAGAACTAGATCATAAACTTCATTGCTGAAGATGCCTGGTATGTGCATGCTTTGACTATAGGACATGAAGAAATTAAGCTGGGACTGACCTGGAAACTCCCTTTGGGTTGGCAGGTTTTTAAAGGTGCCAGAGGACACTATGAAGGCTTCTGGTAGAGAACCGTCACCAACATCCCTGCTAGATATGGACCAGTCACGTTTACATACTCACATACTGGGCAGAATGTGCCTGTGTATGCAACAGTGGCTTGGCTATCCTGGGTAAGACCAACAGTCTTTTGAGTGGATTTCAGGTCTGCTCCCAAGGAAGGAATTCACATATGGTACTGCAAGCCAGGACAAAAACCTGTGTCTGGGAAGGTCATAGGTCCTAATGGGGAAACAACTTGTAGCATTTTACTAGATTCATGTGATTTTTTACTATCATACTGCCCTCTAAATATCTTGATGCATAGCTATATTCTGTTTGAAATTATTTTATTGAGTATTTTTTAATATATCTTCATCAAGAATATTGAGCTATAATTTCCTTTTTTGTTGTGTCTTCACCTGGTTTTGTATTATAGTGATACTGGCTCATTGAAGGAGTTTGTGAGTGTTCTTTCTGTTTCGTTTTCCTTCCTTCTTTCTTTCTTTCCTTCCTTCCTTCCTTCCTTCCTTCCTTCCTTCCTTCCTTCCTTCCTTCCTTCCTTCCTTCCTCTCTCTCTTTTTCTCTCTCTCTCTTTCTCTTTCTTCCTTTTAATAGTGTAAAAAGTATTGACTATAGATTTTGAAATTCTGATATAATTTTTTTTCTTTTGTAAATCCATCCGGTCCTGGACTTTATAGCTGGAAAGTATTTTATTACTATTTCAATCTCTTAATTTGTTATTGGTCTGTTTAAGTTTTTTACTTTTGGGTTTAATTTTGGTGATTTGGCTGAATCTAGAAATGTTTTCATTTCTTTTAGATTTTTCCAGTTTAAGGGATTTCAGGTTTAAAAAGTGTTCCCTCATACTATTTTGTATTTCCTTTGTATCTATTATAAGGTTTACTTGTACATTTCTCTTCTGTTAAATTGTATCCTCTCTATTTTGGTTAGTTAGGCAAAGTTCTGTCAATCTTGTTTACATTCTCAAAGAACTAGCCCTTATAGTCATTGTTTCTTTTCATTTTTTTCTTTTCTTTTCTTTTCTTCTCCTCTCTTCTCTTCTCTTTTCTTTCCTTCCTTCCTTCCTTCCTTCCTTCCTTCCTTCCTTCCTTCCTTCCTTCCTTCCTTCCTTCCTTCCTTCCTTCTTTCCTTCCTTCCTTCCTTTCCTTTTTTCTCTCTTTCTTTGTATTGTAGTCTTTGTTCCCATGTGATTGTTTTCTGGTCTGTTGAGAATTGGATTTGGATTTAATTTCTTCCTTTCTTTAACTTTTTGAGTTGCACCATTTATTTGCATTCGTTCTTATTTATTAGTGTAGGCACATAGGGTTATAAATTTCCCTGATAGGACTGCTTATACTGTCTCTTACTGTTTTATGTTTTCATTTTTTATTTAATTCCAGGATTTATTTATTTATTTATTTGATCAATTCATTATTCAATAATGAGTTGTTTAATCTCCATGAATTTATGTGTGTGCTAGAGATTTATTCACTGTTGGTTTTAAGTTTATTTTTATTACTAACTCACTTGTACCTCAGTTATAGCCCCTCCCTCATCTCCTCCTGGTCCCACGGTCCCCATCTCCCTCTTCCTCCCCTAGTCTTCTTCCTTAGTCCACTGATAGGGGAAGTTCTCCTCCCCTACCGTCTGACCCTAGCCTATCAGGTCCCATCAGGACTGCCTGAATCCTCTTTCTCTGTGGGATGACTAGGTCGCCCCACCAGGGAGAAGTGATCAAGGAACAGGCAACTGAGTTTATGTCAGAGACTGTCTCTTCTCCTCTTACTAGGGAACCCTCATGGAGCCTGAGCTGTCTATGGGCTATGTATGAGCAGGGGTCTAGGTCCCCCCTATGCATGGTCCTTGGTTGATGCATCAGTCTCTGCAGTGCTCCTTGAGCCCTGTTTTGTTTGTTTGTTTTGTTTTGTTTTGGGCTTTGTTGGTCTCCTTGTGTAGCTCTTGTCCCCTCCAGGTCTTTTTATATACCCTTTATTGTATCTTGTTAGTATAGGATATAAGGAGTAATTTTAATCTTTTTGAATTTGTAAATATTTGTTCAGTGTCCCAAGATATTGTTTTTTGTTTTTTTTTAAAGCTTCCATGTACTACTGAATAGAATGCATTTTGGGTGTGTGTGTAATATTCTATAAATACCTTTTAAGTCCATTTGATATATGATTTAAACTAATTCTGATGCTTCTTTGTTTATTTGTTGTCCACAGGCCTGTTTATTGGAGAAACTGAGATATTGATATAGTAATGCCAGGTTCACAGGACCCTCAGAGACCACCAGGAGACGACTTGATGCAATTGCAAGAGAGCTTTATTACAAGAGCGATTGAACTCGGGGCCCAAGTCTCATGACACAGCAGTAGAGAAGTGGGACCCTGAGCTCTGAGTGAACAGGATTTTCAAAGGGAAAGTCTGTGATCAGGGGGTTTCCATGGCAGCAAGCAGGGGGCACAAGTCTTGGCATTACAGAATTGGGTGAAGTTTAGCAGGGCAGGTGACCTTTTGTGAGGCATAAAATCATAATCGCTATTTTTCTAAACCATATCTGAAACATTGGGGAGAATTTTTCCACCTGATTCTCAACTGATTCCCATTGATTATTGCCAGGGAGATTGTCTCTACTTTCTATGAAGCATTTATTCTGTTATATTTCCTGGAGGCTGTTTCTAGGAGAGTTAACTTTATTTTCTGCCAGGTGTACATTCTGTGATATTTCCTGGTACCTGAATTCAGCTCCCAGTCAAGATCTTTATTTCAAAATGGAGTTATATTCAGGCTAACTTAAACTCTTCAATATCACCCAACTTTATGGATTGATGATGTAGGCTATGGCTAAAAGATACTCTGTCTTTAAACACCATAGCATGTTTGAGTTTTGAAATTCAGCATGCCAAAACTCTATGTATATAAGTTTATCATAGTAAAGTCTTCTTGGTTGGCTGATTCCTTCATTAGTGTAAAGTGTGCCTCTTTATCTCTTGCTTGCTTCCTCATCCCATTTGCTTCAAAGGTTTTTGTCTATTCTTTTCCTCTAAGGAAGTGACTACCTTTTTTTTTAAATTTTATTTTTCTTATTAGTTACATTTTGTTAACTCTGTGTCCCAGCTGTATCCCGCTCCCTCATTCCCTCCCCAACCCCACACTCCCTCCCTGGTCTCCTCCCTGCCCCTTTCCATGTCCACTGATAGGGGAGGACCTCCTCCCCTTTCATTTGACCCTGTTTTATCAGGTATCTTCAGGGCTGGCTGCAAAGTCCTCCTCTGTGGCCTAACAGGACTGCTTTTCCCCTGGTGGGGGGAGGTCAAAGAGCCTGCCCTTGAGATCCTGTTAGAAATAGTCCTTGTTCCCCTTACTTTGGGGAACTACTTGGTTACTGAGCTACCATGGCCACATCCTAGCAGAATGACTACCTTTAAAGCAGAACAATTCAACAAGAAGCCAAGGCAGCCAGCTTGAATCAATTACACAGGAGGAGATATTTAAGTCAGAGCAGCTGAGTCGAAATAGCTAGCCAGAGTACAGAAAGAGCTAGATAACGATAAGTCTCAGAGACTAAAAACATTCTAAGGCTCAGCAGAATAAAACTGAAAGCTGGATTTCTAGGTCTGGACTTACAGAAGTTTAGGTTTTTATGGAGGCTAGAGGTTTCCAGGCCTCAGCATAGGAATAGATATAACAGAGACAGAAAGGCTCTGGACTCAGCCCAAGTCATATTCATAAA
Organism: Rhombomys opimus; assembly: GCA_010120015.1. NCBI lineage: Eukaryota > Metazoa > Chordata > Mammalia > Rodentia > Muridae > Rhombomys > Rhombomys opimus. The sequence continues at coordinate 358,228 of REGO01000882.1, read as the reverse complement.
ACTTGGATATGGCTCTTTTCTTATCTCTTCTTCTGAGAAGAGAAACACAATTTTACATTTTAAGGTATCCTGTATTTCCTATATTTTCCTTTCCTGCATTTTTTCATATTATTTGATTATTTGGTATTAATCCTCTACGTTATCAATGAGCTGTGATATCCTTTCTTTTGTTTGATTCATTTAACTTATAATACCTTGCCTTGAGTTTTCTAGTTGATTGACTTGACTTTTCAATTCCATTTCAGTTTGATTTCTCTTCAGTGTTTTCATATCCTTATTTATTAAATTTTGTTCTCAAGTACTGGATTGACTTTTTCATTGGTGCCAGCCCAATCTTTGTATTTTCTTTGGCATCACTCAGGTTTTTATTTTCCTTAAGCTCTTTGGTCTCCAATTGCATTGAGATATTTCTTCACATTATATTCTTTAAACTCCTGGAATCCTTTGATAAACTTGGTTGTTATTTTAAGTTCTGTGTCCTGGAGTTTATTTAAGTAATCGTCTTTGGCAAACATTTGTACAGGGCTGCCAGCTTTGGGGGAAGCGACGATGACTTAATCATGCATGTCATTTGTGTTTTTGTGATGTGATCTGGGCTTGTAGACTTCTTTCTTTAGTTCTAAGTCACACAGCATAGAGAAGAAGGAAGGATATCTGGGTGGGTTGGGCCTAGAGGCTAGAAAGTTTTTTGATGGAGTGTGCACAGGTGGACAGAGGGCACTGTTCTGTCATATAGGATTTGCTGCCTGGTTCAATCCTGGAGTGTAGGAATAGATAAATCTGGTGGAAAGGTGTGATGTGATGTGGGAGGTGTCCTCATGTGGGGGTAGGTATGGAAGTTCATGGACACATCTAAGAGATCATTTGTGCTGCAGGCAAGGTAGGGAATCATAGGACAGGCTTTAGATATGTGATATTTGGCCTGGTTGAGCGGAGTTTATGGCAGGGCCTGAGAACTCACTGTGCTATATGACGAGGAAAGATGTGTAGGTGGGGATTTTGCATGAATCCTAAAAAAAGATCTGTGGGTAGTGACAGGTAGGGTGTGTGAAAAGAATCTGGGAACTATGGGTGGATGGTGAGGTTGGTTGTGGTACATCCATGTTTGTGGCAAGTTTGACATGTCCTGGCAGGAGGCTAGGACTGATCGCCATGTAGACAGGGGTGGCCAGACGAGGCCAGAACACTGGCTGCGTGACTTAGGCTAGATCTGCTGGGTTCAGGAGAAGGTGCAGGTATAGAGGACAGAAAGACTCACTGGCCTAGATTCTGGAGAAGGAAATGAGAGCGCCGGCTGGATGGAAACTGACACTGACAATGGATTTTTAAGGGGAGGAACTTATGAAAGGCTTGTCAGTCATTAAAGGTATGACCTCTGGAGAGTAACTGCTACCCAGAGAACAAGCCCAAAGTTAGTTAATGTAAAACTCCAAATGTGAGCATTTTGTCCTTCTCTGGCTTCTGTTCATAAAAGTGAGTGAGCTGTGCCTCTTGTAAACACTCCCAGTACACACCAGGGAGCCCTTGTCAGAGCCAATATTACACTGTTTGCACGTCCGGCTTCCCAAACTGTGAGCTAAATGGACTTCTATATAAAGCTATTCTGCCTAGGGCATTTTATTCTGGCAGTAAAAACTCATATAATGATGATATTTCATGAGTATTACTATTTTTGTGACAAAGTACATTTGCATTTTAGATTTAGATGCGTTTTTTAGGCTACTATCTTTCCATAATTTCCATCCTAAGTTAGACATATGCATTGTAGTGCAGCTCTGAATGTTAGCCTGTGTTTGTTTGTTTTTAAAGTTTATACTTTGTTTCTGTTATTGAAGGGCTTTTGTATCAACCGTGTGACAATGATTGGATATATGATCACTTGACTCAAGAACTCAAAGCCTGAAGGCAAATTTTACCCAACTCCTTAACCCTTTAGAAATGGGTGGCATGATGCGCATTTGACAGTGATATACGTTGTAGACTATTGCAATGTTTCTGATCCATATATTAATCCCGAAATTATTTTTATTTAGGCAGAAATGATAATTTCCATTAAATTTATTTATTTTTACTCAGATTCATTAATTGTTTTAATTATTTATTCATCCTGACCATTAAAAGAAAAAAAATGTTCTAAGTATATAGGCTTTGTCTTTATTATCTACAGTCCTGTTTTTGTATATTAACTCACTGTGGTCTGATATGTGGTGGCTGGGAAGGTGGACCATGAAATGGATGACACAGAACAGGTCACGATTGTAAAACTGAGGGCACTTACAGCTTCACTAAAAATGGAAAGCCTTTCCAGAGATCTTGTTAAATATCATTCGTATGGCATAGGCTTAAAACAGACAGCACTCAAAAGGATACCACAGGGCTTGTACTTAGCAGCAGTGGGAGCAGTATTCCACCATCATCGTCATCACCACCATCATCTTCTTCACCACTGCTACTGTCATCATATCAGTTATTATCACCTTTATCATCATCTATATCATTATTATTCTCAGTACCATCATCTACTTCTAGAGCGTAAATGATAAAAAAAAAATGTTGTGTTTAAATAGTCATTTTTGTGCAACCAGTTGCAGAGGTAGGCTCGCGAGTGAAGCAAAAACAACAGCATGGCAGTTAAATTGCTCCCATAGGAAGATTAGGTTTACTAAAAACATATCAGTCAAAAAATTCAAAGAGGGAAGATATAAAGATGGTATGGAGCTATTTCCCATACTCTGTTGGTTTACATGTCTATCTTTAGGGACTTGTCATGCCTCTGCTAGCACAGGAAGACAGAAGTAGAACAGCCAGGTTCAAACATTGATATGAACTTCACAGGAAGATTTTTGCTCCACCTTGCAAAATGCCCAAATGTCGTTCTAAAAAGCTGCTTCATTTGACCCTCTGAGAGACCAGCAGGTGTAATATGCTCTAGATATCAGTGACAGCAGCAGAATGGAGGCTGCATGCTATCTAGTGTCAAAATGTGTTTTCCAGCCCCATGTCAGAGTCCTTTAGCCCAGCAACATTTGTAATTTCTGAACAATTCCCATAAAACTTAGGTGTTGTTGACCTGGACTGAACTCCCTATGGCCAGCAATGTCATTCCCCCTCTTGTTTCACTTTCCAGGTTGATAAAAATCAATAGTTCCTCTCACAGAATTTTGACTTTCCACATGGTGTTCAGAATCACGTGAAAAAAATGTGACTCAAATAAAGGGATAGGAGCTATTTTTTTTTAAATCTTTCAGATGTATTTTCCACATTCACCCAAAAAGGAAATAATGCTACTATTAAGTACGATATAAATGACACCATTAAAAACAATTACTTTGAAATTAGCTTTTGAATATTTGGATGTAATTAAGGTAATTTTGAAATTATGTACTGTTATTAACACTTTATTGTTCTAACTATTGTTAAAAATGACATCTCTGAGCATATTAACTCATGACAAGTTTTAATTTAAGTCATTGTTGCTTTGTTAATTCATTATTCTTTGATTTTGCATAGACATTATGGGTCCATAGCCCAGGCTGGCCAGCCTGGCACCTACAATGTAGCCTAAGCTGTCTTCTGCCTCCTGCTTCTCTGTGTAGAGATTTAAGCATGAGCCTACCCGGCCATCCATTGTGTTATTTTATTTTTTAGTATATTTTTAAACACTTTGAGAATAAAACACAGTTACATTATTTTCCCCTGTCTCTTTTCTCCGTCGAACTCCTACAATGCATTCCCTTGCTCTCTTTCAAATTTATGGGCTGTATTTCTTTCACTGTTTTTACATCAGATATGTAATTACTTTATTTTTAAAGTGTTAAAGAAAATGAAATTTGCATTTTTTTAATTAATAAAACTGTAACTTGTCTACTGGTTTTGCTATGAAATCTAAAAAAGAGAGAAATTGAATTCTGAGAGATTTTTCATTATTTTATATTTCAAAATTTTACAGTATACGTTTTCTGAAATTAACATTAAGTAGAAATTTTGAAAATGTCCCTATTGACTATTGCCATGGCTAGCAAACAATAAAACTCTATGTCTTCTATTTGAGGGCTTTACTTCTCTGTAACTCTGTATGTCAATAGTTGCTAAGTTTTCTGGGAAAAAATAAAAAAGGCCTGACTGTAAACATCGTAGGATTTGCAGCCCATATGGTCTCCCTCATAACTATTCTGCCACTGTGGAGTGAAAAGTGTCACAGAGAAGTAGATCTGACTGTACTCTGTAAAAACTTCATTCTTGGAATCAGGCCTTAGACTAGGTTTGACCCTCAAACAAAAGTTTGCTTTTAACTAATGATTTTTAGTTTGGGATAACACCATAATTATTTAGTACACTTGATATGGATCTGCATTGAGGCTCTGTCCTCTAAATTATACATATTTCAAAGTATGTGTCTATCCTGGTTCATAAACACAATATACACAAATTCAGTATTTACATATCTAATATGCCTTTTGTGTAATTCTTTTGAAATTCAAGGCATATATTATTGCTTCAGAAAATACCATTCTTGAAATTTTCAGGCAATGAATTTTAGATGGGGACTCAATTGTTGCTAACTTAAACATTCCTTAGAAAATATATACATGTATGGTTCTTGGTTGGAGTATTAATCTCAGAAAAGACCCTTGTGCCCAGATTTCTTGGTCCTGGTGCTCTCTTTGTGGAACTCCTGTCCCCTCCAGGTCTTTCTATCTCTGTGGATTTATATCAATATATTTGTCTAATCCTTACTTGCAGACATTAGGCAATAAGGAGTAGAAATCTATCAGGAGTGATAGTGTATCAAAGTACATTCTCATCCGTCATAGAAAGTGAATTCATAAGAGCAGTAGTTGAGGACTAACTTTGTCAAGAATATAATCTTTCTGTTCTCAGGGTACAATGTAGCAAGTATACTCTGGAGTTCAGAGTACCTATATTGAATAAATGAATAATGATTGAAATTTATAATAATGATTATGTGCTTTGTACCAGGGCTCCCTGTCATGTCTATTATCATCTATAATTCCTATGTTAAACTTTTAACATAGGCACTAATGTGACTTCTTTCCATTCTTTTTCTTACATATAAGAAAGAAAACCTGAGTGTTAGCCAAGTCCATTCAGCAAATAAATTAGAGTCCAGATCTTTAGCTTTTATTCTATACATATTTTCTTATCAGATAACAAGAATACATGAAAGAAAAAAATCAATTTCAGTGTAAAATTCTGCAGAAATAAAATAAGAAAATAACATCAAACCTGCATTAAGTAGCATACACACACATCAACCAAATAGCACTGAAGGAAGTCCATCGGGAATTTAGTTTCCTGGTAAATCTGTTACTGTGTTCTGATTAGAACTATTTAGAAAAGAAATGTTTACAAAGAATGTATATAGAGAAGAATCAATAAGAGTATGCAATGTGTGGGAATCAAATACAGGAGAAAGTCTTTAATGAAGGAGATCCAAAGTGTTTGCAGTTAATGTGATTTGAAAGAAAAGCAAACAAGGGTGTTAGTTCTACAATGACTGTGCACTAATTGGATTCCTTCAATAAAGTGAATGGTGATTTGTAAACAAACCATGTGAGCTTCTTGAGAGTCTAGGGAACTGCCTGTGTGTGAAGTGGAAACAATGAATCTATTCTGCACCCTTGTAACAGGGGGGAGGCATGTGAGGGGGCAGGTGAAACGGTAGCCTTGGGAAGGGTCAAGGGACAAGGAAAAAAGTCTACCATTTGCACAATAGAGGAAATCAACCGCAAGGAAGCATTAGAGCCATGACCCAGTTCCAGGATTCCTTGGTGTAAGACCACACGCTTCAAAGGGACACCACAAAATATGCACACCGCGTGTTTCGCTCTTACCATGTTGCTTGCACTTGATACCTGAGTAGCTAGCCACTATTTTTAAACAGATGGATTTTTTCAGCAAATTGGAATGAAAATTATGAATTTTCAGGAATAAATATGGCACAAAGTATAGCATCTCTACAGATGTCACTGAAACACATTTAGATCTCCATTTATTATAATTATAGGCCCCTTGCTAAAGATTACATGCCCAAATGCTTAAAATACCCCCCCCAAAAGTTGATTGTACATTACCTGAAAGACAGATTTTTTTTGTCTTAAATTTTCTTTGTATTGTGAAGGAAAAGATTTTCCATTATATAGAAAACACTATATTTTATTTATATAATTGTGTCATGACTGACTCATAACTTTTACATGCTTTAAATATTTTATTTCCAGTTCATTTATATATTTTCACTCATCAAAAGTGAATACAGCATATTATTGATGTAGTAGAATATTAATAAAAAATAAACACTCCTTAAAATGTGTCATGTAAGAAATTAATACAGATATTACTTTCATCAACTCAGAAGTTGAAGACTTCTTAAAGCGTGTACATTGATGATCTTATAGACTATTCAATGATAATTCAAAAACAGGAAAATTTAAAGATTCAATGATAATTTGAAAAGAAGAAAAATTAAATATTCATTTTAGTCATATTTGTTTATTAGAAGTTGAAAATAATAAAACACCATTAAGTAATATTTATCATCAAATTTTAAAGAGAAAGTACTTTGAGAACGTAAATTTTCCCTGTTTATTAGCTGTGACCTGAGACCCCTTTAACACAAGTGGCAAGAACATATTTTCTCAAAAACTATGTTGTACTCCAGGCTCTTTTATTTCCTTCATTAGCTTGGTACACCAGGGGCTATAGAGAGAAGAGACTAGAAAATAACAGAACACTACTTCAATATGAATTCTACATGTGACTTTACTTCTCCATAGATTCACATGTGTGTGCACCTTCTGTCATATACATGCTATATGACTATTTCCTCAAAAATGGAATGGTTTCTCCTAGGATGATGGAGGAAGTCCCTATGGTTCAGAGAGCTTAAAAGACTAAGTGAAGAGATTAGTAATCTCAAAATGAAACTCTTCAAGGTTATAAGAACACCAAACAGTTCCTGAGGAAGAGGAAATTCTGATTGAACATGGCTCTCCAAGAATACAACTCTTGTAGCTTTTTGGTGATGTAGCTGTCTTTGAGACATATCTGCTCCTAGGAATAACTTGCTTTTTTATATTTCTGTATATAATGGCTAATGCTGATTGTCAAAATGAGTGTGCTTATAATCATCCAAGATAAATGTCTCTGGTTATGCCTGTGACAGTTAATTCTAATAACAACAGTTGTTCTTGTCACACAAAGAAGAGACATTCAATGTTACTATACTGGACTGATCTCTGGAATAGAGCAGGGATTTTACATATATTAGCTGTTTGTCTTAGCCATTGTTCTATTGTTGTGAAGAAATACTATAACCAAGGCATTAGTTCATTATCATCAAAGCAGGGAGCATGACAGCATGCACAACAGTCATGATGCTTGAGACGTAGCTGAGAGTTCTACATCTTAGTATGCAGAGCAGAAGGGAAAGGTGGGGCCTGGCCTGAAATTCTGAAACCTGAAAGCCTACTCCCAGTGACACACTTCTTCTTACAAGGCCACACTTCCTTATCCTTCTAATTCTTTCAAAGAGTTCCACTACCTGGAAGCTAAGCATTAAAATGTATGAGCCACCACATGATATATAATCACTTATAAGTGTATATTAAACATATCATATAGAATACACCTACAAAAATCTGTACACTTAAAGAATCTAAGCAAGAAGGCGGACCCTGGATAAGATGATCAATCCTCACTCAGAAAGAGAAACAGGATGGACATTGGAAGAGGGAGAAAATAGGCAACAGGACAGGAGCCCACCACAGAGGGCCGTTGAAAGACTCTACCCAGCAAGGTATCAAAGCAGAGGCTGAGACTCATAGCCAAACTTTGGACAGGATAGTGAATCTTATGAACAAAGAGGGAGATAGGAAGACATGGAGGGGACAGGAGCTCCACAAGAAGAGCAAAAGATCAAAAAAATCTGGGCACAGGGGTCTTTTCTGAGACTGATACTCCAACCAAGGACCATACATGGAGATAACCTGGAGCTCTTAGAAACCCTGCACAGATGTAACCCATGGCAGCTCAGTGTCTAAGTGAGTCCCTAGTAATGGGAACAGGGACTGTATCTGACATGAACTCAGTATCAGGTTCTTTGATCACCTACCAGGCCACAGAGAAAGACAATGCAGCCAGTCCTGATGAGACCTGATAGGTAGGCTCAGAAGGAAGGGAAGGAAAACCTCAGTGGACTTGGAGAGGAGATGATAGAGGAAGAGTGGGATTGGGAAAGTATGAGGGAGGGGACTACAGCAGGGATACAAAGTGAATAAGCTGTAATTTATAAAAAGAATCAATAAATTAAAAAATAAATCAGCCGATGGGGGCTATTTTTATTCAAACCACCATATTATTCTCTTAATGAAAAAGATCAACATAAATTATACCTTATGTTTCTTTGTTTATAATTTTTTAAATATATATATTATTTATTAAAATTTATTCACTTTGTACCCTGGCTGTGCCCTCCCTCATCTCTTTCCACCCCCAAGCTCCCTCCCTGTTCTCTCTATATGCCTCTCCTCTATTCCACTGAGAGGGGAGGACTTCCTGCCTTTCTATCTGACGCTAGCCTATCAGGTCTCACCAGGACTGGCTGCATCATCTTCCTCTGTGGCCTGGCAAGGATTCATCCCCCAGGGGAAGGTGATCAAAGAGCCAGCCACTGAGTTTACATCAGAGACAGCCCCTGTTCCCCTTACTAGGCAACCCACTTAGATACTGAGTTTATGGTTTACATCTGAGCAGGGGTTTTAGGACCTCTGCATGGTACTTGGTTGGGTATCAGTCTCTACAGGGCCCCAAGGGCTCATTTTTTTTTTAGCTCTGTTGTTCTCCTTTTGGACCTCCTGTATTGTGGTTCTATCTCCCCCTTCTTTCACAAAATTACATGCCTTTTGCCCAACGTTTGGCTGTGAATCTCAGCCTTTACTTTGATACCTCGATCAGTAGAGTCTTTCAGAGGCAGTCTGAATAAATCTCAAAGATTATGCTAATAATACACAGAATAAGTCTCATTGCAACATTCCCTGATGTGAAATTCCACTAATTTACAAAGCATTTTTGTTTGTAAATGGCGCCCTGTTCACATGTCACTATATTGCTGTCAGTTCATATGTTCTGGCTGTACCCTTAGACGTGGAAATGCAAAGGCATCAGATAATGTTACTATATTCATCTTGCTGAATATTGGCAAGGCAGCACTATCAGAGAATATTTCTGTGCAATGACATAAAAATAATAGGCTATTCCATTTATATATTTCCCCAGTTTTATTTGTGGAAAATGAGCATTTTATTATAGTTTTGGTATGTAATTCTCTCATTATGAGATAATGAGCATCATTTATTTTTGTGAAGCATTTCTATAATACTTCTAGGCATTGTGTTTGTTTTCTAAAGCTGTCTGTACATTAGTGATCAAGTAACTACAATTTCAGTTTTACATTTATCTTTTTACTTTACTATTTTCAATTGTTTTGGCCAGCAAAGCATTTTCTTTTCAAAAATTTTATGACTAAAATTTCACTCTTCTGAGGTATATCACAGTTTATAAAATTCTATTCACTCTTCAATTATGGTCTTACATCTCTTCTTATACTACATGGTATTGATTCTTTATATTCACTTCTCTGATACAACTTACTTTTATAAGATTCAATTATTAAGGTGGATTTCTCAGTAGCACTTTCCATTTTCCTCTGCCCTTGTTACTGGAGCCAGAAATCCGAGATGCATCCAATATTTTATATATATATATATATATATATATATATATATATATATATATATATATATTTCTAATATGGTCCAGGCATTTGGTTCTCTATTTAAGTACAGCTATGAGATTTTTGTTGTTGTTGTTGTTTTAGGGTTTTATGAAGCGCTGTATTCTAGTTAGACCTATCATTGCAGTATTGCTTCTCAATAATTTTCCTAGTTATTCTCACTTGTTTGTTTACTCCAATATATTTACAATTGAATTAATTCACAAAACACAAAGAATCAACAATAGAATTGAAAAATTAGATCTGTACTATGCTTATAATATCCTTGTGATTATATATCTATTTGAAGAATACCTTCTTGTTTCTTTCTTATTCCAGTCTATATGTATGTGTCTTTTCTAGTGATCATACAAATATTTCTTGTTAGGTTTATGGCCAGTTATGTCTTGTGCATTTGTTATTTTTTTTTCTTTTTTTTTAATCCTTTTTTTTTTAATTTTTATTTTTATCAGTTACATTTTATTAATTCTGTATCCCAGCCGTGCCCCGAACCCTCGTTCCCTCCCAGTCCCTCCCTCCCTCCCTCATCACTACTGTGCCCCTTTCCAAGTCCACTGATAGGGGGGGACCTCCCCCCATTCATCTGATCCTGTTTTATCAGGTATCTTCATTGAGTTCTAAATGTTATCTTACCTTCTACTATACTTTCTAACCGGCTATTGATTTTGGAACAGTAATTTTTAGGAGTTATCAAGAGAAAACGAATAACTTCACATTTGATAAGGAGAGATTATTCACCTATTGTTTTTTGAATACTTAACTTTCTTTTTACTTTCATTTTTCTATAACTTAGCTTTCCTGAAATAGTTGCAATAATATTGAGGGCATGGGGTCCCTTTTTCTTACATATTTTTTTTAAAAACAGAAGTCTATTATTTGTTAAGCAAAATCACTTTTCTTTCTGCCCCCACACATTTTGTATTTAGTATATGACCTCACTATGGCTGAGTCCACGAATATCCAGTCCAAGACTTTCAATGTGTATAAATAATTATTCTCTAATTTCTTTTTATGTAACTGTATAAAAATTTTGGTTTGCTTGTCATTTTAGTGTTTGATTTTTCGTCTTAACATCTCTGATTTCTGCAGTCTATAACTAACTAAGATTTAGTTCCACAGTGTCTTTCCTCATGACCATATTGTTGTTGTAATTTATCTGGTCTCTGAACTTTAAAGACATATATATTTTAAAAAATACTTATGTATATGGGTGAGCATGTGTATGTGTTTGTATGTGCATGAGTGTATGCATATACATATTAGTGTGCTTTCATGCCAAAGCCAAAATATAAACATAGGCGTCATTTCTTTCTTTTTTTTTTTGTGTCATTTCACTTCAGGTACAGGGGTACAGGATCATGTGCTTTCTCCCTTGCCTCGGACTTGAAGATTAGAGCTGAGCTAGATGGCCAGTGAGCCCTAGGATTTTCTTGCCTCTGCCTTCCCAGAGCTTGCATTATAAACTATGAAGTTTTTTATGGCTTCTAGATTTCTACTCAGATCCTCATATTTTCCAGGCAAACATATTGCCAGCTAGGTTATCCTGTGGTCTTACACTGCCAAATATACTGTGTAATCTAGGCTTTTATTTATACTGTTAGATATGTAGATTTGCTTCCTTGCAAATGATTTTACTTCAGACATATGACAATTATCACAATGAAGAATGAATTTTGTTTATTCATTCACTCCTTGGTACACACATTGTATACACACACACACACACACACACACACACACACGCAGACACACACATTCAACATACCCAGAAACAAACATACTCACAGAGTAAATGTTTCATGGATACGATTTTATTATTTTTTTCTGTGTAGATAGCTAATTTCGATTTATTTTTTTTTAATTTTTATTTTTTACAGTTTATTCATTTTTATATCCTGATGGTAGCCACCTTCCTCATCTCCTCCCAGTCCCACCTTCCTTTTCTCTTCCCCATTATCTTCTTCTCCTAGTCCACAGAAAGAGAGAGTCCTTCTCTCCTGCCACCAAACCCTAGTATATCGTGTCTCATCAGGACTGCCTGGGTCTTCTTCCTCTGTGGCCTGGCAAGAACAATTTCATTCTTAACAGCTGGGTACTTATTATAAGGAAGAGACTGAAACACAGGGAGTCCAAGTTGATTGTCTGTTATTCTACAGTTAGGGAGGGGACTGTATGGCCTAGTTAGTCCAGTTTGTTTGCAGAGCCTTTATTTTGAACCATCACACAATGATGTTTTTCTGGTTTCCCAGGATAACAAATAATAAATAAATCCTTGGTCACTCTATGTATCTTAAATCCCATAAATAATGTAGTATATCTTTCATATTTTAATATTATTATAATATTGTAGATTAATCTTTCATCTTTCCTTAAAACACCTCACTGTTTCACCTCCCTGTAAATATTCTGTGACTAATGCAGCTTTCCTGTTAGTACATTTGGTTGTTTTCTCCTTTTTTGACACCTTGTGCCTTACTGAGTTTACTCCAAGATAGAAGGTTTTACTCTAGGTGGGAAACTGTTACAGGATACCATAACTGCTAAAATAACTGACCATCTTGTTGACATCATCATTCTAAAGCTTCATTTTTTAACGTTTATTTGAAAGTTATGTTCTTTCCTTTTAATGTCCTTTTTCTGTTTTTTAATTAATTGATTGACTGATTATTACAATTTATTCACTTTGTATCCCAGCTGTAGCCCCCTCTCTCTTCCCATCCCATCCCAACCCCACCCTACCTCCCTCTTCTCCTTCCATGCCCCTCCCTCAGTCCGATGATAGAGGAAGTCCTCCTCCCCTTCCATTAGACCCTAGTCTATCAGGTCTCATTAGGACTGTCTACATTGTCTTCCTCTGTGGCCTGGTATAGCTGCACTCCCCCCAGGAAGTGGTGATCAAAGAGCCAGCCACTGAGTTCATGTCAGAGACAGTCCCTGTTCCCCTTATTAGGGAACCCACTTGGAGACTGGGCTGCCATAGGCTACATCTGTGCAGGGGTTCTAGCTTATCTCCATGCATCGTTCTTGGTTGGGGTATTTGTCTTTGCAAAGACCCCTGGGCCCAGACTTTTTGGTTCTGTTGCTCTCCTTGTGCAGTTCCTGTCCCCTCCAGGTCTTTTTTTTTTTTTTTTTTTTTTTTATTTTTATCAGTTACATTTTATTAATTCTGTATCCCAGCCGTGCCCCGAACCCTCGTTCCCTCCCAGTCCCTCCCTCCCTCCCTCATCACCACTGTGCCCCTTTCCAAGTCCACTGATAGGGGGGGGGACCTCCCCCCATTCATCTGATCCTGTTTTATCAGGTATCTTCATTGAGTTACTGTTAGAAATAGTCCTTGTTCCCCTCACTTTGGGAAACCAATTGGTTACTGAGCTACCACAGGCTACATCTGAGCAGAGGTTCTAGGTTATATCCATACATGGTCCTTGGTTGAATGTCAGTTTCAGAAAAGACCCTGTGCCCAGATATATTTGGTCTTTGTGGAGCTCCTATCCTTTCCCCATCAGACTAACTCCCCTTCTTTCTTATGATTCCCTGTACTCCGCCAAAGGTTTGGTCATGAGTCTTTGCTTTGAAAACACTGCTAGTTAGAGGCTTTCAGATGCGCTCAGTAGACCCCTGTCATGCGTTCAATGCACGTCCCATCTGTCTTTCTAAACGAGGATTGATCCTCTTACCCCATGTCCGCTCTCTTGATTATCTTTTTTAGGTGTATAGATTTCATTATGTTTATCATATCTTATAGGTCTATATAAGTCTTTTTATCTCTCCCTTCTTTCATATGATTCCCTGCACTCTTCCCAAAGGTTGGCTATGCATCTCAGCATCTTCTTTGATACCCTCCTGGGTAGAGTCCTTCAGAGGCCCTCTGTGGTAGACTTCTGTCCTGTTTCCTGTTTTCTCCTGCTTCAGATGTCCATCCCATTTGATTTCTGAGTGAGTGCTGAGCAACTTCTCTAGGGTCCTCCTTGTTGTTTAGCTTGTTTACATGTACAGATTTTAGTATGTTTATCCTATATTATATGACTAATATCCACTTATAAGTGAGTATATACCAGGTGTGTTTTTCTGCTTCTGGGTTCCCTCTTTCAGGATGATCTTTTATAGTTCCCACCATTTGCCTGCAAATTTCATGATTTCCTTGTTTTTAATTGCTGAGTAGTATTCCATTGTGTAAGCTACATTCTTACTGCTCCTTGAATACACCAATTTATCTTGATATTATTATTTATTATTATTATTATGCTTTAACATTTACTCTCCTTCTCACTCAGTCCACACCTCTCCTGTATATTTCCACATTTCTTTCAATGACCTTCTTTCTGTCCTATATGTATCAGTCATTTTCTGAAAGAAATCTTTGTTAACCATCTTATAGAAATAAAAACTCTACTAACCTTGCTTTTTTCACCACCATTGTGCAAATTATGATAAATAATGTATTCACTTAAATATTTTCAATTTGATCTAATCAGTGACTTTTCTCCCACTGTATTGCTTTGCTTTGCAAATGTACTTGAGATGTAATGAGTCTCAGAAATCCTTGTCCAAATGAACAAGTAATATGCATGGTTCACCTAATTGTCTAAAAGCTTTCCTTACATGTTATATAGCATTCTTATCTCATTGTTTTGAAAAATAACAAAGACAACTTTGTTTTGATGTTTGATGATACAAAATTTGATATTAACTTAAGCTATTTTTTTCTGGTTCTGGTTTACTTGTATATCAAATTCCTACTTTGTAAGTATCTAGAATAAACTTATTTTACGCCCACACGAACCTGGTGTCTTAGTGACTGTGCTATTGCTGGGAAGAGACAGCGTGACAAAGGTAACTTTTATAAAAGAGATCATTTAATTGGGGCTGGCTCACAGTTTCAGAGGGTTACTCTGTTTTCATCAGAGCACGGAGCTCGGCGGCACATAGGCAGGCATCCACCAGCAGCAGGAAGAATGACAGGGCTTGCCATAGACTTGACAGTTCAGAGCCCACCCTAAGTGCTACAGTTCTTCCAACAAAGCCATGCCTCCTGATTCTTCTAACTTTATCAAAAAGTTCCAATCTGTGGTGACTAGGTGCTCAAATATATGAGCTTATGGGGGTCATTTTTATTCAAACCACCACACCTTTTATCTGGTACCTAAAAAGTTTCTCCTCATACATCCACCCCCCTTCCCTTACATTTGTAATATACTTACCTGTGTGGCTAACACATGTAGGATCTTAAGCCAACTATTTATTTACTTATTTATTTATTATTAGTTACATTTTATTAACTTTGTACCCCAGCTGTATCCTGCTCCCTCATTCTCTCCCAGTCCAGCCTCCTTTCCTCATCTCCCTGCTCCTTTCCAAGTCCACTGATAGGGGACGACCTCCTCCCCTTTCATCTGGCCCTGTTTTATCAGGTGTCTTCAGAACAAAGTTAGTTGAGTCTGAGTAGCACTGTGTTGATGTACTTTTAGTATTTTAGTTAGCATTCAGAAAGGGTGTATTTGTTAAGGCATTCTTGTTAAAAGCCACAAAACATAAGTGACAGCAAGGGTTTGACCTCTGACTTAGAAAGTATTTTATTAAGATAAAGTGATTTATTATATTTTAAATTCTTCTTATTCTGTGATGTAAAACACTGATGGTATACTGCTCATATTGGACACTCATTTACTGTTTGTGTAAGTCTTCTTTGAATATTAATGAAACACTTATTTGTACCATAGGCATGAAAGTCATTTATGTATTTCCTAGGCAACTTTTTTCCTTTTTTAAAGAGTAAATACATGAAATATTGCAAGACGAATCTTTCTCTGACATCTGCGTGTCATCTGTTTGGATATTATAAACAGAGTTCTTCCAAGTTATCTTAGCTGAGAAAAGTATGTGTCTCTGTTACATATACACTTCTTCTTTTGCAAAATAAAAACAATTTATGATCTTCTGGAGGTTAACAGGTGTCATAAGACTCCTCCGAATAATTTATCAGCCACTGATAAAATCCAGTATCTTTATGTGAATTCTTGCTGGGCTCAATGTAAGTCCATTTATCATTTTTCTCACTGAAGGAGCATGCTGCAGACAGAGTTGTGAAAATATGTAGGTGAGAGATTTGTAGTACTTATTTTCTAAACAAATGTTTTCAGTATGTTTCTTGCTTTCCAAATAAAAACCTACTATACTTAAAGAGTGCACGGTCACGGGGTTATTTCATTACTGTCCTAATATTCAGTTTTTGTTTTACAAGGCAGTGCTATGAAGAAAAGTGAGAAAAAACATTTGATCTCAAAACATTTTTTCCTGACTTTGATGTGGAATTATATTTTTGTTTGTGTGTAGGCATGTATGAGAGAAATTAATTTTAAATTCCATACTCTAGTGGAGGGTCTTCATAATATTCATGTAAGCCTGGGCATTCTTTTTTTTCTCATTCTTTATATTAATTTTTATTAATTACCTTTTATTCACTTTGTATCTCCCCGTGGACACCTCCCTCTTCCCCTCCCAATCCCATCCTCCCTCCCCAAGTCCACTGATAGGGGAAGTCTTCCTTTCCTTCCTTCACAATGGACTATTACTCAGCAATAAAAAACAAGGAAATCACACAATTTGCAGCTAAATGATGGGAACTGGAAAAGATCGTCCTGAGTGAGTTATCCCAGAAGCAAGAAGACTCACAGGGCATATACTCACTCATAAGTGGATATTAGACATATAATATAGGATGCACCTACTAAAATATGTACACCTAAAGAAACTAATCAAGAAGGAGGACTCTGGCTAAATACTCAAACCCCATACAGAAAGGCAAAGAGGATGGACATCAGAAGAAGGAGAAAACAGGGAGCAGTACAGGAGCCTGCCACAGAGGGCTTCTGAAAGGCATTCTTTTTCATAGGCATTTATTTTATAATAAACATGGGTTTAGTTGTTCTCAGCTAAAATTAAAACTATATACACAATGCCAAGCTAATATCTGTGCATTCAGTTGGTGATAATATGTGTATGCTTTCTCCCTTTTTGTTAAATACATCATTTCAATGTTCAAATCTGTCAGCTAAATTACTAGGACCCAGTCTAAAGGCTGTCTTATTTCTAAATAATAAAATTAGTAAGTGTGGATATATAAAGGCAAGGAATAGGGTATAAACCCTATAAACCCAAAGTGAATGCAATGCAGGAATCATAAGAAATTTGGTATTAGTTGTTATTAATATACCAGCATTGAAATTTTAGCTTTTCAATTTATTACATGATCATTTTTCCTACTTTCAGTTTATCACTATTTTCAAACTTTATTTATTTATTTATTTATTTATTTATTATAATTTATTCACTTTGTATCCTTGTTGCAGGATACAACAACCCTCCCCCATCTCCTCCCTGTCCAACCCACCTCCTTCTTCTCTCCCTATATCCTTTTGCTAAGCCCCTGTTAAGGTAGATCCTCCTCCCTTTCTATCTGACTCTAGCCTATCAGGTGTCACCAAGGCTGGCTGCATCATCTTACTCTGTGGCCTGGCAAAGCTGCATGCCCCAGGGGGAAGGTGATCAAGAGCCAGCCACTGAGTTCATGTCAGGAACAGCCCCTGCTCCCCTTACTAAGGAACCCACTTGGAAACTGAGCAGCCTATGTGCTTCCTATGAACAGGGCGTCTAAGTCCTCTCCATGCATGGTCCTTGGTTTGAGTATTCATCCCTGCAGGTCTCCATGAGCCAATAATTTTTGGTTCTGTTGTTTTCTTGTAGAATTCCTGTCCCCTCCAGGTCTTTTTTATCTCCCTCTTCTTTCATAAGGTTTCTGGCACTCTGCCCAATGTTGGCTAGCTACGAGTTGGAGCCTCTTATTTCCTAAAATGAGGATGGGCATACAAGAATGAAATCCAGAGGCAGAGATCACCAAAGTGTGAATAATTTGCTGTGTTTGAATATTATCATTTCTTTAAATTTCGACTCATTGTACATTATCTTTTTTATTAACATCGTGATATCCAATCCAAGCTTAGACCCATAGAGACCCATAGAAAAAGCGTACCAATAATATATAAATATACTATCAAAATCCATTGTTTTAAATTAGCATACACATATTTTACCAAGATATTCCTTCCCCTATGCAAATCATTTGCTAAGAATTATTCCTTTGTTCCCATTCATATACCCCAATGGATACACTGAGAATCAAATCACAATCCAATCTATATTCTTATTTCTATCAGCAATCTGTTTTAGTATACTTAATCATTGTGGATTTCAGAGACTAGAGCACTAAAATCTTTCTACTTGTGTGATACCTGTTCTTACATTTCATGATGCCTTACATTATTGAACTTATGTTAAAGCTAGCCTGCCTCAAAGGGAACTCTCCGTGGAATATCTTCTTGGTATATCTGTTAAGATTAAGTTCTTCTCTAACACAGCCGCTGCATTTTGTTTCCTATTACTTGACACAGAGTGGCTCTGATAGAAGACAATGATACAATTCTCTCCCAGTTTCTCGTATTGCATATAAGAATCAAAACAATTCCATTTTATCTAGAAATATCTGTTTAGTACTTTTCTTCTCTACTCAATTACAAGCTCCCAGGTGGCAGGGACAATCTTGTTTTAGTCGTCATTGGCATATGGCAAGTATCTCAAGAGGAGCCATTAATTGAGTTATGGATAGAGCATCTTTTCAATTCTGAGAAAAATTGCTAAGTGAGTTTAAAACAATGAGAGAATGATTTTCTTTTAAGAGTGAGTTAGGCACAATGAACACCAAAAACAAAACCCCACAAGTATGTCCTGTATGTTGTCACTGACAAACCATGGAACAACTTTGTTATAAAGTGAGAAAAATTGGATTTCCTCTCTTGGAAGCATCTGAAACTTTTATTATATTATGAAGATTGTTTAACTGTGAGAAGCTGCCATTCATTCATCTCCATTAATCACCTTTTATTGTAAAGAAATGACATATATCTGATGGTATTAGACCCAACACATTTGAAAGGGAAAGCAAAACCTCATCCCCTAAAATTGAGCTCTTTTTACCTAAATGGGAGGTCTCTGTGCTTATTTACGTGGAAACTCAGGAGGATTGCTTAGGTACTCACATCAGTGAATGTGAAGTAATTAGGGAGAGTCGGGATCATTATAGGGTTAGCCCTTACTATTACTGAATTGTAACCACTCAATATGGAACTGCCTCAAGCAATAGCAAAATGCAACAGATCCAACTTATCTTCTTTGGAACCCACAGAACCACCCTGCTGCAGCTTCAGGCTATGGGCAAGGCCCTTCCCTCAATTAGGGCTTAATCATCTTGGAGAGAAGCTGAGAATTTCAATCATTTTTTTTTCAAGGTCCCATCAGTCTTGTCTTTTGAAGTAATTTCATTGTTCCTCCTTCTTATATAAAAACACTAAGCTTTACAGTGAAGAAAAATGATGGGGTAAATAAAGGGAGAGAAACTAAATTTCCAGGATATTTAAATTGAACTTTAAAATAATTGTTGTTTAAACTATTTTATTCTTGTTATACTGTACCACTTCAGATAAAGGAAGCTTTCCTTCACTATTTCCTATACTAATTTTCTATACACATAGGCATTTAGGACTCTATTTGCCATACAGACATGAAAATAATGTTTAAGAAATCAGGAACACATGGTTCTGATTTCAAGTTCCAGGTCGGTCATTTGCAACCCATGTGGCCTTTATTAACAACTATCTTTATGACATTTTCTCATGCATAAAAAAATTAATAGCAACTGTTAGATAAAGATTTTCAGAATTAAGCATAGCAAATGATCTTTGAGGACCTGGAACGGGTATTGGTAGATTAGGTTATTTAATATATTAGCAAAATTCAGTTTATCTCATGTTCTCTATTATTTAGCAACTTATTTTCAGCTTCTGATACATTTAGGTCAACACAATAGCTCAGCTTTCTTAAGATGATCTGGAATTATTCATCATTCTAATTTTTTTGAAGTCATAAAATTTAGGAATAGCTTTGACAATCAACAAAGATGAAAAAACATTTTTCATCTTCACTTTTTATCTTTTAATATTTAAGAATTCCACTTCATGCAATTGTTAAACATATTTACTGACATATGATTAGTTATTTATCACCTCAATGAACATTATCTTCCCTTTGATTTTTATTCTATTTTTGTTTTGTGGTGCTGCTTTGTGAAAACTAATTTCAAGTAAAATTCTTACACCAAATCACCCATACTGTCTCTTTTAACTTTAAAGTAAGACTGTAAATGCCCTTGAACAACTTTTCTCTACTGTTTCACAACACTCCTTTTTAGTTTTGCTAGAAGCTTGAAACACTTTTCCCTGAAATTGTATTTCTATGTCTTTTCCTTTTTCATATCATGATCCCTCAAGGGTAGGGGCCACTGGATTCATCTTTAGATCAGAAAAAGACTTCAAACAGAACGTGTCGCAGATGCTTAATTGCCGCTTACTGGATGAAGACACACACAGTGGGTAAATGGGCAATCCCCTGCTGTCAGGTCAAATGAGAACTTTATCCTTGTGCTCACAGGGTCCTGGGTCCTGGTTATTTTAAGGGCAGGAGGGAAAAAAAAGATTTCAGAAAACTTTCTGACTGTGTTTTTAATCTTCATTTTATCAAGACATTTTTTTTTTCTCCTGTCAATGAAATTGCATGTGCTATGGGTTTAATCATATTTACCTGCCTGGTTTAGGACATCTGAACCCATCTCAGTGATAAAACCTATTACTTAGGAGTGTATATTGTTTTTATTTCTCTCATTTCCAAATAAAAGAAAACTAAATGTTAAATATGCTTTTATAAGCAATGTCTTCTAATTTTAAGCTATTGGTAGCAGTAATAATTACAAATGCATGCTGTATAACACATAAAAGATATCTTCCATGTACTTACTACCTATCTGTTTAATCTTATAACACTCTTATGAGAGTTATTCATTATCCCATTTGACATCTTGAAAAGCTAGTGCATACTTGAGCTTTTTTTTTTGGGGGGGTATATGTCTAGGAGTGGTATAGCTGGATCTTGAGGTAGCACTATTTCTAATTGTCTGAGAAAGCGCCAGATTGATTTACAAAGTGATTGTACAACTTTACATTCTCACCAGCAATGGAGGAGGGTTCCCCTTTCCCCAAAACCTTTCTATCATGTGTCATTCCTTGTTTTTTGATCTTAGCCATTCTGATGGGTGTGAGGTGGAATCTCAGGGTCATCTTGATTTGCGTTTCTCTGATGACTAGGGACATTGAGCATTTCTTTAAGTGTTTCTCTGCCATTCAATATTCCTCTGTTGATAATTCAATGTTTAGCTCTGTATCCCATTTTTATTTTTTTATTTTTTTATTTTTTTCTATTTTTTAAATTTTTTCCTTATCAGTTACATTTTATTAACTCTGTATCCCAACCATGTCCCGATCCCTCATTCCCTCCCAGTCCCTCCCTCCTTCATCTCCACCGTGCCCCTTTCCAAGTTCACTGATGGGGAGGACCTCCTCCCCATTCATCTGATCCTGTTTTATCTGTATCCCATTTTTAAATTGGATTACTTGGTTTGTTGGTGTTTATCTTCTTCAGTTCTTTATATATTCTGGATATCAGCCCTCTGTCAGATAAAGGGTTGATGAAGATTTTCTCCCAGTCTGTGTAGGCTGTCATTTTGTTCTGACGACAGTGTCCTTTGCTTTACAGAAGCTTTTCAGTTTCATGAGGTCCCATTTATTCATTGATGCTCTTAGAGCCTGTGCTGTTGGTGTTCTGTTCAGGAAGTTGTCTCCTGTGCCAATGAATTCAAGGCTCTTCCCCACTTTTTCTTCTAACCGATTTAGTGTATCTGGTTTTATGTTGAGGTCTTTGATCCACTTGGACTTTAGATTTTGTGCAGGGTGATTAATATAGATCTATTTGTATTTTTCTACATGTAGACATCCAGTTAGACCAGCACCATTTGTTGAAGATGCTATCTTTTTTCCATTGTATGGATTTGGCTTCTTTGTCAAAAATCATGTATCCGCAGGTGTATGGGTTTATTTCTAGGTCTTCTATTTAATTTGCTTGATCCACCATTCTGCTTTTATGGCAGAACCATGCTCATATATTTTGAGTAAACTCATCAAAGTTACAGCTTACTATCAGAATTTCTCCACATATCTATGACCAGTCTTCCCTGTGAGACGTGTGGAGCACAGGGGCGTGTGCACGCTCCACCACTTCCTTTTCTGTAATATATTTCTAAACAAAATTTGTTTCGCAGGTGTACATTTTTAGAAAAAAAAAAAGCTAGGGTAGCAGTGTTCAAAATATAAGCTCCTTATGTGCAGCATTTCTAGGAAGTAATCACTATTTATAGACTTGGCAAATGCATATCCATAGGCTTCATTTTTAAATAGGCCAGTGAATTAAATATTGTAAATATTGTGAATCTATTTGTGGTGTGTGTGTGTGTGTGTGTGTGTGTGTGTGTGTGTTCATTTTTATGCATATGAACGTTCACACATTCCTGCACATGTCTGTGGAGCTAAAGGTCAATATCTCATTTTTCCTTGGTGGTTCTCCCCTTATTAAGGTAGGATCTCTCACTGAATGTGGAGCTCAGTAATCTTGATAGAAATCCCGGGGATTCACCTTTCCCTATACTTCCCTAGCATTGGAAATACAGATGAGATACTACAT
The DNA here is from genome assembly GCA_010120015.1 of Rhombomys opimus. Taxonomy (NCBI): domain Eukaryota; kingdom Metazoa; phylum Chordata; class Mammalia; order Rodentia; family Muridae; genus Rhombomys; species Rhombomys opimus. The sequence goes on along the minus strand of REGO01000882.1, from coordinate 335,736 downwards.
TATTCCCTGGCTTTTTAGTGAGTGTTGGGCCCCAAACTAAGGATTTTTATGCTGCTTATTGACTAACATTCTCCTCAGTTTCTAGGAACTTATCATTGACATTTACAAATGTGCGACAAACATAATATTTTGATTTAATTATTTCTATAATTAAATTTCAAAATGGAATTTATGGTTTTAATTTTAATTAGTATTTTTAATTAATTTAATTTAGGTTCATGGTACTAAATTTATTTAATTTAGTAGTCAAAAGGGTGGTTATTCCGTAAGGCTCTGAAAGATAGGTATTAATATGCTATCCACAAATTATTTGCTTGAAATTTAGTGTCCAGTTCAATAACTCTATGAGGTAAAACCTAGTAGAACCACATTAAGTCACAAAGGTTTTATTCTCAATATCTTGTTGCCAACATTTAAAGGTCTAGTAAGTTCCTCTTTTTGTGTATGTTTGTCTGTCATAAGAGAACACTGTCATAAAAAAAAAAAAAAACTTTTGATGGATTCTTACAACTGGATATTTCACGCATAAGCTTCCAGATTTAAGAGAAATAAATTTCTATCATGATGAATTTTCTGGTCGTTAGTATTATGCTATAGTATCATAGAGGGGCATTAAATAGTTGGAGATAAACTTCAGACTTAGAAAGTTAAGTTGATTGGATTCTTAAGGCTTCAAGTAGGTAGAGAAGACTGAACACACTTCCTTTAACTCTTTTTGAGGCTTGTGGGCAGGGTAAATATGTATTAAATTAGTTTTTCTCCTGATGGTTTTCTTTGTTTGAAATAGCGAGTTGAGAAGAAAGAGGTTAGAATGATGAGTTAAATAATATAAGGGAATGAAAAATTAGATGTAGGGAATTGAACACACTTTACAGTTGCTTTCTTCCTAATTTACACATCTCTGTACTGAGTATTGTGAGGATTTCTTATAAACACATTTTTTTAAAAAAAATGTAAGAATTAATATAGAAAAAGATTTTTTTCATTTAGAGTTCCAAAGTTTAAGTTACAGCATATTTATTAAATGAAGTCATTAGAAATATTCACCTTTTGATGTTCTTTAAAATGGAATGATTATCAAAACCATATGACCAAATATAACTAGCTGGTTTAATTTTATCACTAGTTTGGCCAAGGTTATTAGCCATCTTTTTCCTATCCCAACTCATTTTCTTTGTTGTTGTTGCTACTGCTTTCTAATACTTTATCACAATTCTGTGTCTTAGGAGAACACATATGCATGATATTACAGATCCTGTCGGTCAGGAGTCGGTAATTGTAGAGCATCAGAAACTATTTCTTAGCATCTAACAAAGCCATAATAAAATAACAGCAGCCTTCATTCTCATTTAGAGAGGAATGATTTACTTCCAAGAACACTAGGGCTATTGGTAGAACTCATTTTTATGTGAATATAACCCAACCCCCCTTCTTTCTGGTGTTCTGCTTTCTATGCATGCTTTTTGAACTCCTGGAAACTGATCACGGTCCAAAAAGTTTGTCCGTGTTGAAGAAAGTCTGGGAGAATGTCAAAGTCCTAAGCATGATAATGGTACCAGAAGAATATTAGCTTGTCAGCATTGTCATATTTCACTGAGTAAGAGTAAGCAGCATAGTTTCCTCATGTTCAGGGGTACAGGATTGTACCAGGGTACATAATCTTGGTTTCTGGCATTATGGCAGCTGCTTTACTGTTTGTCTGCCATGCTAAATGATATAATATTGCTGCAGCTGCAGGAATGAAAAACCTCATGGATCCATCTATCTCTTTTTATATCGCACCGCCATATTATTTTCTTATCTTTTATTAATAAATATAAATGTTGAAACCAAAAAAATTATAAAAACTAACATGAGTCCTTCAATTAAGATGTTTTGTATTTAGATGGTGTGGTGGTTTGAATAGGAATGGCCCCCATAAGCTCAAATATTTAAATGTTTGGTCACCAGCAAGTGGCATTATTAGGATGTGTGGCCTTTATGGAGTAGGTGTGGCTTTGTTGGAGGAAATGCTCAAGCCAGGTTCAGTGTCTCTCTTTCTTCCTGTAAATCTGGATGTAGACCTCCTAGCTACACTCCAGTGCCATGGCTGTCTGTGCGCTGCCATGTTTCATGCCATGATCATAGTAGACTAAACCTCTGAATGGTAAGGAAGCTCCAATTAAATGCTTTCCTTTATAAGAGTTGCAATGGTCATGGTGTCTCCTCACAGCAATAAAACAATGTGGGTTGATGCCCCAGGTCCCGCCTCTGAGAAAAAGGTATAGTATGGGTCTGATGCTCTTTGGGTGGATGACACCTAAATGAAGATTGGTACAAAGTCCCAATTTATTTCTAATATCAGAGATCAGACCTCTACTCTTGCCTGACGCGTCTAAAACAAAAAGGGGGAACTGTAGAGAGCTGTGTAATGCCATGCCTTAAAGATGGAGCTGGTTTCCGCCTTCCACCTTCCCGATGGTGAGTGCTCTCTGTCACAAACAACTCCATATTTGGCTAAGGCTGAGGATCTGGCTTGCTTCCGTGTTTGTGGACCTATCTGCATTGCCCAGGAGGCATGCTGGGGTTGGCTACCCAGAGGCTATTTTAAGCTGTGGGCTGGCTTTCCCCAGGGTCAGAAGATTGTTCAAGGTTCCTGAATAAACTGCATTGAGAACAACAACAACAA
>REGO01000882.1:291252-318127 GCA_010120015.1 Rhombomys opimus | reverse complement strand
AGGATAGGAGCCCCACAAGGACCAAATATATCTGGGCACAGCGTTTTTTTCTGAAACTGTTTCTCCAACCAAGGACCATGTATGGATATAACCTAGAACCTTTACTTGGACAAAGCTCGTGGTAGCTCAATAACCAACTGGTTTCCCATAGTAAGGGGAACAGGGACTATCTCTGACAGGAACTCAATGGCTGGCTCTTTGACTCCCCACCACCCAAGGGAGGAGCAGTTCTGCTAGGCCACAGAGGAGGACTTCGCAGCCAGTCCTGAAGATACCTGATAAAACAGGGCCAGACGAAAGGGGAGGAGGTCCTCCCCATTCCTTGGACTTGGAAAGGGGCAGGGACGGAGGGTGGGATTGGGAGGGAATAAGGGAGTGGGATACAGCTGGGATACAGAGTTAATAAAATGTAACTAATAATAACAAACAATTAAAAAAAAAAAAAGAAAAAGGGAGATCTCCCATGGTTATCAACCAGCCTTGTCATATCAATTTGTAGTAAGATTAGGTGCATCTCCTTCTGTTGAGTCTAGACAAGGCAGCCCAGTTAGGGCAAAGGGACCCAAAGGAAGTCCAACAAGAATCAGAAACAGCCCCTGCTCCTGCTTTAGGAGTAACACACGAACACAGCTGCACGAGTGTTGAATATGCGTGGAGGGCCTACGTCTGTCCCATTCACGCTCTCTGGTTGGCATTTCAGTCTCTATGAGCCCAGGTTAGCTGATTCTGTAGGTATTCTTGTGGTGTCCTGGACCCCTTTGTTTCCTTCATCTATCTCTCCCTCTTCCACAGGATTCTCCAGTCTCCATCATAGTGCTTAGCTGTGGGTCTGCATCTGTTTCCATTGGTTGCTGGGTGAAGCCTCTCAGATGACAGGTATGCTAGGCCCCTGTCTGCAAATATAGTATGATTTCATTAATACTATCAGGGGTGGGCTCCCTCTCCTGGTATGAGTCACAAGCAAGGCCAGACATTGGCTGGCCCTTCTCTCAAATTCTGCTCCATTTTTACCCTTGCATATCTTTTTTTTTAAATTTTAATTTTAATTTTTATATATCTATTACAGTTTATTCACTTTGTATCCCAGCTGTAACTTCTTCTTTCATTCCCTCCCAACCCCATCCTCTCTCCCTCATCTCCTCCCATGCTCCTTTCCAAGTCCACTGATAGGAGGGGTCCTCCTCCTCTTCCATCTGACCCTAGCCTATCAGGTCTCATCAGGACTGGTTGCACTGTCTTCCTCTGTGGCCTGGAAAGACTGCTCCCCACACAGGGTGAGGTGATCAAAGAGCCAGCCCCTGAGTTCATGTCAGAGAACTTACTAGAACTTACTAGGGTACCCACTTGGATACTGAGCCCCATGCATATCTTGTAAGCAGAACAGATTGTGCGTCTGAGGTTTTGTGGCTGTGTTGGTGTCCCTTTCCCTCCATTGGAAGTGCTGGCTGATTACAGGAGATGGCCAGTGTAGGCCCCATACCTCCCATTGCTAGGAGTCTTAGCTAGGGTCACCATCAGAGATTCCTGGGAGTTACCTTTGTTAGAGGCTCGCCGCAGAGATGCACCCCCAATCCAGTTGTCTCTCCCAGTGCTCTCTTCCTCCATTCTCCCCTCCATCATTCCTTGTGTTCCCATCATCACCTTCTCTCCTACTTAGTCTTTTCCTTCCATACATGCTTGTTGTATAATCTGTTTTCCCTTCTCAGGGAGATTCAAGCCTCTTCCCTTGTACCCTCCTTGTTACTTAGCTTCTTTGTGTCTGTGGTTTGTAGCATGGTTATCCTGTACTTCATGACTAATATCCACTTATAAGTCAGTACAAACACTGCTTGTCTTTCTGGGTCTGGGTTACGTCACTCAGGATGATCTTCTCCGGTCCCATCTATTTGCCTGCAGATTCCATGATGTCATTGTTTTAATAGCTGCGTAATATTCTGTGGTATAAATGTGCCACATTTTCTTTATTCTTTGAGGGGCATCTAGGTCATTTCCAGTTTCTGGCTTTTGTGAATAAAGCTTCTGTGAACATAGTTGTTCCTAGGACTGTACACAAGTGTCCTTGTGGTATGCTGGAGATGCTTTGGAGTATATGCCCAGGAGTGCGATAGCTGGGTCTTGAGATAGACCTATTTCCAATGTTCCAAGAAGCCACAAAATTGATTTACAAAAATGTTTTTACAAGTTTGCACTCCCACTAGCAATGGAGGGGTGTTCCCCTTTTTCCACATCCTTGTCATCAGGAGCTGTAGCTTGAATTTTTTATCTTAGTCATTCTGCCAGTCGTAAGATGGAACCTCAGGGTCGTTTTGATCTGCATTTCCATGATGACTAACCATGTTGACCATTTCTTTAGGTGTTTTTTTTTTTTTTTTTTTTTTTTTGGCATTAGAGGTTCCTTGTTTATATTTGTACCCATTTTTTAAATTGGGTTATTTCATCTATTGATGCCCAGCTTCTTCAGTTCTCTGTATATTTTGTATATTACCTCTGTGTCAGATACAGAATAGGTGAAAATCTTTTCCCATTCTGCAGGGGTTTCATGAAGTCTTGTTTATTAATTGTTTATCTTAGCTTCAGAATTTAAGCGCGATGTTGTAAATGTGATGAACACACTGAAAGGGGTTATAAATAGGATTAGCTGCTCCAGGTGCTTTATTTCATTTTGCTGAAAAAATACTCTCTGAGTCAGAAATCACATACTTTTTTATTTATTTGAAAATGTTTACTTTTCTACCTCCAGCTCTTGTCTCTATGAAACATACTCTTCTGTAGCCAAAGCCAGTCTTGAATGCCTTAACCCATTGCCTCTACCTCGTTAATTCTGATATTTAGCAACAAGTTTAGCCTTCTGTATCTTTTAGGTTTTTTCTTTTTGAGATGCATTTTAAAAATACTGTCTGCATATACACTTACATGGACCTGGAAAAGCCTGAGAGTACTCAACGCTTTGAGAACTACAGGTGACTAAGGAATGCTGTGAGAGGAAGAAACAGCTTTCCCCAAGGGAGAACAAAACTATTGGTTATCCAATACCAAATAACCAGCCCGAAATCATATACATACAGTACAAATATCATTATGTCGAATAAGCATAATGTTATTTATGTATGTTTAGAAATACATATTAGGTATAAATATATTTTCACAATAGTCATAATTATAAATAATCATATTTATAAATTTTATGTAAATATATATGACTATGTAAATTAATGAAAAAAGAAGTCATGAATTTGAAAGAGAGGAAAGAAGGGTCTATGGAATGGTTTGGAGAAAAGAAAAGGGTTGAGAAGATGGTATACTATATTATAATATAAAAAGATAAAAGAAATAAAAAATAAAACTTCTATCAATTAATTACCACTATTTTCAAGGAGATCTTATATAAATGTATCACATATGTATGTGTATATATATATATATATATATATATATACATATACATATAATACTACAGTCTTTTAGGAAGATGTAGTATTTAATCAGCTGCTTGATGATTCTTACATTCTGTTCCTTTTTGTTATTCATCTCATTAAAATTGATGTTTTACTACTTTAATCAGGTAGTATTTAAAAACTGATAAATACTCTCAGTATTAGATCTAGTCCATTTTCTAGATTTTAACAGGAATTGCTTGAGCATTCCAATTTTAATTGTAATAATGTTTTTATAACATCAATTAGAATGTCAACATGATGCATGCAAATGCATTCCAACTTTGCATAAGCTAATGGATTTAGATGGTAAATGGCATAAGTGGGCTTAGATCTATTTCCATTCCTGCCTCCCTACAAATCGGTGTAGGCGATAATTACAGTACATCCTATGCAGGAGTTTTCAGCAGCACCACAGCCTTGCATCTAGTTCAACATATTTAATTTAATTTTATGTTTTTGAGAAGTTTGTATATGAGTATTGCATCTCTGTTACTCCAGCCCTCTCTTCCCCTCTCTGCCTCCTCCTGTGACCCACTCCTCCCTTCCAAATTTATGCCCTCTTCTCATTTTAATGTTATTTTTCACACACACACCATAAGGTCCATTTACTGTCATCCATATGGAAGTGTCCAGGGCTGACCACTTCAACCACAATGGATAGGACAACCTATATGGGAGCTCATCTCTGGAGGAAACGGATTCTTCTTTTTTCAGTGGCCATTGACCACCTTCTTTGCTCTTCATCTTGCCATGGGATCTTGTGGAATTTCCTTCATCCACAGTCCTGTCAACTCGTGGTGTCATTGTACTGATTGTCTTCAGGCGAACAGATTATTTAGCTTCACGGTGCAGTTTCCCTGCCGTGTCTCAGAGATACTATGTACTGACAGGCACCCTTGTCCTCTGACTCTTCCAAACTTTTCACCCTTTTTTAGGATGATCCCTGAGCATTAGCTGTAGGATTTGTGCTGTAGATATATTAATTATGATTGGACATCCCACAAGCACTCATTCTTCCTTTTTAGCATTTGTCTATCTGTGTAGTAGTTTCTATATACTACCAAAAGAAACTTCTTTGATAATCAGTGAGTGCTACACTTACTGGCTAGGTCAGTGCACAGACTCAATATATTTAATTTATTTTTCAATCCAGGTGAAATGCAAAATACTTTAAAGCCACAACATGGAAATATTCCTTTGTTATCTATTTCTTTTTAACATTTTATAATGATGGTATAATAATTATTACATAATTTGTTTTATATAATCATTGTTGCATTATTGAGTTTATCAAGTTTACTAAACACTGGCTAAATAGGAGAAAATACATATAGTGGACAATTCTTTTGTATTGTTTATGCAGTTGTAGATTAATGCTTGCTGATCTATAAAGGTACTGTTGTATTCAAAAGCATACTTATTATACTATGTGTTTCTCTTCAAACCTTAAAAACAGAATTGTCAAGGCTTTCTGGAAATAGTGGGTGGAATCATTTTGAAAGTGACATTAGCTATGGTATTTATGAAGTAGATTGGAGCTTTTGATGGGTTGGTGACACTGTCAGTTCTGAGACCATGAGCAGCACAGCTGTCCTCATTACCACATTTCCAACTGTTAGCACTGGACAATGACATGCATGAGGTGGACACTGCAGCGAGTTTTACTTAAACTTCTTTGGATTTTATAACCAGAATTTCTGCCTTCCTCAGTCATAGTGCTGAAGAACCTAATTATTTTTCCTAGACCTCTTCGTTTTCACTTCATTTATTTTCTTTCTTACCTCTCTATATATCCTTGCCTGAATAAAAAGCTCAAGGATAAATGCCATTCCTGATTCCAAGAGACAAGTGCCTGTGATGTGTCAAAGCCAAGGTCAGGATGTGACCTTTTCAGTTAAACTCAACCCTTTACAGGATGTAGTGCTATTTGCCTGTGAGGCAAAGTCGGTTGTTTATGGCTGTTCAATAAATATCGGGTTCAGTTTTAAATAAACAGAGGAAGCTGTCTTCTGACAGTATGTCCCTTGTATTATCCTCTTGGTTTAAACTAAGTTAATCAGTGCGCCATGCTGAAACTTTGAGCACATACTATATGTCTAACAGTCTGCAAAGTCATGTATCTCACACATCTTTTTGTTTCTATGTTTATTGTTATTGGAAGAATATTTTATCTGAATTTTTCTCTGTTATCTTGCTTTGGAATTATTACTATTCATTTAAAAATTATTCATACTATGACACCCCTCTCACCATGAAACTGCGTTATAGGTACTTTATAGGTATGTGCACATAAGTGCCTTTTAGGTAGATTATGGATCATTAGTTCTCTAAGAGTTATTATGAGCTCTTATTGGTTTCTGTCATTCAAAATCTTTCTTAAAAAGATTTATTTTAGGGCTGGAGAGATGGCTCTGTGATTAAGAGCACTGGCTGCTTTTCAGAGGACCCCCCCTTTCCATTTTATTCTTCTCTCATACATTACACACTGACTGCATTACCCTGGCCTCAGTATCTCCTCTCTACCTCCCTCACTCCAAGATCCAAGCCTCACCTCAGAAAAGAGCAGGTTTTCCAGGATGTCAACCAAACACTGCATAAAAAGCCTGGGTAAGATGATCAGTCCTCACTCAGAAAGACAAACGAGATGGACATTGAAAGGAGAAAACAGGAAACAGGACAGGAGCCGACCGCAGAGGAACTCAGAAAGACTCTACTCAGCAGTGTATCAAAGCAGATGCTGAGACTCATAGTCAAACTTTGGGCAAAGTGCAGGGAATCTTATGAAAGAACGGAGAGATGGTAAGACCAAGACAGTACAGGAGCTCCACAAGGAGAGCAACAGAACCAAAAAATCTTAGCACAGGGGTCTTTTCTGAGACTGATACTCCAACCAAGGACCATTCATGGATATGACCTAGGTAACCTAGAACCCCTGCTCAGATGTAGCCCATGGCAGCTCAGTATCCAAGTGGGTTCCCTAAGGGGAACAGGGACTGTTTCTGACAAGAACTCAGTGGCTGCCTCTTTGACCACACACCCTGAGGGGGGAGCAGACTTGCCAGGCCACAGAGGAGGACAATGCAGCCAGTCCTGATGAGACCTGATAAGCTAGAGACAGATGGAAGGGGAGGAGGATCTTCCCTATCAGTGGACTTGGAGAGGGGCATGAGGGGAGATGAGGGAGGGAGGCTGGGATTGGAAGGGAATGAGGGAAGGGGCTATAGCTGGGATACAAAGTGAATAAATTTTAATTATTATAAAAAATTAAAAAAGAAGGTGGAGATGTTTTTTTCTTTTTTGGTGGGGAGGATCTTTTTTAATTTAATTTAATTTTATGAGTTACACTTTATTCACTTTGTATCCCCCCTAAGCCCCTTCCTTCTCCCCTCCCAATCCCACCCTCCCACCCCCTTCTTCATGCATGCTCCCCCCAAGTCCACTGATAGGGGATGTCCTCCTCTCCTTCCTTCTGATCTTAGTCTATCAGATCCCATCAGGAATGGCTTCATTGTCATCTTCTGTGGCCTGGTAAGGCTGCTCCCCCCTCAGGGGGAGGTGATCAAAGAGCAGGCCAATCAGATTATGTCAGAGGCAGACCCTCTTCCCATTACTATGGAACCCACTTGGACACTAAACTGCTATGGGTTACATAAAGGTGGGAGAAAAGCAGAAAAGGATTTTAGATATTTGGATCCTCATAATAAATATATGATAGAAAACTGCAAACACATTTATTTTCACAGTGTTGTAAAGAAAGTAGCCTCATATTGATTGCAGGCTGTGTGAATGGCCATGATAATATAGAAGCCTGGAAAACTAAAATTGAGATGGATCCATATATCATTCCATCAAAACCATGCAAGGCAGAGCTACATCTTAGAAAATGAAAGGTATGTTTGAAAAAGTTTACTTGAGGTCAAAGACCTGTTCCTGCTAAGGAAGAAGAAATCCATACACCATTGAATATCTGTCTTTATTGAAAACTTTTATATACGTCCTATTAATTTTATATGACTATAATTGAAATATATTGTCAAAAATTTTATCTGCTGAAACTTACCAACTTCTATAAAAATAACAAGTTATTTGAAAAAGTACATAATGTGTCAAAGGTCGCTAAAATGAAGATGGAGAAATCTCTGAACATGACTTCCACTATAAAAGAAAGATTTCAAATATTGTATAAATGCTTGCTATATTACCTGGATCAGCAATACAGCTGGAGAAAATTACTGTGGAAACAAGGTAAGACCTGCCTTACAGAGAATGATCTGGGAGCAATAGTCCAATAGTTCATGTAAGCTGTATTGTTTGTGCCAGGTTGAATTTGAGCTGACAGGAAGAATATAATCAAAAGCCAACAGAACTTTTATATCCATATTTATAAAAATGAAATACTTAGGTGTCAACATCCATCAGAAATGGCTAAAGACTGAATCTTAAGTTTTATGTCCTGAAGTTGTTTACTCACTTGATACAATTAAAATTATTAAGCAAGTGAGAGCTGTTACCTTTGTTGTATTCTAGTGATTATATAATGAACAGCACTTAATTGCATGTACAATTTACCTTAGACTTCACCTATCAGAGGACTAGAGGAGGGGTATAGGTGAGAAGAGGGAAGGAGGGTGGAAATGGGATGAGGGAGGGGATAAAAATTGAATAAATTGTAATAAATGACAATAATAAATTTAAAAAACAGAAAAGGAATTAAAGAAAAAGTAATATTCATATTTTCATATAAAGAAATACTTGTGAACTATTAAGTGATGATTATTTCCATTCTCATGTAATGGGTGGAGAATTTTAGTGCTTGTTTGACTGTGCAAAAAAAAAATACAATATGAAACTACTTAAAAGAAAACTTTCCTTGAACATAAGAAAGGAAATTGTGTATTTAATGTGTTTCTCCCTTTGACTACCTTCTCCTTTCCATGGTTGTGTTCAGCATCCTACTGCAGTTAATCTTTCTGGTTAGTGGACACAGCTATGTTTGCAATGCCATGAGTTCTGTTGGTTGCCAGATCATTAATGGGCTATGAATTATGCAATGAACTTCTCCTGTGCCAATGAAGAAAAAGCCATCAGGAAAGACTGTCCTGAGAATAGACAAACGCAACAATAAAAGACATAAACACATTCTTTCACTTGAAAGGCCAATTAAGAATTAGAAATAATTCATTATCAGATGGTTTTGTGTGGCAGATATGATACCACGGAAGAGTTCAAACAAAACAAAGAACAAAGATTACTGGGTTTGAAATTGAGAATTTAGGAACTCTGAGTTCAGTGTCTACTTTCTCTCAAATTAAGATCTTAGGCTAAACCCTTTCCATGCATGGTCCCTGTTGGTGCATCAATCTCGGCAGAAACCCTGGGCTCAGATCTTTTACTTTGGTTGGTCTCCTTGTGGGGCTCCTGTTTGATCCTTGTTCCTCTATTCTCACTCCTCTCTTCTTCTGCAAGACTACCTGCACTCTGCCCAAAGTTTGGTCTCATGTCTCAGCATCTGCATCGATCTCCTATTGGGTGAATCCTATAGTAGTATCCCATCCTGTTTCCTTTCTTCCACCACTTCTGGTGTCTATCCTGTTTGCCCTTCTGAATGATATTTAAGCATCTTCCTTAGGGTCCTCCTTGTTGTTTAGCTTTTTTAGGTCTGTAAAAGGCTATAACATCCGGCTAATATTCACTTACAAGTGAGTGAATACCATGCCTATCATGCTGTTTCTGGTTTACCTCTTTCAGGAGGACTTGAAACCCCTGCTCAGTTGTGGCTGATTGCCAGCTCAGTCTCCATGTGGATCTCTGAGCGAGGGGCTCAGAGGCTGTCTCTGTCACGAACTCAGTTGACTGCTCTTTGATCACTAGCCCCTGATGATGCAGCTTTGCCAGGCCATGGAGGAAGAGGATCCAGGCAGTCCTGATGAGACTTAAGAAGCTATGGGCAGATGGCAATAATGGAGAACTCTGCCTTTCTGTGGACTAGGAGAAGGGGATGAGGGGAAGAAGGATGGAGGGTGAGACTGAGGGTGTTGAGGGGTGATGATTCAATTGGGATATATAATGAATAAATTGTGAAGAAAAAATATAATTAAAAAATAAAAAGCAAGTACTGATGACCTTCTTTAAAAAATAAAAATATCTTAGGCTAGTCAAGATTACATACCAACCATTAGGCTATAGACCTAACTACTTTTCTGAACAACATCAACAACAAAAAACCCCACTTGCTGCATTTAAAGCATTTTGTGGTAATATCACTTTAAACTTATGCTAAAGATCTAATGGTGTATTTTACTTTTAATGCTGATCCTACTGGTAATATAGCATTTTCTGGATTTGAGAGTAAAACAATGTCAGCTGAACAATCTTTCTTCTTAGGCAAGATGTCAATTAGAAGCCTGGAATGATTTTTTGTTTTAAGTATATATCAGTATTACTCAAAATTTGGCCATTTTATTTCTGAGTTTCCACCTATAAGTGAAACAAAGCTATTAGTGTAAATACTCATAGTTTGAATAAAAATGGTCATGATGAGTCCCTAGGAAGTGGCACTATTAGGAGATTTGGCCTTGTTGGACTAGGTGTGTCTTTGTTGAAGGAAGTGTATCACTAGGAGCTAGGCTTTGCCACCTCAGAAGCTTAAGACAAGCCTAGTGGTTCAGTCTCTTTTCTGCTGCCTGCTGATCCAGGTATCAAACTCTTAGCTCCTGCTCCAGTACACAGCTTTGTCATGATGATAATGGACTAAACTTCTGGAACTGTAAGCCAGCCCCAATTAAGTGGTTTCCTTAATAACAAATACTGTGGTCATGGTGTCTCTTCCAAGCAATAAAACTTGAATTAAGATAAGCTTGAATAGTTTGCTTGGTATGGAGGATATGTACTTGTGGTCATAGCTTGTGTCACATACTAACGTAACGAAGATATATTAGTTACGAATAAAATTAAGTCTCAAATCTACAGATTGAAGTCTAAAGCTTGGCACCTCCTAATGTGATTTTATATAGAAAGAGGTTAAAGAAGATGGAACCAGTTGGGATCAGGTGGTCAATGTTTGACCTCACTCACTACGAATGGTACCTTCATTTTTTTCTTTTTAATAGGAATGTTGGTAGAATTATATTGTTGGAAAATAGTTACAACCAAATCACTCTTCACAGAAGAAGAATACAATTATATCAGTGAACAAGCATGCATTATCTTGAATCTGTGGTGGATCACAGGGAACTGCTAACATACTCCAAAGGTTGAAAAGAAGTTTCAGCCTTAAATAACCACAATGGGATATTACCTTTCAAAAACATCAAGGTAAATGATAGCTCTTCCTCAGCAAGAGGGCCTCATGGCCTATTTGCCAGCCATTATTCACCCTCTTCTACATGGTAAGTAGGATGGTTGTTTGAGTTAGTTAGCAGAATTTCCAAGGACTTATATTTCTACGCTGCCTGTGTGATTTGCAACAGGAACAAAATGTTAACAGGATTTAGACACTTCTTTCTCAGAGAAAGTGAGATATGGGTCCTTTCACCATGATGTTTCCATTTTGAAGAGATGGCTTCCAGGATTTTACGATCACAGAGATGATGAAATGCACACAGTTCAAAAGGAGAAAGTACATATAATCTCAAAAGTCTAAGGTAAATGAAGAAAGAAAAAGATGGGGAGAGAACACTTACGCCTTAGCTCAAGAGAATAAAATTTTATTGTTAATTTCTACCATTTGTCTTTGAAGCATCCTATACAGGGAAACAAAGAGGATGGTAGACAGAGATCAGAATGATGTGGCAAAGGCAGGAGATGCAGAGTGTCAGTAAAAGCCAACCCACCAGGAGAGAGCCCTGTGGGAAGATGGTTCCGCACTGACCTTAAGAGAAACCAGCTGTGCCTGAACCTTGATTTTAAACTTCTCACTTAGAGACAACTGTTGCTGTCAAAGTCCTTCATTTTTGGGTTCTCTGAAAATGCAGCACTAGAAAAACAAATTCAATCTTTATATTTCACTATTTTTTTTCAAGTGTGCAGGCTTTGAAGGCATAAGCATTGGAAAAAGGCTACTGTAACTATATTCATTGCAGAGCATTGCTAAGAAGATTAAATAAGTTAAAGTACATGCAATATTGGGCAAAGAGCCTGGGGCAGAAACTTTATGGATGGTAGCTGTTGGAGTCCCTAGCCTCCTGCCTGTGGATGTTGAAATCCTCTTTGAAATGTGTGAAGTATTTGCATGCAGCTTGCCCATGCTCCTTTATGCCTCCAATTGTGTTTGATAGTTTATGATGCAATTAGCTCATTTCCTGTATTGTTTAGGAAATAATGGTAAGAGTGAAAGAACAGGTCTCGTTTTGTCCAAGATGTCCATTAATGCTCTCAAAAGAAGTCTTCTCTGTTGTAAATACAATTAATATTCACTTGTGAGCTAAGTCATGGATGGTTTATAACACATTTAAAGTGTCCTTGCCTCTTTATGTTCTCTCTGTGGACTGACACTGTAACATTATCCGTGAAGAGAACTGTGAAAGCAAACAGGATTGAAAACACACGTCTGATGGATGAGTTATTAGAGGAAATGAGAAGTAACACAAAAGCAAGATGCTTTTTGGGAGCTGCCCTGTGATCAGGACGGCGAGTCCTGCAAAAGTAGAGAAAGCCAGTAAATAAACTGTTTTCCACAGTGATGCTCTAATGAATTAAACCTGGCAGCGCTGGCTGGCGGGATTAAAACTAGTCAGGGAAGATAAGCAGACATTCCGGCAACCTAAGTTTGAAACTGTGATGGGCTGAGTAGAAGTTGGAATACTGAAACTTCAGGGAAAGGAATGGGTGTGATAAACCAACTTTGTTTATGTGTTTTAAATTAATTTTGTGTTTTACATTATAATTACGTCATTTCCCTCTTCTCTTTCCTTCCTTCTAACCCACCCATAGACCTCCTACATGCTCTCTTTCAAACTGATGGCTTTTCCCATTAGTTGTTATTATATGCATATATGTACATACATACATAATCCTAAATATGATCTGCTCAATATGCATACTGCTACTTGTATGTATTTGACAGTAGGGGTTTAACGATTATAAGAGTCAATTTGCTGTGAGATTGTGTCTCCTAGGTATGTCAGAAGATACAGTCATAATTTCTCGCCAACACGACTTGCTAAGCATGAGCTGAAAAACGACAACAACAACAAAGTCAGCATGGATGGGGAAAGACTGTGAGACCTCAACTCCACACAAATAACTACAGGCAGCTAAGAAATGCTGAGATTAGGAAAATAATATCCCCTGGATATGTGTGTGTGTGTGTGTGTGTGTGTGTGTGTGTGTGTGTTATAAACAAACTTGTTGCTTTATTGTTAGGTTAATGTTTTTTTTTTGTTTTTTTTAGATTATAATATAGTTAGGGGGAGATGGCCTCGAGGGGAGTGCTGTCCTTGTGCTCTCTGGACCACAGATAGATTCTTTTGAACAGAGGTGTTGGATATGAGCTTCTTAATTGGAGAAGATATTTGAGGTGAAAGATGACTACAGAGCCAGAGGCTCACTATTCCCCACTCCATGATAGGAGTTCCTTCCAATCAGGCTCTTTGCCTTTTTCATGTTTTCTAGAGAAGCTATTGCCAAGAAGAAAAGGTGTTTGGTTTTCACAAGCCAAAGAAGTACTGAAGTATTGAGGGCTGCTGTAGCTGCAGAGCCAAGTCCTCCAGCTCCCGTTTCACAGACAGTAAGCATTACAAAAAGAACTTCCAGAGCTATTTTGGGTTGCTCAGGAGACATCTGTAATGGCTGTGTGCTGTTTGTGAAAAGATGGAAGAAGTTGCCAGAAGGATCAAACAAAAACAAACAAACAAACAAAAAATTAGAACCTTGTGGTAGATGCAAGAGCAGGACCCAGTCTAGAGACAACATTGAAATGAAAGAAAGTGAAAACTCTGTCTGGAAACCAGATGAAAAGCAGCCAGATCAGTGAACTGCAGAAGGAATTTAAATGTCACAATTCTGATGCTCACTGCCTGGCTTCAAGTACCTCTGCAGCCTAGTCTCTGTGCTACAGTAACCAGTCAGATGACGGCTAGGATACAGAGAAGGCTTCCCGCTCTAAAAGAACTCCAGTTTTTTTGTTTTTCCTTTTAGATCTTACCTACTGGAAAATAGAGAAAATCTGTTTTGGGATTGTCTATAAGGGCCGCTTTGGCTTCAGCTCTTCAAGCCTGGCTGCAGCAGCAAGAAAGCCATTGCCGAGAAGCCTGAAGAGCAGGGGCCAGAGTTTCTGTCCATCTCCACTGGTGACTAAAGTAGATACTAAGACTCATAACCAAACCTTGGGCAGAGTACAGGGAATCATCTGAAAGAAGAGGAGTTTGATGTGGAAAGGATAGGAGCTCCACAAGGACCAAACATATCTGGGCACAGGGTCTTTTCTGAGATGGACACTCAACCAAAGACCATGAGAGGATAAAACCTAGAACCTCTGCTCGGATGTGACCCGTGATAGCTCAGTAATCAATTGGTTTCCCATAGTAAGGGGAACAAGGACTATTTCTAACAGGAACTCAATGACTGGCTCTTGACCTCCCCACCTCCCAAGGGAGGAGCAGTACTGTTAGGCCACTGAGGAGGACTTTGCAGCCAGTCCTGAAAATACCTGACAAAAGGGAGTCATATGAAAGGGGAGGAGGTCCTCCCCTATCAATGGACTTGGAAAGGGGCAGGGAGGAGATGAGGGAGGGAGGGTGGGATTGGGGAGGGAATGAGGGATACAGCTGGGATACAGAATTAACAAAATGTAACTAATGAGAAAAATAAAATTAAAAAAAATGCATTAAAAAAAAGAAGGGAACAAAGAGCGATTTAAACTTTGAAACCACACCACAACAAACAGACCCTCCTATTTTTAACTTGGATAACTGTTATGGCTTCTAGAATAGTTTTAATGGGTTACCCTCCTTAACACCCATCCAACAAACTCTGAAACCAGTCTATAGCTTACTGTGAGAAAAGAGACCTCTGCATAATACTTAAATGCTGAGCATTTCATCTGAATGCTGTTGTAAAGTGTTCTTTAAATCTTTTTAAAATCCTCTTTAATGAGTGAAATTAAGGGGATTTCAGGGGACAGAGATGGGATTTGTTGTGTGATAAACTTTATATAGTTTAGTCTTTCTGAGGAAAGGCAGTGTTTGGGGGCTTTTTATTTTTATTCTTTTTTTAATTATTTTTTTATTTTTTACACTAATTACATTTTATTCGCTTTGCATCCCAGCTGTAGCCACCTCCCTAATTCCCTCCCATCCCTACCTTCCCTCCCTCATCTTCTCCCATGCCCTTCTCCAAGTAGGGGATGTCCAATAGGGGATGTCCGCCTCCCCTTCCATCCAACCCTAGCATATCAGGTCTCATCAGGCCTGGCTGCAATGTCCTCCTCTGTGGCCTGGTAAGGGGGGGTTGTCAAAGAGCCAGCCACTGAATTTATATCAGAGATAGTCCCTCTTCCCCTTACTAGGGAACCCACTTGGATACTGAGCTGCCATGGGCTACATCTGAGCAGGGGTTCAAGATTATATCCATGAATGTACCTTGGTTGGAATATCAGTCTCAGAAAATACACCTGAGCCCAGATATTTTGGTTCTGTTGCTCTCCTTGTGGAACTCCTGTACTCTCCAGGTCTTATTAACTAATTCTTCTTTCACATGATCCCCTGCACTCTATTGGGGTATTTTTAAATGGCTGGCTACACTTGTTTTTCACTCATGATATTTTGTTATAACTCAGGAGCATGACCTGCCCCTAAAATTTTTTAAATGCTAAGGTGTTGCCAAAGTTCAGGTGATTCAGACCTCTACTACTGATTATTAAGCAGAACCGACAGAGCTTTATGCAAAAAGCCTGAAGGAGGAAACAATTTCTGAACACACACCGTGTCGTCTCCCTTCACCTTAATATTTGATAAAAGTCTTTGCTTGACTCTTTTAAAAGAGAACCAGGCTCCTTCTGAGGAGGCCAGCCTTCAAGATGGGCAAGTTCAAATAGGGGTCATAGCAAAGCATCACCACAGGGTAGAGAACACAGGTGGCTAGAAACTACTGAAACAGAATGGGGTAGTGCTGGGGATTCATGGAGCACAGCTGATGCTGCTTGGGGCGTGTTTCTTAGAGGGCGTGCAGTGTGTAAGGAATTGACTTCGGTGTTATCCGAATGTCTGGGATTCACTGAAACCCACCTGATTCAGTTCTAGCTCTGGATTACCTGAGTTGACCTCTGTGGAGGTTTCATCTAGAGTAGCTTTTTGCCTTGTCACAACCTTATTTGGATTTGGGGTTTCGTTGTTTTTCTCTCACTAGCAGAAGAGTTGTGCATTGAGGCCGAGTTGGTTGGTTGGGTTGGCTTCTGAGCATCAAGAGAGCCGAATGGAGTGCGTCACCTCTGGATCTCAGTGAGGGCTTCCAATGATAGAACCCTACTGAAGTTGTGATTGCCTCTTCTCAAAGTTCAGGAAAACAGCAGCACCACTTCAGACCTCTTGTAAAGGAGGGTCACATGGCTCATCATTATTTTAAAAACTGTATTTTTAAAGTATATTAGTGTTTCACAGTAAGCCACAGTTTTTGTGTTTCTTCCTTTTGTGAAAAAAACCTACCTAGTACAAGGTACCAACCACATGCACAGACTGCCCAGTGAGTGGGTAGGTTCTCCACAGCCCTTGGGATAGTACAGAATCCAGCCATTGAGATTCTCCTGCAATTCTTTACCGTGTGATTTTTGTTGTTGTTGTACAGTTTGGCTGCAGTATTGGTGGTAGAATATACTCTGGTGGATCATCTCTACTTCTGTATCTATCTATCTATCTATCTATCTATCTATCTATCTATCTATCTATCTATGTATCTATCATCTATCTATTACTAGACCTCAACCACAGTCTTCTCCCTCTTCATTCTGCCTGTAGGACATACTGTATGTAGTCATGCACTTTGTTCAATATATTAGAACTCTATAGATCTGTTTTGTACTTTTTATACTTTTGAATACTCATAATCAAAACTTTTACTCTAGGGTATTAAGTAAATATAGTCCATCCAAGGACCATGCATGAAGATAACCTAGAACCCCTGCGTAGATGCAGCCCATGGCAGCTCAGTGTCCAAGTGGGGACCCTAGTAAGGGGAACAGGGGCTATCTCTGACATAAACTCAGTGGCTGGCTCTGATCATCTTCCCCTGAAGGGGAGTGGCCTTATCAGGAAGAAAATGCAGCCAGTCCTGATGAGACCTGATAGGCTAAGGTCAGATGGAAGGGGAGGAGGACCTCCCCTATCGGTGGACTTGGGGAGGGTCATGGAAGGAGAAGAGGGAGAGAGGACAGGATTGAGATGGGATGAGGGAGGGGGCTACAGCTAGTATGCAAAATGAAAACTGAAATAAATTTGAAAAATAAAAATGTAATTGAGGCATTTCTCCTTGCCTTTTTTTTCCTTTTAAACCCTCCCACATACTTCTTCCCATTCTCCTTCAAATACATGACTTCCCCCCTCTAATTGTTATTGCATGTAAATATGAATATACACACATATACTTAAATGTAACCTGTTCATACTGTAATGTTACTTTGATGTATATTTTCAAGGCTGACCATTTGTCACTGAACATCTGCTCTCTCCAAACCCTTACCATGTTCCCATCCCACCCCCTCTCAAATCTCAAATTCATAGCCTTTTTAACAACAACATTCACACACACACACACACACACAAACAAACAAATCAGCAACCATTATCATAATTTTACAGCAGCAATTGTTCAACAGATGCATTGAAGGCAAAACCTTTACCAATAGAAAGGCCACAATTCATAAGACCAGTTAATAATTATCAATTAAAAAATCAGTGAAGTCTTTTTAAATTAAGAAATATGCTTTTAATACACATAATGCTGTTGCACATTCAGTTGAAAACTAAATATTGTGATCATTATTTATGCTCTGGGAAACCAGTAAAAAGTGTGCTATTTGTTACTGTAATATTTATTTTAATGCTGTTGCCTGGACTGTAAACTTGTAACCTCTCCAAGAGGTGCTACTATTATTATTTTATTTACATTGATTTGCATTCTAGCATTCTTACTGAAAACTTTGTTTTCTGCTTCCCTATTGAACACACATTACAAGAGGTCACTGAGGCTTCTAGCTACATCAAAGATAAGAGGATGTATCAATGTTAGTATGCCCTCTTTAAAGGCCACCGACTTTAGCTTTATCCTAAGTCAGCATCTCACCCAGAAACTTGAAGAACCCCTATGCTCCTCTCCCCACTGGTATTTATCCTCTCCACTTGGACTTTGTTTCCCTTATACTTCCAATACAGCGATCTGACCAATACAATCTGCTATTGAACTTTTCATGAGTTATGACAAAGAATTCTGTATGTGTAGTGACATCACATTGGTGGCATATCAAGAGATACTTCAGGACCTTTTTTTTTTTTTTTTTTTCTTCAAGATGTGATTTCCATATGCTAATCTTACTCTTGTTTTATAATTCAAATTTCAAGACATGAACTAAGAGTCTTCAATTAAATCTGTTGAGAGTCTCATTTACTATTAAATAGAAGATGCTGTCAAATCTGTCATATCTGTGGGAAAATAAAACATGTTTTAAACTAGGGGTTTTATTCTTTATAACTTACAAAGCTACAGTGAAAGTTATCCTGGTTTTTCTGTATATATTTCTCTTGTTCTATTTTCAGGTAGTTTTCTCTGGGTTGTTAATTGTTTCATTTGAATATATGAGACAAAAATGCAGCCAAAATAAAATGATGAATTATAATTTGTCTAGATCAAACGATTATTTTAAAATGATTCATAATAAAAAATAACATACAAAAAGGGTATTGAATCCATATGTATGCATCCTGTGTTACGCTCTGTAAGATTCTGATCTAATTATGACAGTAATTTTATAAGGCAAGTTGTCTGATATTCTACTTCACAAAGAATACAGAGTCAGGAAGATTAAGTAATTCTGCCTCCTAAAAGCCATAGATAAGATGTATAGGTGAGATGGGAACCCTGACTTCATGGCTTTGCTCTACTTTAGTTTTGTTTTCATGAGAATTGAAGACTGCTGTCCATACCTACTGGATCCATAAGAATAATAATTAAAAAGTAAAATCTTGAATTAAAAAGTCTAGATTTAATTTACTTATTGATTATCAATTATTGATAGGACCTAAAAAGAAAAAAAAACCATGGTGGTTTCTATACATTTAGTGTGACTATATATAGAAATGATGCTGACACTCATAGCCAAACACTGAGCAGAATGCAAGGAATCTTATGAAAGAAGGGGGAGACAGAAAGATCTGGAGAGGACAGGAGCTGCACAAGGATCTGGGCACAGGGGTCTTTTCTGAGACTGATATTCCAATTAAGGACCATGCATGGAGATAACCTAGAACCCCTGTATAGATGTAGCACACGGCAGGTCAGAGTCCAAGTGGGTTCCCTAGTAAAGGGAACAGTGACTGTCTCTGACAGGAACTAAGTTGCTGGCTCTTTGATCACCTCCCCCAGGAGAAAGCAGCTTTACCAGGCTACAGGGGAAGACAATGTGGCCATTCCTGATGAGAGCTGATAGTGTTGGGTCAGAAGGAAGAGGAGGAGGACCTCCCTTATAAGTGGACTTTGGGAGGGGCATGGAAAAAGATGAGGAAAGAAGGGTAGGATTGGGAAGGGATGAGGGAGAGGGCTACTGCTGGGATACAAAGTGAATAAACTGTAATTAAGAAAAATATAAAAAAATGATATATGTGAAAGTTATTTGTAAATTCTAGCATTATATACATTATGATTTTATTAGGATTATACCTACTACCACACAGGATGATTCTATAATTATATAATGAAATAATATCATAAATATGAAAAGTTTATTTTAATTTTATTGACAGTTTCATAAGTTATTTTATGCCAAGTACTCATGAAATACAGTCTTGCAGGACATTTGTCTTATAGAATGACTCCCTACATTTTTTGGAAGTATCAACACAGTAATTATTTTCTACATTGAGGTATATATTTTGTTATTTACTCATTTTGAATTTATATGTTCTTTTTATAGGCTTACAAAATTTAAATATTTAATGTTCTCAATATTTTGTAATCCACTTGTTTAATTTAACACAGAAGAAGACATTTATATTAAAAACCTGTCATCATTTCTAGATTTTATGCTCTTTTAGTGAAGAAGGAGGAAGATATAAATGTAGACTATAAAATAGGAAATATGTATGTGTTATAAATATATGAATAATATCAGAAAGGAAGTATATGGGATGAAGTAGGAATCACTCTATAAATGAGTATTTTATTATATTTTTTTGTACTTATACATGTATTTTTCCAGTTTTATTATGTCAGCTATGTACTGTTTTATTTTTGTTTGTTTCAATAATGTGATTTACTATTATCTTGAGATTTATACTCCCAAACTATCCCATGCCTAATGATTTATGGGTTAAAATTACTTTGAAATACAGTTAATCTATACTTAAAGACATCTGTGAATTTATGCAAACGACATGGATAATATTTATTTCATCATCATCTAGCCTAATACAAATATATGTGACTTGTAACTGAAAGATACAAGCCTGTAATATGTGCCACTGTACACATGAATTGTTTTGTTCAGTCTCCAACACAAAAGGTATAGCTGATCCACAGGCATCAGGCAGATGGAGAGATGCTGGGTTTGGAATGGGCTTTTTGACACCTTCAAGCCAACCTGCAGCAACACTCTTTTTCCAACAAGGCCACATCTATGCCAACAAGACTGTACCTCCTAGTCCTTCAAATCCCCAAAAGTTCACCTGTGCAAAAAAATCTCCACTGGAAAATGGTTTCCAAAACAGAGTAAGAATGAATTCCATAAAAGGATTATCCATTTCCGTCACATACTTCATGGCTTCTAGAACTATCAAAAGACCATAAGGCTAACATAGTGTTCTAAGTATTTTTAAAATGTGAAATAAAGCCTTTTACCATAAGAAGTTACTCTAATTTTATTATTATTATTACTTATTTTAATTATTTATTATTATTACAATTTTTCCCTTTTTATCCAGGCTATAAGCCCCTCCTTCTCCCTCTTCTCTTCCCAGTCCCACCCTATCCCTCTCTTCACCCTGGGCCCCTCCCTTAGTCCACTGATACAGGAGGACCTCTTCCCCTCCTATCTGACCTAGCCTATCTGATCTCCTCAGGACTGATGCATCATCTTCCTTTGTGGCTTGGCAGGGGGGAGGTAATCAAAGAGCAGGCCACTGAGATCACATCAGAGACAGCCCCTGTTTCTTACTAAGGAAACCACTTGGAAACTGAACAATCTATGGGCTTCACCTGAGTAGGCGTCTAGGTCTTCTCCATGCATGGTTCTTGGTTGGAGTATTGGTCTCTGCAGGAACCCCTGGGCCCAGGTTTTTTTGGCCCTATTGTTTTCCTTGTGGAGCTCCTTTCCCCTCCAGGTTTTTCTATCTCTGTCTTCTTCCATAAGGTTTCTGGCACTCTGCCCAAAGTTTTGGCTATGAGCTTCATTCAGTATTTCCTTCCATACCCTGGTGGGTAGAGTCTTTCAGTGGTTCCCTGTGGAAGGCTCTAGTCCTGTTCCCCATTTTCTACTACTTCTGATGTCTGTCCTGTTTGCCTTTCTGAATGAGGATTAAGCCTCTTCCCTAGGGTCCTCCTTGTTGTTTAGCTTCTTTAGGACTATAGATTTTAGTGTGTTTATCCTATATTATATAGTTAATATTCTCTTATAAGTGAGTATATACCATATGTGTCTTTCTACCTCTGGGTTACCTCACTCAGGATGACCTTTTCTATTTCCCACGACTTGCCTGCAAATTTCATTTATTTCCTTGTTTTTAATTGCTGAGTAGTATTGCATTGTGTAAATGTACAACAATTTCTTTATACATTCTTTGGTTGAGGGGCATTTAGGTTGTTTCCAGATTCTGGCTATTGTGAATAAAGCTGCTATGAACATAACTGAGCAAATTTCTTTGTAGTATACTTGAGCATATTTTGGATATATGCCTAGGAGTGGCATATCTGGGTCTTGAGGTAGTACTATTTCTAATTTTCTGATAATGCCAGAATGATTTCCAAAGCGTTTGTAGAAGGTTACATTCCCAGCAGCTGCTACTCTAGTTTTAGTGGTAATATTTTACTAACAATCTTGCTGTATCTTGCCAGCCCCCAGCCCTCTGGACTTGGCCTATTTTTTCAAGTTTTCAATCCAGAACACAGTATAGACTGCACTTTAATAGCACCTTTCATGCTTCAGTCAGTAATATGAGTTTTGAACTTTATGTTTGACTACATTTAGACAGAATCAGTACACCGTTTAAAATGTAAAATTCTTTCTATATAAATACAGGCAAGGGATACAAATGAGAAATTAAAATAGCAAGTAATCTTTTTTACAGTTCATCCTTTATTTGTGCTAAACAATATGCAGTTCTTGAAACAATATGCTGGCAAAACCTTGCCTCCCTGGACCACTTATTATTGCCTTGATATGTTTATTACAACTAATTGTGAGCTAAAGAAATTTGGAATGTATTAATTGGGGCTGCAATTTATTTTTTCATTTTATATTATTGAAGCACCCACTAGATGCTTCATAGCACTTAAAACATCTTGGAGGACAGTAGCCTCTTTACTTGTAAGAGATATCTTATCTCAGACAATCAGAGTAGAGTAGGTGCCTAGAACCACACATATATATATATATTTTTTTTTTTCATACAGATAACCAAAATTTCACTTGCAAATGACACACAGGAAGAGATTGACAATAATTCTTCATGGAACAATCATAGCAACATACTTGTATAGAGTTATTTAAAATTATGAATTATTTAATTTTAGACTTTCCAATTTAATTCTTGTAATCTTTTAGTAAAATAGATAGTTCTATAATGTGACTCTTTACAAATCTTCATCAGAATGTTGTCTAGTAGAATAACAATTTTTTATTAAAATATTTTCAGGAGGGCTAAGTTTAACTTTTGCTCAATTATTATATTTTGATTCAGTCACAAGTGCTATAATTAATTTTGAAAAAAATAAAAAAAGATGATACCATTGCAGGTGACACAATAGTAAAAAATTAAAGAGATAAAATAATGTAGCATTGTTTGCATTAATAATTTTTAGTTTTAATTTTAGGCAGTTATGTATAAATGGTACCCTGTCAAAGTAATTCACTAATTTTGTAGGATATTCTCCAACTATTTTGTATTTTCATTCTATTGCCTGACTTAGATTCTTACAGAAAAAAAAAATAACCTGACTAAATAACTAGAAATTTTCTGAAAATGAAGAGTAATAGGGGTAATATAACTTACCCCTATAGCATGCCTAAGAATGATTACCCTAATTTCTAGTAACAAATCTGATGCCGGTTGTAATTCTTTAGTCATAAGGTGAGCCAACCTACATGAACTCAGGATATTGAGATAAATGAATAAAGAGTTGTTTACAGCTGAAGTGCACTATGTGGTTTTGCTGGAGTTTTATTCAAACATCACAGGGCAGCAATTGTGTTTTCAGTTTCTAGTCTCTTCCAAGCTCAGTTCTTTTAGCTGAACGTCACCAATGATCAGAAAAATGTCCTGCCTTCAAGAGATGCGCATTCTCCTAGGAGTTTTGTAGGGAACTAATTGAGGTTATCGTGGTGATCTCAGGCATAGTGGTGTCCAAAAATGCCCCAGGGGAATGCACTGGTGTCACCTAACACATGCAAGGGCAGTGTCTGGCTCCATGTCTCCGATTCATACTTATAAGGGATTCATACTCTGTGTAGGTTTTGGAGACCTAGATGTTATTCCTTCATTTCTCTCTTGAGGACAGGTCTGTGTTCTCTGCTGTGAAAGCTGCTGAGCTGATTGATGTCTTCAGGAATCATCAGTAAAACTAACTTGATTTTTCTAAGTAGAATTATTATCCTTTTGTTCTACCAACTACCAGTATTTATGAATAAAATGATATAGACAGAGAACTTTTCTAAAAGTTGGTAAAATAAGGTATGATATTAACAAGGCACAAAATATTATAGCACCTATTCAAAAGCATGAGTCATAATAATGGAACTCAATGCTTGAAAAATTGATTCAAATAAATATATTTAATACAAGTGGCTTCAGTAAATGTAAGTCATTTAAGTTGTGTGGCTGGGGAAAAAAAGTGTAATTGTCCATGGGAATAGATGCTTTACAGTTTTTGTTGTCAGAAACTACAGTGCAGTCATAATAATCATAGATGCTTCTAACGTTTCTACATGTAGCTAATGGCCTACTCTGAAAAAAGATG
Source organism: Rhombomys opimus (assembly GCA_010120015.1). Lineage (NCBI taxonomy): Eukaryota > Metazoa > Chordata > Mammalia > Rodentia > Muridae > Rhombomys > Rhombomys opimus. Next base: position 294,317 of record REGO01000882.1, on the reverse strand, counting down.
AATATTTTAATTTTGTAAATATGAATTCTCTCTATCCTTTGTTACTCAACAAAGCACGTTCAGCTCATTTGAGTCATCTTGTTTACAGAAGAGGTGTGTTGGCACAGCTCCAGTGGTGACACATTTTATGCTAAAAGATTTTATACACTGCATAATCAGTTTAATTAGTAATTTTCTCACCTACATTGATTCAGCTTTCAGGCTGATCTTTCAAAAATGTTAATCAGATCACGTTTTTCTTCTGTTTAAAATTTCCAGTGCTGTCCAAAGTTTCAGATATTTAACCCGGCTTTCAAAGCCCTTAATGTCTCTTGCTAACTTCTCAGCTCTTTATATGCATTGCTAATTTCTTGTGTTTGTTGTTTCATTTCCTAGACCCCAGTGCTCATTTACAATGGTTGTTTTCTCTCTGAAAAAGAATATCTTGTTTGAGTCATTGCTTCTTTCATCCTATTTCTTTCACCATTCTTTCTTTTTTCTTTTCTGTTCTTTCTTTCTTTATTATTTTTTATATTAATTACAGTTTATTTGCTTTGTACCCCAGCTGAAGCCCCCTCCCTCATTCCTTCCCAATCCTACCCTCCTTCCCTCATCTCTTACTTGCCCCACTCTAAGTCCACTGATGGGGGAGTCCCTCCTCCCCTTCCATCTGATCCTAGATTATCAGGTCTCTTCAGGGCTGGCCACAATGTCCTCTTCTGTGGCCTAGCAAGGCTGCTCCTCCCTGGGTGGGGTGGGGGGGGTCAAAGAGCCAGCCACTGAGTTCATTTCTGAGATAGTCCCTGTTCCCCTTACTAGGAAACCCACTTGTATAGTGAGCTGCCATGGGGTACATCTGAGCAGGTGTTCTAGGTTATAAACATGTATGGTCCTTGGTTGGAGAATCAGCCTCAGAAAAGACCCCATGCCCAGATATACTTGTTCCTTGTGGAGCTCCTGTTCTTTCCAGGCCACCATTCTTTCTAAATTACATCTTACTTTGAATTTTCCTAAATAACTGTATTATTTCTGATCCCCAAGGTTTAAGAACTTTTATTTGAACCCTTGGTTTTCTTTTTCTGAATTGTTTTCCAAGCCTTTCTACCCTGGTTCTAACTCAGTCTCCTTTCGTAATCACTTATTTTAAGCCTATTTGGAGAATATTTATTATTATTATTATTATTGTATTATTATTTTTATTCACTTTGTACTCCCTCATCTCCTCTTACTCCCACCCTCCCTCACTCTTTCTCCCCTATCCCTCTCCCTTAGTCCACTGATAGGGGAAGTCCTCCTCTACTACTGTCTGATCCCAACCTATCAGGTCCCATCAGCACTGCCTGGATCCTCTTGCTCTGTGGACTGGCTGTGTTGCCCTAACAGGAAGAAGTGAACAAGAAACAGGCAACCAAGTTTATGTCAGAGACTCTCTCTTCTTCCCTTACTAAGGAGCCCACACCGAGGCTGAGCTGTCTATGGGCTACATCTGAGCAGGGGGTCTAGATTCTCTCTATGCATGGTCTTTGGTTGATTCATCAGTCTCTGCAGTTCCCCCTAGGTACAGCTGTTTTGGCTTTGTTGGTCTCCTTGTGGGGCTTCTGTCCCCTCCAGGTCCTTTCATACTCCCTTCTTCCATAAGATTCCCTGTCCAAAATTTGGCTGTCTCTGCATCTGCTTCAATTCCTTTCTGAGGAGGAGATCTGTGGTAGGCGTCCATCCTGTTCTGTCTTTTCTGCTGCTTCCTGTGTCTATCCTGTTTTCCCTTCTGAATGAGAATTAAACATCTTCCCTAGGGCCCTCCTTGTTGTTTAGCCTCTTTAGGTCTGTAGATTTTGGTTTGTTAATCCTATTTATGTCATTTCTGCTTCTCTCTCCCCTTCTTTCCCATGCTCCCTACTCCATCTCAAATTTATGATTTTTCTTTCTCACATATATTTACCTATATTCTTTAAATGGAAATCTATTCCTTAGACAAAACATTTGTTCTTCACTTATCATTCTCTCGATTACTCCTTACTCTTCTACAAGTAACTCTGTGAGTATCTGCCTCCATTATCCATTATATCCTGAGATATAATCCTTACTTACTCATGAGATTAATTGAGAAATCCTGGACTCAGACACTATCCTACTGCAGACAAAACTGCAATGCTAGGTTAATTTGCACTCAGTTTTTGTTTCAATGAGAATACAGTGGTGTAGCAATGATTATAATCTAACATAACCTTTATTAATTTTATTTTTATGCTACAATAACTCATTTCTCACGAGCTACTCTTGGATACTATTAGAAATTACACTTGTCATGAGTATATTGTTACTAATTATCTCATCCTGTAACCGAACATTTTGCCATGTAATTTTACATTTTTACCTTCTATGTACTAAAATACTTTCTGCTGTTTCGAGGTTGGTCAGTGAATGAAGTAAGTAGATGAGGCATCCTACCATTTCTTAGCTCAGACCATAAAGGTCTCTCATATTTCTGCTAGCCCTTGTGTACAAATCATTGTGTGAAATGCCTAGCCAGACCATAAGGCACTTTGTCTACCCTCAATGAGGAGGTACAGAATGGAGTTACCTTGCTGGGAAACCCGCTATTTTTGCAAAGTATGCAGTATCGTTGATGTATTGGGTGGCTGGATACAGGAGGAGCAATTGAATGTATCCGTACTAACATAGTTTCAATTTTCATATCCTTTATTGCACTTGCAATTCTACTTTGACTACAACCAACATTAAAAAAAATCCCTCAGGTTCATTCATTATATGATTTACTGCTCCTTTTTACTTGTTTTGTTGTGCTTTTGGACAAAATATGGATATGTAACCCAGGCTAGCCTGGAACTATAAAACTCCTGTTTTACCACCCCACCCACCATTTCTGACAGGTTATTTTTTTAATTTTATTTTTCTTTATAGTTACATTTTGTTAACTCTGTATCCCAGCTGTATCCCACTCCCTCATTCCCTCCCCAATCCCACCCTCCCTCCCTCATCTCTTCCCTGCCCCTTTCCAAGTCCACTGATAGAGGAGGACCTCCTCCCCTTTCATCTGACCCTGTTTTATCAGGTATCTTCAGGAC
>REGO01000882.1:273623-288915 GCA_010120015.1 Rhombomys opimus | reverse complement strand
AGGGTCTTTTCTGAAACTGACATTCAACCAAGGACCATGTATGGATATAACCTAGAACCTCTGCTCAGATGTAGCCTGTGGTAGCTCAGTAACCAATTGGTTTCCCAAAGTGAGGGGAACAAGGACTATTTCTAACAGGAACTCAATGAAATTACCTGATAAAACAGGATCAGATGAATGGGGGGAGTTTCCCCCCTATCAGTGGACTTGGAAAGGGGCACAGTAGTGATGAGGGAGGGAGGGACTGGGAAGGAACGAGGGTTCGGGGCACGGCTGGGATACAGAATTAATAAAATGTAACTGATAAAAAATAAAAAAAATAAAAATAAAAATAACAGATTTAAACGAATCTTTAGGACAGTCAGTGCCTTTTCTGTACTACTGTGCGTGGTTTTGAAATACACCTGAAGAAATCCTTCAGATTTCTGTACACATACATAATATAATTTCCTCATATGTACATGTACTGTCCTCGCCCACTCATCCCAAGCACACTACCAGGTCCATGTGTCAACCTCACATCTGATTTTTAACCCACTTATTCAGTTGGTGTTGTTCTGATATATACAGGTGTCTATACTCAAGCATGGACAACCAACTAGGGTCTGCATCACTAAAGAAAATGAATTTTCCCTTCCTCTGGCAGTTATTGTGTGATAGCAACTTTCAGCATAGGACAGGGCTTCTCAAATCTCTCAATCTGTAGTAGAACTTTTAGGGGCTTGATCTTGTTTGGGTTTCATACAAGAAGCCACTGCAGTTGTAGGTTCCTTATTTAATGAGCACAATATCAAACTGCCTCCTACATACTTATCTTCAAACCCATATATTATTGGAACTCTCAACCTTCATCAAAGTAAACAGTGGTTAATATGGAGACACACAAAGGGTCGAAGTATACAGAACATATGTCTATAAAGGCCATCAATGACAGGTCTATACCACACCATCCCAGGAATAACTGAGCATTCGATAAGGTGGGTCAGAAAGATTGTAAGAGCCAGGACTTGGGAAGGACTGCTACAAAACTGAATATGCCTTTAAAAAAAGTGTCTTTAACACAGAAATCAGCATACTGAAGAAGTATGTTTGGAAGTTATGTTCTTTTAAATTTCTTTCAATGCAAACTTATGTATAAAAACATTGATATCACAGACATTTACATTTTCATCACCCTTTCCAAGACAGGTCAAAGAAAAATCATGAAGCAGAAAGAGGGTGGGTGGTAGGATACAGTAGATGGTTGAGGGGATATAGAGGACTGTAATTAAAGCTGAAGGCCTTTTGAAACAGCCATATGGAAACATACTACTATAAAATCTTTTTAAAATATACAAAAAATACAGATATGAAAGGAGACTTAAAGGTGCTACAGGGGACAATATCTCAATTAGATATTCCATGGTAGTAAAGAAAACCCCAGTACCCTGAACCAATTACCTCTTTTTGAGTTGTTGGTCAATGGAGTCACATAAGCATCACAACCTGTTGCCAATACTTTTGGTTACTCTCTAGAACTTGATGGTAAGACCTTACTGTTGAAGACACCACATTTTAAAGAGATATAGAACATGGAAAAATAAAGCTGCTACTTACCTGGAAGGTCTACGCTTACTGTATATCATTTATGTTTCTGGTATATCCTATGCATGATACCAGAAGAGAAACATAAGCATCAATCTCACTCAGCTGTCAACCATGACAAATCCAACTACTGACCAATAAAACATGTCTCCTGGTGTAACAGGACCACAGATGTTATGAGGTAATTTTCCATTTTCTAACTGGATTTAAGTTCTACTTAAATCCCAATTAGATAGGCACCATACCTGGGCCTCTTACAGGGGCCAATAACATGTGACTAGATAGCTCATATACCCATGAGAGAATCAGTAATATTACTCTGCTAAACGGACATAGAATTAAAATGACTCCTAATGAGTTATTGCTGTACTCTAGGATCAGAGCATCTCCCAGTCCTCATCAGAAATGTTTCTCCTTGCAATAGGTGCAAATTAACCCAAAATCCTCAACTTTATTCAGAGAAGAAGAGACAGAACTGCTCAACCCTAAGAGGGATATACATGTCATATGTCTTTCCCTAAGGCTCCAGGATCTTTTCAGAAGTATGGGTAGAGAAATTATAAGAGCCAGGGGTGGTGGGGAACAATCAAGGGAACAGTGCAACAGAGAAGTTGGAAACGTGAACGCAGTGGTTTGAACAATATTCATAAACACGTGCAGGCTCAATCCAGAGAAAATTCCAAAATATAGGTAGGGATGTAGACACAATATCACACTACCAGATGAGGTATCTGCTGGAATATTCCCAATTTTCTTTCTTTTCTTCTTTCCTCCTTTCTTTCTTTCCTCCTTTCCTCCTTTCTTTCTTTCTTTCTTTCTTTCTTTCTTTCTTTCTTTCTTTCTTTCTTTCTTTCTTTCTTTCTTCCTTTTTATTTCTGTTGTTTTCTATTTTCTTTCTTTTAAAAACAGTATCTATTGGTTGGAGAAACGGTCTCATAAAAGACCCCTGTGCCCAGATATATTGGGTCCTGTGGATTTCCTGTCTTATCCAGGTCATACTAACCCCCCCCCCACACTTCTTTCACTAGATTCCCTGCACTCTGCCCAAGGTTTGGTTATGAGTCTCAGAATCTGCTTTGATACACATGGCAGCTCAGTATCCAAGTGGGTTCCCTAGTTACGGGAACAGGGACTGTATCTGACATGAACTCAATGGCTGGCTCTTTGACCCCCCAGCCCCCTCCCCCGAATAAGGACCAACCTTGCTAGGCCACAGAGGAGGACATTGCAGTCATTCCTGAAGAGAGCTGATAAGCTAGGATTAGAAGGAAGGGGAGGAGGACCTCCCTCATCAGTGGACTTAGAGAGGGGCAGGGAGGAAATGAGGAAAGGAGGGTGGGATTGGGAGGGAATAAGGGAGGGGGCTACAGCTGGGATACAAAGTAAATAAACTGCAATTAATATGAAAAATAAAAATTTAATTAAAAAAGTATTTATTTATTCACTTTACATATTGAACACACCACCTCCCTCCTCTCCTGCTGATCCCACCCACAATTTCCCCCATTCCCCCTCCACTCTCCTCAGGAAATTCCCCCCATACCAACCCACTCCAGCACATCCAGTAGCACCGGGACCAAGTGCATCCTTTCCACTGAGGCCAGACAAGGCATCCCAGGCCACGTCAATAACAGCCCCTGCTAGACTAGCTAGGGGACCACATGAAGAACAGGCTGCCCATCAGCTACACGTGTGTAGTGGGCCTCGGTTCAATCCATGCATGCCCTTTGATTGGTGCTTTAGTCTTTGTAAGTCTTCATGGGCCTAGGTTAGTTGACACTGTTGATCTTCTTGTGAAGTTCTTGTCCCCCCTGGGTCCTTCTATCCTTCCCCCAACTCTTCCACAAGACTCCCCAAACTCCATCTAATGTTGGCTGTGGATCTCTGCATATGTTTCAATGTGCTGTTAGGTGGAGTCTCTCAGATGACAGCTATGCTAGGCTCCTGTGTGCAAGCATATCGGAATATAGGGTCAGGGGTTGCCTCATTCCTATGGGATGGATCTCAGGTTGGGACAGTCATTGGTTGGCCGTTCCCTCAGTCTCTGCTCTATCTTTATTCCTGCATTTCTTTCTTTTTTTATTTATTTTACATCCCACTTCACTCTTTATGCCCCTCACTGCAAGCAGCCTCAGCGACAGTAACCCCCATATCCTCCTAGGGGCCTGCCCTGTCACTGGTCTCCAGGGTGTCCCAGAGATGCACCACCTCAGTTTCCCTTCTCTCTCCCAGCCCTCTCACCTCCCCACATCTGATCTCCACCCTTGCTCCCCTCACCACACCCTCTACCACCTAGTTCTACACTTCATCCACTGCCAGTGTCTATTAATGATATGACCAGTGGTAGCTTGACAGGCAGGCTTTATTCCCAAGTTGGGTAACACCAACTGGGTTTGATTTAGAGGAAGGGAGTAAAGAAGAAAACTTTTAAAATTGTGCAGGAAGAGAGGAGGAAGAAAGATGGTAATGAGAGGGTACTTCAACATGTGCAAAATTGAAAGCCGTGACCCACCGACTGTGAGAGCAATGATATTGATGCTTGCAGAATCATAGCTGAAAAGGGATATGAGGCTGGAGTGTTGGTGCACCCCTGCAATCCAGCACTCGGCGAGGGACAGGCAGGTGGATTTCTGTGAGTTCAAGGCCAGCTGATCTACAAAGCAAGTCCAGGGCACCCAAGGCTACAGAGAAACCCTGTCTCAACAAAACAAAACAGAGGGACATGGAAGGCTTCTGCGATAACCCCTACTCCACCTCAACCCTCATCTCCCCCAAAAGTAGCAGCCTAAACTAGAGGCGATTGGAGAGAACTCTTATAAAGTATGATAAGGATGATGAAGTTGCCACTCCACAGTTGATGCCTCTGGTGGGAGTGCTGGGGAGGAACAGCTCAGTTCTGTTTAGGGTACAGGCCACTGAGAGTTTGATGATGCTTCAGTAGGTATATAGATAACACAAGTTGAACTTTTTAACTTTTCTTCATTTATTTTAATTTTTTTCATTTTGGAAAGAGAGGTCACAAGGACGGGGGCAGACAGAAGAACTGGGAAATGAGTGTGATTGGGATACATGATGTGAAATTCTAAAAAAATCAATAAAAATATTATTTTAAAAAGAATTTCTCAGAGAAGTAATAAAATTTGTTAAAAAGTTTTACTTTCAATTCTTATAGATTGGTTTTTCTTTCTGTTAGTTGTTTAAAGACAGGTTTCCACTATGAAGAACGTAAGTACTCCAGCTGTGACCTTAATTTTGTTTTCTGATTATGCAACCACAAGTGTGTTACACCACATGTAACTCCTCTTTGCTCTCTTTCAAATTCACAAACTCTAAATTTTATTATTTGATTTTACAGAAACATATGCACCTTCAGTACACAAAATGTGGGAGATTACACTGAAATACTTAGCATTATTTCCCATAACTTAAAGAAACACCTCAGTTGGTCATCATTGATTAAAATAGAAAGAAAAATTTCTGCTATACACAGTGGAATATTATTCTGCCTTAAAACATTAATCATAAGCCATAAAACCATAGTATCATTATACTATAAACAATGAGTCATTCACAAAGAGAGGAACAGCGCTGTTCTTAAATTTATCTGAGCTAGAGCAGGAAGAATAAAGTAGAATTGTGAGTGCCAGGGGCTTAGGGATAGAATAAATGAACGTTGTTAGGTAACAGAAAAAACTGTTGTTTTGCCAGATGAAAAAGATCAATGAGGATAGGAATGATGAAGGTTGCTTGGGAAGATATATGCACTCAATAACACCACGGAGCTGTGCACTTACATAGTTAAATGATACCTTTTTCAGGTTAGACATATGTATCCGTACTAAAGAAAATTAAAGCTACTTCTGGTACATAAGTTAAATATATGGAAAGACTTGATCTAGTTGTTGTATCTTTATTTAAGTCTCATGTCACTACTCGCGAGTTTGTTAGAAAGCTTATGGTGCACATGAGTAAAAGACACCTTACCTATTATATGATAAGCATGCTACGTGTGCATGGTTTAGATCGTGGGTTAACATTGGCACATGGCTCATTTTGTTCTCTTAAAAAGCAGTCTCTCGCAATGCTTATGACAGACACTATAGGCCAAGTGCAGGAATTTTAACCACAGCCTAATAGTTACCAGCTGCTCAAACCTCAGCAATTCCTCCATTTTTATCATTTATGCATAGATTAATATTTGAAAAGCACCGAGGCTTGCTGACACATGGGCAGTATTTACAATTTCAGTTATCATTGTGTTGCTGAGAATCCTGGGGATGTACATGTAATTCTTTCCTGTCTCAAGAAATACTGCAATATTATCTTTGAGGATACTTAATTATACATGACTTTAAAATAATATCAGTCTTGGAAGACCATGCTGAGTCTGAGGAAACACTCAGCTGTTTGGAGGTCTGAGCAGAGCATCCATCCCTGTGCCTGGCTGGGATGCTATGCGCATGTACTTCACAGCTCTAAGGGCTTGTCTAGTCAAGCCTCCTCAAAGAAATTTACCGTTCAGGGCTCTTGCTTCCTATCTCATGTTCTCAGAATCAGTATGCAGCTGCTTGTAGAGGGAGGAGTTGGGATCTACTATCCTGACATTGGTACTTTGGCTACTTCCTCTCTTTCTAAGTGTACTTCCCAGCAGTCTATATTCCTTATTCATTTAAATAATTGGCAATCTGTGCAGCCCTTAGCAGAAGGTGGGAGATTATTTATGTCTCCTCTTTGTCAGTAAAGACAAAAGAGAGGAACAGATGAGATCAGATCAAGGAGCACTTTGTTTTATAATCTCTCTGGAGAAATCTAGGAGTTTCTCCCCCCCCCCCCTTAAGCTCATATTTCTTGTTCTGAAGCAGTAATGAAGACAGTAATTAGTCGTTCTGTGGCAGGGCTTCCCTTGGATATTTTCAAGACGTACTTCTTTCCACTTGGCATATGCTTTGCTTGTACGGTTCCTTTTGCTCACTCCTAATTTCTGTCTGTGAGATGGCATGTAAGTCGTACAAAATAGCAACTGTGTTCACTTTTTCCTCTTTTTCTTTCTTTCTTTCCTTCTCCTCCCCTCCCTTCCCCTTTCTTTCCTCCTTCCTTCTCCTTTCACAGATTTGATGTTCATCTAAAAGGTTTGGTTGAATGTATCTCAAAGAAACTAAAGTCAGAAATATGCTAAAATGTTAACACAACAGGTTACATACAAGCATCAGCGATTACTATAAAGTATAGAAAAGAGAGTTCCAAACCTCTTCCTGATGGTGGAGAGCTTTCATAGCTTCTGCACTTGTGATTTTCATGGGCATATTGTAATTTTAGAAAAGAGCTGCTGAAAGTAACATGACAAGGAGTATCAGCTGGGATGAATAGAGTTGACTGGAATTCTCAAAGGCTCTGGCTTTTGCCTTGTTCTAGCTTTAATTGTATTGGATCCATCTTTGGTTTCATTAAATACACTGATTCCAGTCATTTAAACACTTTCATTGCTAATTTTAATCAGTGTCATAGTAGGTGTCATACCTGTGTCAGTGTCATAGTAGGTGAAAGGTTAGAAAATGTATCAAACCAAAAGATATAGCTGATGCATGATGTGGTCATATAAAAAAATAATTTGGAAGTTTGGATAAAAGGACCCAACTTACCAACATGAGTCCTGATATATAAAGCCATAAATATACATACAAATAAAGGATTTGGCAATATGCTCAAAGTTTAGTTTGCTCTTGTTTATTTGAACAGACAATGTGTAATAGGGGTCAAGAAAGCAATAAATGCACATATGGAACTAGAGAATTAAAACTGTAAAAGCAAAAATTAGTAGAAGTGAATCAGAGAGCTATTGAAGAATCTGGTTGTAAAAAGGCTTTAACAGATTGGATTAATCATATGTGAACAAATACAGAATGTGGAATTTAAATAACAGCTTGGACTAAGAAACTGTTAAGTTTGAGCAACTGAAGGTTGAGCACAACACAGTCGATTTTCCATGCGGCAATTGTTCACATGGTTCCAAAGACCAATTTATCAGTTAATTCATGTATCAGTTTGTGATAGTATTGATCAAATATTATTAGATACATATAATGTCCTACTCATTGGTTATGAAATATAAATGCAACAGTCAGCAAAAAAAAAGAAGCGCCATCTGGTATATTTGAAATTATAAAATGGAAGGAGAAAAAAACATTACCCAAGATAGTTAGTGCAAGTCAAGTTCAGATCAATACAGAGAAATATTTCAGTTCAATAAAGAGCTTCTCCTCACCATTTCAACAAAACAAAACAAAAACAATGAGTTTCCATTGGAAAAACATTGCGTGAGCCAAATGGTCACTTATTTGGAAATTTCAATACCAAATTTCTATCCCACCTTAAATCTTCAACACCTTACCAATGTGATTATACTTTATTCCTCTTCAGTGAAGACAAAAGAATATTTAGTCATTAGGGAAAAAAAAGAAAATTCTATGATGGCAAATCAAGCACAGTCAAAATATTTTTTTCACTAGTAAGGTTAGATGAAAAAAGAACATGAAATCTCAAGTCTTAGTATTCATGTTCCTCTTAGATACATCTTGTCTGTTGTTTTATAGTTCTCAAAAATATGGACTCAGTATCCAAGTGGGGTCCCTAGTATGGAGAACAGCGGCTTTCTCTGTCTTGAACTCAGTGACAGGCTCTCTGATCACCTCTGCCTTGGGGGGGGGGTAGAGTCTTGTCAAGCCATAGAGGAAGACAATGCAACCAGTCCTAATGAGACCTGATAGGCTAGGGTCAGATAGAAAAGGAGAAGAACCTTTCCTATCAGTGGACTAGGGGAGGGGCATGGGAGGAGATAAGGGAGGGAGGGAGGGATTGGGAGGAGACAAGGGAGAGAGCCACAGTCAGAATACATATTGAATAAATTTTAATAAATGGTAATAATAAAAATACCTTGATATATATATATATATATATATATATATATATATATATATGTATCAGTGAAGCTCCTAAACTATGAAGGTGACTATTTTTTTGTTGATACACAATGGGTAAGAATGAAGATGACAGAGGTTCCTACTCGCCAGTCAGCGGAGTTTAGAAGATTGACTTATTCTGATATAAGTTACATATAAAGACATAGATGGTGCATTTGTATTTGGATATGTGAAAGTTTATGGATATATGCCAACTTTATGAAGAGAACTCTGCACTTTGCAATCATGTCATGAAACATCTGTCCATTTACTTCTCTGTCTCTCAGCATTGCTTTTAACCTGAGATTAGTTCATTCCCTGATAGTTTCTCAACATTCTATTCTGCAATAGAATGTTCCTAGTTGATAGAGGCTGACAAAACCTAAGACCATACAACAAGTGGGAAATCATGCCAGATACCGGAAACCTAGCCACCCAACAGCGGCTAGTAAAGACGGACATGAGAGGAGAACCTGGTACTGCTGCTTTACTAAATCAGCATAATTTCTAACTACACTCAAAATATTTATCCTCATGCCTACCCATAAATAAGTGTCTCACCTCTCTTCAAAGAAACTAAAGATGGAAGCTATTACAGAAATCAACACTGATGAAAATGAAGAGAACAAATGCTCCTGTGGTATCCAGTCTTACCTGTTACATCTCTAGCACAACTCATGAAAGTAATGCTCTAATGTCATAGCAAAAGAGGGGGCAGAGGGATTGTAAGAGGAGGAACAGGAAATCCACTGTGACAGATCATCTGTTAGAAATGTCAGAGAAGCTACACCCTTGAAGACTCATCATCATGGCTGACTGAACAACACCTGAACAAGGATGAACACCAATAGACATGCTGCCATGACATGAAAGAGGGAAATCATGTTGGCCTCAACCTCAGATAAAGACCTACAGGAGATTAAAAAAATGTTGAGTGTGGAACAGTCTTCCCCAGAGAAGAGCCCACCTACTCCCAACTGGTTGTTCAACACAGTGATCACTGAAATCATGTAACTTTATGTGGACTGGGCAAATTTTATTTAGAAACATATTATGCATATTATGTGTATTACAAGTAACAACAATTAAGAAATTAGAGATAATGAATTTGAATAAGAGTAAGGGGTGGTGCTGCGTGGAAATGGCTGGCTGGGTGGGGAAATAGATGAGGGAAAATTATGTAATTGCATTTTAATTTGAATTTTTAAATTAAAAATTAAAGAATAATATTTCTATTGCTTCTTCAGATAATCGTCTGATTGGTACCACTCAGATCACATGAACATTAATATGCTCAACTCCTCATGAAGATGGTGGCAAAGATGATTATGCAATCAATTAGCTGTTGTTGAAAGGGAAGGATAATTCTTTCAATTTTTAAATTCTGGGTAAATAAACTATGCTGAGGCATAACAAAATGTCTATCCTCTGTGTTTGCAAATGACAGATCAATGATTTAAACCATTTTCTGAAGGCGCTAATAAATCAATCATTTACTTTATTAAGTGGATATTTAGTAAGGGACTCTTGTTAGAGGGCTAGAGAAATAGCTCAGCAGATAAAAGCACTGGCTACTCTTCCTGAGGACTAGGGGTGGATTCACAGCACCCTCAAGACAGCTCACAACCATTTGTAACTTAAAGGTTTTGGGTATTTGACACATGCTTTGCCTGCATGTAAGTCTATGTAACATTGACACGTGTTACATAGACTAACATGCAGGCAAAGCACCTATACCTTGAGCTATGAGGCTTCATGGACTTGCTAAGCTAATGTGACAAGCACACAGAAACTGCACATTTTTTTTTTTTACAATTTTCGCTTAGCATGTTTCTTTACTATTTTAAATTTGTATATTTCTAAATAAGATTTTAATCACGTTTGAAGCTCTTTACTTTACTTGCCCAGGAATGAATGACAATACTGTGTATTTATTAAGCCTTTTTCTATAAATGCGGTGATATCCTCAGAAAGAGAACAGGCATCGGCCTCATTGTCTAGATTCAAGAGTAGAAAGCTTACAAATGGGTATAGCTGTTTTTAGTTGCTAACTACTGATAACCAGTATTTCAGTGCCCTATCTGCCAAAGGCAAAAGGCAAAATGTTTTGAAATAGAGTCTCCTTAATTTGCTTTGATTCAATTCATCCCAAATTAATTCACTAAGAAGTAGTAAGAATGTAGAATGTATTCAGTATCACCCCAAATTCTCCTAGTAATACAAAATGCATATATATGCAGCACACTTTTTAACACTGAGTGTTACATAATGTAATTGAAAACACAATTCATGAACTTCCCAAATAGCAACATAAAACCTTGGGCTAATGTAGACTATAAATTCTTAACTGCAGTAGGAGGGTGCAGACAAGGGCAATCATAATCAAGTTATGTAACACAGTTGATGTTGAATTGCTCACATACTGACAGACCTCTACAACACAGTTTCTAAACTTATTTTGGGATTTATCTACTCTGAATTAAGTATCTATCTATCTATCTATCTATCTATCTATCTATCTATCTATCTACACGGGCAAATCATTCAGTGTCTTTAATTAGACATTCATACTGATAACTAAAAAAGAGGTTATTCTTATTCATGTGGGATTTCAGTTTGTAAGAAGAGAAATATTAAACATAGCAACAAGTGAAACAAGTTCTTTGTAGTTGGAAAGAAAATGCAGCTTTGTGAGAGAAACTATGTAGATAAACTTATTTAAACTCGGGAAAATATGTTAGGAAGTATGTTAGTGCTGAAGCATTTGTGTGAAAGTGTAACGAGGAGAGGTCATTTATGTAAGGATTCAGGTGAAGAGCATCTCTGGCAGAAGGATGTACCTGAAGATTCACACCACCGAGGGCCAGTTAGAATAATTTAATGAAACAAGGCCCCACATTTAGAGTTGCAGCAGTAGAATAACTTAATTTTCAACTTGTTCTCTTGATTTCTGAGAAAAATGAAAATTTGATATTTAGCATGACCTTATGAGCAGTGTATTTAGCAAAAAATGCTGCAATAGATTTGGAGAATAGCTCTTGAAATTGGAGCAGCACAATTTGGGTTTATCTAAAGCATGTCACCCGACAAAGGAATTTAAAATGACTTCCGGATATTTACTCTCATTTCACTGAGTAATAAAAATTTATTATAAGATTCTCACTATATTTGGTGGTTTGATTTCTGATTAGTCATCTCAGTGTGTTTAAGGACAAACTTTTGCTTTTGAGGTTTGCCACAAAACACCGCCCTGTACATTAAGAGTAGTCAGGTAAATTTTATAGAGCTTCTAAAACAGCAATTTTAGAGGTTACAGTTAGTAAAGCCAGAGAAATCTATTTCGGTGTTTTAAACAGGTCCTTTGTTTTCGAAAAGTGACTACAGTGACACACTAATTGACTTTCCACCCTTGAGTATCATATGTATTAAGGGACTAGAAGAGACAGATTACTAATAGGCAGGTAAATAGGGCAAAGGGGCCACAGGTAGATAATAAAGACGACAAACTTATAGTTTCTTTCTCACCCTCCTGACCTCAGACTAAAGCCTGAGGGCAGATCTGTCAGCTGAGCTCAAGGACAGACCCAGACAATTTTACCCAAAGTTGTGGGCCTTTCAGCTGCTCTTTCTTTGTTTACAGACCCCAAATTAAACGCACATTCCAGCATGCCAAGGACCCTTAAGTACCCAGCCCTCAAAGACAGGCAGACTTCATCCTCCTGACTCCACCTTTTGCTTTGCATGGGGTCTTTTTCTCTGTGTACCTTTCTATGTACGTTTTGTTGTTGCTGTTGTTGTTGTTTTTTCTCAACCTTAGCGAGTCTCTCTTCACCTGTTTCTCTGCTATGTCCCAGATTTCCCTCCCTCTTACAACTTGGGCTAAAGATTCTAACAGCTGTTAAGTTTTTTTTTTTTTTTCTTGCCGGCCAAAAAGGAAAAAAAAATCCCATTGAGACCTCTAGATGTTGACACTTAGGTGTCTGCAACTAAAGAAAATCTACCTGTTACTGCTACTGTATAGTGAACCCAACAAGAACTTTTCTGCTTTCACAATATGTACAAAGTGAGGTGCACGGAAAAGTGCTTTTTATTTCCCGAAAAGCTGAACTGGGTGATAAATGAACAAACGATTGACGATTTGAAGTGATCCAGTTGTTTCAGATTATCATGCTTGCAACCAAGGCAGTTGCAGGGAAGGGCAAGAGAGAAGCAAAATGTTTTAACACTTATCAGTCACAAGATATATATGCAATGAAGCTGCATATAATATATATGCAAGGAAACTGATATAATTTGGTTATATAGCAGCTATGTTTGCAATCAAGATGAGTTGAAATATATATAAGGTTTAGAACTTGAATATGAAGAAGAGTCATTTCTGGCATTCTGTCTTTACCTAAGTGTAAATATACCAAGGTGAACTCATAAAAGATCCATTCCGTGGATTTAGCAAGAATATAAACATCTCAAATATGAAAGTTCCAAGATCATACTTAGACAACTTTCCACTTTATGTGTAATGGGTAGGATTATTTGTTGTATTTAAAACATTGAAGAAAAAAAAAAAAACACCTAGATCTCTTTGAGTTCATAAATGCAATCCTAAGGAATTCAAACCAACGTAATTTTAAATAATTCAAACACATTTTATAATAATGATTTGTCAAAGGAAAGGAAGAAATAGACACAGAAAAAAATGGATCGGGGAGTGTTGGAAGAAAGAGAGAAAAACAGGACACAGTTCTACATTGTCCTTTGACATATATATATATATATATATATATATATATATATATATTAGATAAGGAATTTGAGTCATAAGCTGATCCTCAGCAGTGTCCATCATTTACAATTAACTGAGCAATAAAAGTACATTTTAGTAGCTCGAAAGCTAATGGGCTCTACAGAATTCTACTATAAACTTTTTCTGTAAAAATGGCTTCCCTGATAAATACTCTCCTGACACCCAAGCTGGGAGCCCAGCTCTAAGAAAGCGAACCTTGCAAACATGGCAAACAGTGACTCTGAGTATACAGCTCTTATGGGCAAGTCATAACAGAGTAGTACAGAGTAGGCTTATTGCCCCTTAAAATAATGGGAGACAGAGTCACATGGAAATGAGCTGCAGAACTGTTCAGCTTTCATTCCTGTTCTTTCAGAAAGAACTTTTCCAAGTACTGGTGTAAACAGGGCTTCTATTTGTCTACACCTTTTCATTAATGACTATTAAAATGTTCATGCAAAAGAGTTAAGATGACAAAAGACATGTCATAGATTATTTAAATATTTTTATGACTTTGACTTCTCTCTCTCTCTCTCTGGTATTCCTTTCTTCCCCTCCTCTCAGTCTACCCCACTTCCTTCTTTCCCTTTCCCCTCTCCTTTTTCCCCCAGAAAAAGAGAAACCCCCACCATATCAACAAATGGGCTGGTCTAAGTGCACGTAGAAAAAAAAGAAAATAGATATGCACTTATCACTCTGTACAAAACTTAGGTCCAAGTGGATCAAAGATCTCCACATAAAACCAGAGACTCTAAACCTATTGGAAGACAAAGTGGGGAAAACTCTGGACCTCATTGGCACAGGAGACAACTTCCTGGAAAGAACACCAACAGCACAGACTCTAAGATCAACAATTAATAAATAGGATCACATGAAACTGAGAAGTTGCTGTAAGTCAAAGGACACTGCAATAGAATAAAATGGCAGCCTACCGATTGGGAAAAGATCATCACCAACCCTACACCTAAGAAGGCTAATATCTAAAATATACAAAAAATTTACAAAATTAAACATCAACAAATCAAGTAATCCAATTGAAAGATGGGGGACAGAGCTAAACAGAGAATTGTTAATAGAAGAATATTGAATAATTGAGGAGCACTTAAAGAAATGCTCAATGTCCTTAGCCATCAGAGAAATGCAAATAAAAACAACTCTAAGATTTCACTTTACACCAGACACAATGGTTAAAATAAAATAAAAAAAAAAAAACTCTAACAATGAATAAAAACAAACAGGTGTGTACTTATAGGAAATATTATGAGAAGCCTTAACCCCCTCATTGGAATATCCTGTATCAGTGCTAGAACTAGCAGTGGTGGTTTCCGAAGTCTGAGTAGGTTCAGGAGACCATTGCCCCCAGGGGCAAGACGTGCTCCATGTAAATTGACTAACTCCATGTTTTCCTCCACTTTTGAAAGTCATTTAAGGTTCTTAAATTATCTTTTCTTTTTTTTCTTTTTTTTTTTAATTTTTCATCAATTACACTTTATTCATTCTGCATCCCCCCCCATAAGCCTCACCCTCCTTCCCTCCCGATCCCATCCTCCCTCCTCCCTCTGCATGCATGCCACTCCCCAAGTCCACTGATAGGGGAGGTTCTCCTCTCCTTTCTGATCTTAGTCCATCAGTTCACATCAAAAGTGGCTGCCTTGTCCTCTACTATGGCCTGGTAAGGCTGCTCCCCCCCAGGGGGAGGTGATCAAAGAGCAGGCCATTTCTATTCATTGTTAGCCAGGTAGAGCCAAGTAATTGTGGTAATGATACTTGCTTTTTTGCCCAATGCCGGAATGTTAGTGAATTTAGATATGTCCTGGTTACTCGCATGCCTCGCTGGGTGCCTGTGCCTGTTGATGCCCCTCACACTATGACTCTCTTCAGACAGAAAAGGGATCTTGGAATTACAGCCGCCATTGTTACTGCCATCTCATTGGCAGCTGTTGGAGCTACCACCGCGGCATTAGCCATG
>REGO01000882.1:253457-272603 GCA_010120015.1 Rhombomys opimus | reverse complement strand
AGAAAGAAGGAGAGGAGGACCTCCCCTATCAGTGGACTTGGGGAGAGGCATGCATGCAGAAAAGGGGGGAGGGTGGGACCGGGAGGGGAGGAGGGAGGGGCTTATGGGGGGATACAAAAGGAATAAAGTGTAACTAATAAAAGTTAAATAAAAAAATTTGAAAAAACAAACAAACAAACAAACAAAAAAACTCAAGTGACAACACTTGCTGGAGAGGAGATGGAGAAAGAGGAACCCTCCTCCTTTGCTGGTGGGATTGCAAACATGTACAACTTCTCTGGAAATCAATCTGGTGCTTTCTCAGAAAATTGGGAATAGTTCTACCTCAAGACCCAGGTATACATAGCACTCTTGGGCATATAGCCAAAAGATGCTCCACCAGACAACAAGGACATTTGCTCAACTATGTTCACAGTGGCTTTATTCATAATAGCCCAAAACTTGAAACAATGTAGGTGTCCCTCAACTTGAAACAATGTAGGGGTTCCTCAACTGACGAATGGATACAAAAATTGTGGTACATTTACACAATGCAATACTACTCAGCAAAGAAATCGTGAAATTTGCAGGCAAATGGATAGAACTAGAAAAGATCATTCTGAATGAGGTAAACCAGACCTAGCAAGACCCACATAGTATGTACTTACTTATAAGTGGATATTAGACCTATAGTACAGGACAATCATACTACAGTCCACAGACACAAAAAAGCAAAGCAACAAGGAGGGCCCAACTGTTGCTGCTGGAATGTCACTCAGAAGAAGAAATAGAACAGACAGCAGAAGTGGATGAAGACAGGGAACTGTGGAGGAGGTGGAATGGGGAAGGAAACAAGGGTAAGATTCAGATGTGGGGGTGACAGAGGTGAGAGGTGAGAGGGGTGAAAACAAGAAATAAAACTGAGGGGGCCCATCTATTTGTTATCTGGAGGCTTGTGACAGGGTAGGCTCCTGGGAGGATATGGGTGTGACTCTACCTGAGGCTACTAACAGGGTGTGTGTGTTGCGGGGGGGATGAAGACTGAGGTGATCACTTCATAGCAGGATTAATGGAAGGAGGGGAGCAACAATACATTGGCAAAACCTGTGACCCCAAAGTTACCCTGCCTACAAGAAGTGCAGGGATAATGAGGGAACAGATACAGAGGAAAAAACCATACAAGGATTGGCCCAAACTACATATAAAACATTAAAACTTTTTTAATTTTATTTAAGTTTATTTACTTTACATCCCAAGGGTGCCTCCTAATTCCTGTCCTCCCAGTCCTCCCCATCTGCCTTTTTTCCCTTCCCCCTCCCTTTCTCCCCAGGAAAGAAGAAATTCCCCTCCCCCATATGAACCCACTGCAGCACATGAAGTCTCTTCAGGATTTAGCATATCTTCATCCACTGAGGCCAGGCAAGGCAGCCCTGCCAGGGGGACGTGAGCAATGAGATTGTAGCTCTTTTCCACTCTCTCTTCTAATAGATTTACCACATCTGGTGTTATAGCAAGGGACAGGGCAGTGAACAACAATGCCAAATGACTTGGAGGTCAACAGTGAAGGAAGTTCAAGGCCTATTTGTCTTGTTTAAATCAGATTAAAAAGAACATGTGTGTGAGGCAAATTCCTGTTTTTTACAATGTTAAGGGTGAATAAAGAGGGTTAAAGATTTTCAGTTTTAAAGTTTTTAAAGTGAATATCTATGACATGTTTAATCTTAGAGCAATAAACATATGAAAAAATAAAGTGTTTTATGATTTTGCTTCCGTATAGTACCCTGTGCATATCTACAACACTAAACGTCTGAGGAGATTCCAAAGTACTTTCTCTATGGAGGAAAGAAAAGAAATTCCAATGGTGTATTGAATTTTAGCTGGTCTGCTTGGGCCTTACAAATGCAAGACCCGTCTTGATTTTTATTTACAAAATTTATCACAGGAATTGTTATTCTCCTAATTTTTCTATGAAGAATTTGGTACTGTGGAGGATACTGAACATTGTCACAGGTGTTAGAAGTTTTCGAAATTAGAAAAAGCTCTTGGTTCACAAAAGCCTGTGAGCTCCCAGGAATGATATTGGCACTCTGGAATCTTCTTGAACATTCAATGTATGTAGTTATGTCTCCTGCATTAAATGGCTGAAAAATAGCTATACATGTTTTATTTCCAGCTACTTTCTCCCACTCTCACCGTTTCTATTTCTTTACTTTGCAACCCAATTATTAAAAGAGATTCTTCAAAATGATATGTACCAAATAATAGTGGAAAAATTTTTATTGTTAAATTTATTATGAATAAATATATGTAAAGAAAATATTTATGATAAACTGCAATTATATTGCTTTTTATTTGATATCACTGGTAACAGTATGTCTATTCGTAATTTAAACTTATGTTTCTAGTATTTACCAAGTAAAGGAAAACCAAAAGTTCAAAAGTAAATGAAGCTCACCAGTCACTTAACTCTTCAATCTGTTTTGCTGCTTTGAGCATTCCCCTTCTCATTCCTATTATAGATTGTGGATTTATTCATGCCTATTTGATTAAAGAAACATCACTCTTTGTTTCTGAACATGATGAATAATCTTCTGTTCACTTGAAAGGTAACAATGCAACATTACTTTGATTTTTATGAAGGGCTGTAATGTTCCTTGCTAATTGCCTAGAGCAGTAGATTCAGATAAAAAAATTAAAATGTTTATTGTCCTTCTCTGTATTAGGTAGGAAGATTCCCTCAGAGAACATTATTTTCTTTATCAAGGATGATTTCTGCCATGCACTTTGTTTTCCTGTGAAAATCAGAAGGCAGATAGATACCCTTCTGGCTTTTTATAATGTTTCATCTCTTCATCAGGCAGCTTGTAGTCAAATAAGCTCTCAGGAGCTTCTGAAAGAGGAAGATACTAGCTACATGACAAAATTTGAACTCTTTAACCTCCACAGCTAATTCTGTCATGCTTTGCTAAAATAATGCAACATTTAAATACTGAAGAAGCAATATACTGATAATGAAATCATTTGTAGGCAAAGAACTAGGAACAGGTATTTAGTCTGGAGATTTTCATTATAAATTTCTGTGCATTCTGAAAAACATTTCCAGCTAATGCAATGCAAAGCACCACATCTGGAAGGGAAGTCATGTAGCTCTTATAATCAGAACTTAGCATGAGGAGGACCTTTGCAACCAAAGCTCCCAGTGAATGAAACAAAACAACTCTGGTAAGTTCCAGACACCCACATGTAATTAATTTGGCTCTCAATATTAATAATTTTTCCCATTGCGATGAAATAATTTCCTCAAGACAGACATTTCCTGAATACTAGAAAATGTGTTATAAGATAACTAGTAGATTAAGTATGTTCCCACAGCAAAAGATCACAGCTCAATGAAATATGTATATATGTGTGTCTGGAATGAAAATAAAGTTATCTTCAGATTATCATTTTGTGTTTTTACTGACTGCAGAAAATGAATTCTCAACTCACAGTGTTTGTTTCCTTGGTTTTGTCATGCGTTGTTTCCTATTGTGGTGTATAAGTGTTTGGGATAAAGATCAGGTGCTAGTGGCATTAGCTTGCAGGGGAGAAAGAGTAGGAAGAAACAAAGGAGATTTAAAAGGAGCTAGTTTTTGCCAATTAGGTGACAGAAGCAGCTAACTATACTGTGATGAAAAAAAAAAGTATCAGTGAAGCTGTTCATATATGCATATATTTTCCTATAGTTCCCCGTTTCTTACTAGGTGGTGTCCTTGTCTTTTTTTTTTTTTTTTTTTTTTTTTTTTTGGTTTCTTTAGAAATTAACAATTGAGGTGATAATTTCATGGGTGTTAATTTTTAATCAGAGATTAGAATGAGAGGACATAGATCAGATACTTTAGAAGTGGAACCAGGAACAAGTGACCTAATAATTTAAAGATCTGTTTTTTTTCATGTAGGAATAATCATAGTATTGCTATCATAACTAAGAGAGCGAGAATGTGAACCTGAACTAAAAAAAAAAATCTAAACATTTAATGTAAAATATTTGCTATAAAAATTACACAGTATTAATATAAACTGTAGAAAAAGACTTTTTTTCTCCATGGAATTAAAATGGCTGTATCTGATCTATTAATAGCCAGTACATTGACATTGCTTGAAGACCCATTTTATTCTGTGAACAAACTATAGTTGGGTAATTGTAGGCACAAGAATGAAACTACTTTGTTCAAAGATATGAGGGCTCAAGAATTATGTACTTCCCAGAAAGAAAGATGGGCTCTAATTACTCACCAGAGCTGTTTGCTTCTTAGACAGATGGTATTTTTGCCTCTCATATTTGTGTCCATTTCAAATATGTTTAAGGATGCTTTGATTTGCAAGATGGAACAGGAAAATGAAAAGTCTTCAATTTTAATTTATTCTGTCAATTTTTAGATCAAAAAGGGCAAGGATTTGAAAAACAATCTTGGATAGGTACGTTGACTAATAATCAACCGGTCTATAACTGTCATGATAAATGTAAGTTTTATTTCCATGTAGTTAGAGGCATCAGACATGCCAGTTTACCTTTAATATCATGATTTCCAAATATTAGCAAATGAGTCAAACACATTATACCTGCAACTCAACATTATTTATAAATAGCCTAACTGTTGTTTCACCAAGCATTTCACCAAGGGTAAAAATCCCATCATGAGTGGAAAGACATCAGATTACTCTTAAATGTTTTTCCCGTACATTGTCTATGATTTTTTTTATTAATTACACTTTATTCACTTTGTATCCCCCCATAAGCCCCTCCCTCCTCCCCTCAATGTCCCACCCTCCCTCCCCCTTCTTCAAAACATGCCCCTCCCCAAGTCTACTGATAGGGGAGGTCCTCCTCTCCTTCCTTCTGATCTTAGTCTATTAGATCACATCAGGAGTGGTTGTATTGTCATCTTCTGTGGCCTGGTAAGGCTGCTCCCCCCTCAGGGGGAGGTGATCAAAGAGCAGGCTAATCAGATTATGTCAGAGGCAGTCCCTCTTTCCATTACTATGTAACCAACTTGGACACTAAACTGCCATGGGCTACATTTGTGCAGAGATTCTAGGTTATCTCCATGCCTGGAACTGAAAAGCTTCTGTAAAGCAAAGGACACTGTCCTCAAAACAAAATGATTACAGATTGGGAAAGAATCTTCACCAACCCTTTATCTGACAGAGGGCTAATATCCAGTATATATAAAGAACTAAAGAAGCTGAAAAGCAGCAAACCAAGTAATCCAATTAAAAAATGGGGAGCAGAGCTAAACAGAGAATTCTCTGTAGAGGAATATTAAATGGCAGAGAAACACTTAAAGAAATGCTCAACATCATTAGTTTATGATTATTTTTAATGTCCTTTTCAGAGTTGCTTGTGTGTCTTTGAACCCTGAATGTACAGTAATGGTAATAGTGTATAATTTTTTCTTTATAAATCTTGCATATATTAATTGAATTATCAATTTCCATAAATATATTTTGATTAGTTACATATAAAATAAGGTAAACATTTAGCATAAATATGATTTATTCCTAACAGAGCCTTGCACTTCTTGGTTCTGAAACTATAAAAAATTAATTTTTTCTATTATTAAATACTTATATGAATCACAAAATCTTCAGTAAGATTTCTGTTAAACTGCAAACATGCTATGTTTAAACCCTGAGTGTAATTGTGACTATAGAAATATATACAGAAGTCATTCAGTAAACCTTGAAAATATAAGTTTAGTTTGCCTTTGATATCTGAGATATCTGAGGTGAAAAGTTACCTAGTGTGTGTATATATATATATATATATATTGGAGCATTAGGTAAATACTAAGATTGCTGAACTGACTTTATACCCTAGGAGAAATGACACTTTGAATATAAGTCTCTTCAGTTAGATTAAATTACTCTTAACCTATGGCATTCAGTAGAGGAGTCAGGCAGCAGCCAAGCTTTAATATCTATCCTTGTTTGTGCTATCACAATGCCATGATGTGGTGATTCTGGAATGTGATGACACGGTTGAGGACTCACTATGGGAATTGTGATGTTCCTATCTCCATCTAATTTGTCAGTGTCAAAGCTATACATGCTGTATTTCAGCTCTATTGGTTGAGGCACATATAACGTATCTGTTAGAGATAATCCTTCTCTACTGAATTGATTGAGTACATGTCAGTAAAAGGAAACCAAACTAGGCAATGTGGATAATATAGAATATTTAATAAATTCTTACTTTTATGTATATTATGCATCAAAGTATGTTTGTGAGAGGGCTATATATAATAAAATATAATTTATATAACATATAACAAATGTACGTATACATACATTTAATTCACACGTGTACACACATATACATATACATGAAAATTTATAGTAGCAAATATGTTAAAAGCATACAGTTATTCTAGGATTTCCCCCTGAGTATTTTATAAGAATATGGGATACTATAACACAGGTACCTACAAACACTAAATTAATTATGTAGATAGCCTAATAAGTTGCAAAAATACAATAGGTTGGAAAATATATCCTTATCTAGAATATAAATAAACTATTATTTCTAATATAAACTCCTTTTATTTATAATGTGAGAAAATTAAATTTATTATCATGATTAAAGTTTAGTCCAATGCAATATTTTGTGTACTATGTTAAGGCACTATCATCCTTTTCAAAAGTTTCATGGTCATTCTATAACTTTTTTAAAAGAAGGTCTTGTAGCAAGAGATGGACATTATGTAGTGTGGTCAGCTCTGCTGATCTCTGGAAGACATACTCGTTTTCTGGCTGAGCAGCCTGCTGGCTGATGCAGAAGCCTCTCTGTCAGTTCTCTTGGCTGGATGACAACCTTGCAGCATTGTCTGGCTCTGCAGGCTTCATTTTATCTCTTGCTGGGACTAGAGGATTCTTGAAAATGTGTCTGGCAACGAATTTTATTTAGTCCTGATGTGGGTGAGTTGCTCTGCAACCCACAATGCATAGCCATCTGTTCAGCTGGGCCATCTCCATCTGGGCTCACTGCTGTTCTGTGTCTCCTCTAACTACAGACACCTGGGAGAGTCCGAGAGTTAACTTGGATGTGCTGACCAGAGTGACTCAACTGATAAGGCTGGATTTACTTGGGTGGGGAGGCTGACCTGATCTCAGTCTCCTTGGTGCTATATGGAGGTAACAGGAAAGGAGAGACTGAAGTTAGCAGCGGGCTTACTTTTCATGTCACAGTTGCCCACATTGCTCAAAGCAACTCTCTATTGCTTAGCCCAAGTAGGGTAGTAGACACTTGGGTCACATATGAGTGATCATCTGTTTTTCTCCCCATTAAATGTAAACTTACAGTGAACATGTAAAACGGGTTTTCTTTAGAAAAAAAAATATAGACAGAATCTTCATTTCAAGCTTGGTTGTTGAAATTCAGAAGAAAAATACAAAACAGATTTAGATTGAACACGTATTTTTTTTTTTTTTTCAGGTATCTGCCATGCATGATGTTGAAATGGATATTATGGAACAATACTGTGCCTGAGTATGTTGCTTTGCTGGTGATTCTGACCTCACCAATCTGACTGTCCAAATAGAGGACTGCTCAAGGATTTACCAGTTAATTCAGTGTCCCAGTTAATACTCTATTAATGTGAAAAACCGCTATGACCAAAGCATCTTAGGGAGGAAAGGGTTTGTTTACCTTTACATTTTCATATAGCAGTCTACCACTTAAGAAGGTCCAAGGAGGAACCTGAAAAGAGGGAAAGATGCAGAGGTCTTGGAAGAGTGCTGCTTATTGGGTTGCTCCTCCTGGCTTGTTTAACCTGTTTTCTCATAGCAGCCAGGGTCTCCAGATTAAGAGTGACAGACATAGAGTGAACAAGGCTTTCCTACATAAATCATCAATCAAGAAAACTAATCACAGGGTTTTCCATAGGCCAATATATAATTTTATCAATTGAGGTTTCCCTTTTGTCATTCAAATGACTCTAACTTGTGTTAAATTTTATAAAACTAGCCAGCACAGTGCCATTACATCTTAATCTTAACCATCAAAATTACTTCACAGAGAATGAGAAGTCATATTTATAATTGGACAAACATTTTGTGATTTTAATATTAGATATTTCTTATGAACATTTCTTATGAATATTTCTTATGTTTGTCTGAAACCTATTTACTCTTTATATTGTTTATGAACCCTGATCAACAATTAAAACATCATTCACCTCAAGAAAGTTAGAGATGTGACAAACCTTACTAGAGAATGATACAGTCCTACATAAGACTGGTCCAGACCTTTGGAGCCTTGGGTCAGTGTAACTTCTGATCAGATCACCAGTTCAATTTTGAGAATTTTAAAGAATGATGCACTATATGCAGGAAATTACAATTCAATTTATATAATGGTAACAACTACAGTCTTATAATGGTAAAAAAGATACAAATTGGTAACAACTAAAGGAAGAGATGCATAGCGTAGGGGCTGGAAGAAGCCCAAATAAAATAGTTTGGGCTTTCTTACAGTTGTAAGTTCTTATATAAAGTTATTTTCTTCTGACCATTCAAAATTATTATGAACTAGGATGCTCAATAATCATTTAGTGTCCAGTGCCTTTGTTGGAGTTTAACCAAAAGATTCTTGCTTGAGTGTCTGGCTTTTATTTTCCAGATGTTGTTGAAATTTTGAGAGGAATATGTAACTGATATGGTATGTTTCACAGCCACATAACATGTTCCTGAAATTCTACCTGTTGACAAAATACCAGATGGGGAGAAAGAACCTTGACTGTGGGCAGGACATTTCAGGAGCTTAACTATCAATTTCAGTAGGGTCAAGTGAATAGCAGGTCTCTCTTTGGATAAGGTGCTGTTTTATTGTTGCTTTATTGGGGGTGGGTATTTTTATTGTTTGTTTTTTATACAGCATGATTTTTTTTATAATTTTTATTTTTTATATTAATCACAGGTTATTTACTTTATATCCCAGTTATTTACTTTATATCCTTCATTCCCTCCCAATCCCACCCTCTCTCGCTCATCTCCTCCCTGCCCTTTTCAAGTCCACTGATAGGGGAGGTCCTCCTCCCCTTCCATATGACCCTAGCTTATCAGGTATCTTCAGGACTGGCTGCAATGTCCTCCTCTGTGGCCTAGCAAGGCTGCTCCTCCCTTGGGGGGGTGAGGTCAAAGAGCCAGCCATTGAGTTCATGTCAGAAATAGTACCTGTTCCCTTACTAGGTTCCCACTTGGATACTGAGCTACCATGGACTACATCTAAGCAGTGGTCCTAGGTTATATCCATACATGGTCCTTGGTTGGTGAAATAGTCTCATAAAAGACCCCTGTGCCCTGATATATTTGGTCCTTGTGGAGCTCCTATCCTCTCCAGGACATATTAACGCCCCCCTTCTTTCATATGATTCCCTGCACTCTGCGGAAGGTTTGGTTATGAGTCTTAATATCTGCTATGTATTAAGACATACTGCTAGGTAAAGTCTTTCAGAGGCCCTCTGTGGTAACTCCTTTCCTGTTACTTATTTTCTCCTACATCCAATGTCCATCCCATTTGTCTTTCTAAGTGAGGATTGATCATGTTACTCCGGATCCTCTTTCTTGTTTATCTTCTTTAGGTGTACAGGTTTTAGTATGCTTATCCTATCTTATAGGTCTAGTACCCAATTATAAGAGAGTATATACAGTGTGTGTCTTTCTGCTTCTGGGATACCTCACTCAGAATAATCTTTTCTAGATCCCACCATTTGCCTGATATTTTCATGATTTCCTTGTTTTTAACTGCTGAGTAGTATTCCATTGTGTAAAAGTACCACAATTTAGGAATCCATGTATCCATTCCTTCATTGATGGACATCTGTGTTGTTTTCAGGTTCTGGCTATTACAAATAAAGCTGCTATAAACATGGTTGAGCAAATGTCCTTGTTGTGTACTTGAGCATCTTTTGGAAATATGACTAGGAGTGGTATAGTTGGATCTTGATGAGGTACTATTTCTAATTGTCTGAGTAAGAGCCAGATTGATTTCCAAAGTGGGAACTTATAGTAAAGCTGTGTTATCACATAGTCCTTCGTGTCTAAACACTCTTGAACTAGACATCATTCTGCCTTTGCCTCACAGAGTCTGTTAAGCTTCTGGTTACTGCAAAATGCTTCTCCTTTTACCTCTTTAAGCAAAATGTTTTCCCACAGTATTACTTCAAAAATTTCATTTCAGTAACCTGCTAATAGAGTCATAGTATTCACTCAATTTCAATTATTGTTGGTCAATATTGCTAAGCAGAGACATCTTTAAAGTAGTCTGGTATACTTTATGAATATAGTTTCCCTTGTAAGTATTTGCTATCTAAGAGCAGAGATTAAATGTTTTCAGTTTTGATTATGATAGTCCTCTAGCGCATATGTATCATCTCACAGTATTAGTAATTAATATTGACTTGTGGAACTGTAAATATAATTAGTATTTTTTTGGAAAAGGACACTATTCTAGCCTATAAAAATCATTGGGATTGCAATGCAAAAATAGAATTAATTGTTCAAACTAAATAAGTTATTATAGTGGCCATTAATTCTAATAAAATACAAATTCAATAAGTAATAATATGAACTTTATTTCCAAAACAACCATCATTGCCTTCACAGATAAGACACTTTGGCCTTCTGATGGTACAAAAAGTGCATTTCAAATAAAGTCAAGAACTTCTAGCAAGTTCTTATTAAGAATTTTTTCATGTAATGGGTATTTTAACTTTAAGTAGACTGTTTTCAACCTATTTAGACAGGTTTGGATATAGTCAAGCACAAAGCCTCCTGACTATATTTGAAAGAAAAATTTATATACAGTTCAAACTAGAGGTTTGGGAACTCAATGGGAGGTTCATCTCCAGACTCCAGCCCTGTCAGAAACCTGTCACAGGTAGAAACTGAAAGATTTTGCTTCATGAAATCTTAAGTTGTTTGTGGAATAAAAAGTCATGGTCTGGGTAATGATACACAGCTTGATGGCCAGACAGAGATGATATCCTTGTTTTGTGAAGATGCAGTGTGGATTCTTGCCATCAAATTACATTGCTGCTTTAGGATACTGGGGAACTACATCAGCAACGGCATTTGCAGGAAGCAAGCTTGAGGATGAGTTAATGGAAGATGTAAGAACTGAGTGGGAATGCCCCATTGTTTGGGCGGTAGAGAGAAAGTTTCCTTTTCTCTGGCACAGGCAAGGACTTGGGCTCTGAGGCAGTAGGAAATTTCCATTTCACTAAAATGTAGATTTTCCCTCTTATGAAATGAGTTTTTGTTTTGTTTTATTTCGGCTCTTTTCTCTGTCTGCCTGTCAGTCAAGAGAGTAGCTCTGGAGCCCGGCTTTTATAGTAACCAACCGCAGTTGTTTCTGTACTCAGGTACCAAGACAAGGGATCCTACTGCAGCTACTTTCACGCTCATATACTAAAGCAAGTGGTCCCATGCCCATGGAGAGACTCAGGGACAGAACCTCTACACTGAACACTTTAGGACAAATAAATAAAGGAGGAAAGGAATGGGTCAACTGGATTGCATATTGGAAGCAAAGAAAACATACCAAATCCCCTTACAGTTAATGGGGCTTGTTCTAGAGCCCTTTCTTATTCAAAGCTGTAACACTTGAACCTTTGAGCTATCTTCCTATCTTTTAATTAAAAGTATAAAATTACTTATGTAATTTATATGTATGATCATTTTTGAAGAATGTATGTAGGTATATCATGTTTATGCCCAGTCCTTGCGGAGGTCAGAAAAGAGCTTTGTATGCCCTGGAGCTGACATCCAGGTTGTGAGCCACTATATACCACTAGAAATTCAATGCAGAGCATTGGCAATAGTGACAAGTGTCCTAAGCCACCCAGTCTTCTCTCCGGACCCTGACTTACTTCTTTAATCAATGAATGAAGAAAACATAGGAGCCACCAGCTAAACTCTTTTCATGGGGTAGTAAGCTGCTTCTGTCAGAAACAGAGGGTGAAGCCCTGGCCGATGACTCTGTAACAGAGATGGCTACAGCTGGTAGCTGTGATCCTTGATGTAATTTCTCTCACTGACAAGGATGTGAAAGTCCTACCTTATGTGGTGTGAAGGAAGTGTTAAGAATAAGAAAGTATCTAGTCTTACAATGGTCCCACTTTAGCCACCCGGTCAGTGCAATCTTCAACACGGAACAAGTACAGTGTGCTATCTTTAACATGATACCTGATATATGAACATGTTTTATACACACTAATCATGTGGAGATCCTCAGAATGGTATATAGCTCATTGCCATCACTAGTCTATATCCTTCTGGCTTTCTTTCTTTTCCTCTCTGTCTATGCTTAGGAACACACATATGAAAAGTCTTCTGTAATCTTCCCTTGGGAAATGATGTGTTTCCAAAGTGTGGTGACAGCATGATCAAAGGCGAGAGAAGGCATGCAAGGAAGGACGATTTTTGAATCTGATACTTTCTCTTTGTTTCTCACAGTGACAATTCAGAATGAACTCTCATTTGAGAGATAGTGGGGATGAACTATGGATTTCTGTCTTGGGCTTAAGCTCGAGGGACTGGTAGGGAAAGGTTTTCTTTCTTTTTTTTTAAATAAATAGAAGGTAGTAGACCAAGTATCACCATAGTGAAGACTAGAAGTAAACAAGGATGACAGATCCTTTTATCTTCTCTTACAACTCTACCTAGAGTCCTAATCCTGTTATGTAGCTTCAAGATTTAGAGTTTTTAGTGTTGCATGAGCCATTCAGGATAAATTCTACAAATATTTTGTTATTACATTTTGTCATATATTCACTTCCTGATATGTAAAAAATAAGAACCTGATTTGAAAGGCGACTTTCCCAAACCCCAAAATTTATTGTAGTTTTAGATAACTGTAGCATAACCATAACCTTTTTTTCCCCCTAAAGGACCGTAAAAGCACATTACAAATATTTATTAACTCTGAAGTTAATAAATTCTTGTTTACACATTAGAAACATAGTAAAATTATCAGTCTAATTGTTTTGAGCTAAAAAATTTAGATCTTTGTGAATTCAGTACTATGTGTTTTAATCCTCTTCCCTGCCAAACCCTAACTCTTACAGGTCCACCTGATTTACTTTCCACTCAATTTGGTGTAGCCTTTTTTTTTTTTTCACATCAAGGTCAATTTGTGCTGCCAATACATTCTCGTGGGTGTGGCCTTCCTCTACAAAATGCTTAATCCACCAGTTGTTACACTTGTAGAGTACATTGACTCTGTCTCTCTCTTAGTTAACAAACTTCAGTTGCTCCATAGCTAGTGATCAGGTTTCATGCTCAGTTCTCCTTGAACTTCTTAGCTTTGGCTTCCATGGCTTTTCGACATGCTTCTACCATTACTGTGAGTTCGTAAGCTTAGATCTTCTCTTGTGTCCCGAAGACACTGTTTCTTTGTAGTTATACACCTTTTCTGGTTCTTACACTCTTTCTATACCTTCTGCTGCAATGATTTCTGAGCCTTGGGAGGAGGATGTATGATCCATATATTCCATTTGTATATAAATAAGCTCCATTTAAGCTGAGCATTCTGCAGTCTCTTATTTCCTGTGCCTTTTCCAACTGTGGCTCTCTGTGTTAGTCACTATTTACTGTAAATAGAATCTTCTATAATGACAAAGAAATACATTAATCTAGAACTATAAAGATAACTTATTAGAAGTTGACTTCACACTATGATCACAAGAATTGTCGGGACTCTATTGGGTCCTGACCTCTCGATTCCTGGGTTCTTGGCTTGACAATGGTATCAAGTATGGGATTTATCTTGTGGAACAGGGCTTGAATTCACCCAGAAAGTAGTTGGTTACTCTGATGATATTCAAGGCAGTGTTGTATGAGTAGGAATGCATTGCGAGGCCAATCATAACTGGACTTTGCAGAGTCCGTGTTTGGGTAAGATTTCTGATTGCATTTCGTGTTTGTTAGCACACACAGAAGCTCTGTGCACTGTGAAAGGTGGCCACTCAGGTTGAATCTTCTAGGTTAGTGCAGAGTTGATTTCTCCGTATTCTTTTACTTGCGTGTGTGTTATCTTTAAGAGTACACAACTTTGGATGGCAGCTGGAGGAAGTGCAATGGCAAAACCCTTCACTGTGTGGGGGTCTGCAACTCATTGGCCAGCAACTCCAGAACCAACCTCTTCTTGTTACTGGTATTTTATCTGTTAGCCTCTGGTGTCAAGTAGAGGCATTATTGCTCTGATACATGGTAGTTCTACTTTTGTTCTTTTAAATCTATGTTTATATAAGGCACATACACACTGAAGCTTCTGCTCTTCAACATTAGTATGCTTACATAACACTTTCTCAAAATGTCTTTAATTTTAATTATCCCTCACAGTATTTTTTCCTATCATACTTTTCTCTACCCCAGTTTAACCTTTGATGTTCCATCACTCTGATTAATTTTTACTGTCAACTTGGTACAACCTAGTCTTTTGAGATGAGGAAACTTCATTTGAAGAATTGCTTCAATGAAATTGGTCTCTAGCCAAACCAATGAGGAACTGTCTTGACTGACGATTGATTTGACAGGGTTTGGGCTGCAGTGAATATTGCCATCCCTGGCATGTACTCTTGGGCTATGTAAGAAAGCAAAAGCTAGAGAGCAAGCCAGCAAGCATGTCCTTCTATGTATGGTTTCTGCTAGATTTTCTTTTCTGAGTACCTTAAATAATGGATTGAATGCCCCAGAATCATAAGATGAAATGAACCCTACCATCCCCAAGTTGCTTTAGGTAGGAGTGTTTTACCGTAAAATGTAAAAGCTAACTATGCCACTTATTAAACATAGTTATTTAATATATCATAGCAGATACAGGTGGACAAACATGATATTTATATATTATATAAATTATCTTTTTTTCTGATAATATTGTAGTCAGTAGGAGAATATTATGAAGTGAATTGGTGTAAGCAAAAAGTAGAGAAAGACAGAAATATGAAACATGAAAGTACTCTGCTTCTACATTTAGAAGTGAAAATAATGAGTCATTGTTCTATAAATAAGGCATTGTGTGAATCACCTAGCTTTCAATTGCTCCTATGTGTCATAATCTTTTAATACCATCTAATAGTTTTAATGCAAAACTGTGTCCAACTTGGGATATCTGCTGTTAATGAAATAGCATTTCATCAATTCAACAGGTCCTACATGGCTGCATTTGAACCTAGAGAGAATAGAAATTAACCCAGCAAAGTGTAGATGATGCCTTCATTTTGTTGAAGTATGTTAAGGTAGACAAGTTGGTACTTATGAATGATAAGCATGAGTTAGATGTTGAATAACACAAGGCTGAATACTTCTTTTCCCATGAGTTAATCTTTCAACACTCACTGATATGATTGGGGACTGAGGTCTGAATAAGTTATAAAAGGATAAAAGAGCCTTTGTAATAAATGTAAAAGATTTTTTTCTCCTTTGGGGTTTAATTATAGTCTGCTTCATAAATTCCTTCAAATCTTACACTTGGAAATTTGTACTCTAATGATATTATCAGGATCATTGTCAAAGAAAACACGAGAAACAGTGTCGAGAGGAAAGCCCAGACACGGTTAAGACAATATGCTCAAACAAAAATATATCTCACAGGTCTGGGATTTATTTATTTTTTTAATTTTGAGAAACAATACTCCTTGTTGAAGAAAACATTTCAAGACTTTTTAAACACAGGTTAACAAAATACAAATGGAAACAGAAATTAGAGGTTTGGAACAAAATTGAGCACTAGGAAATAAAAGTTTTCTGGGGTATTACCACTGTAGTTTTGTAAAACCTGAATTTTTCTGTGTTGACTTTTTCTGAGTATGGAGTATTGTGCTTCTCATTTCTGCAGGTATATTTGTATGGTAAGTCTCAAGATGTTAGCAGAACTGTGTGTTTCATTGCAGAATCATTTAAGCTTTTCACCTCAAAACCTGGTAAATCTAGACCATAATAATTTTTATAATAATAAAAAAGTGATGATAGGTTGGAAAAAGGTATATATATCTACTCTAAAGGCCCAAAGCTCTAAGCCTATCTTGGGGATTAAAAAATTTCTTATTATGTACATAAAAAAATCATCCTTAGTAAGGACATTTTTACAGTTTTGGTGATATGTAAATACAACAGAAGTAATTGCTACCATTTAAATCCTGTGTTTAGTTGATGGTTGATGTTTGCAATGTGACCTATTCCATGGCAGTATTTTCATTTACACTTCCCATTCGTTACTAATGTCTACTGACATTGCTCTCTGTGTTGGGACTGTCAGAATAGATTGAGGCCATCTAGACTGAAACGGATATTAGAACCAGCAGAAAGTGATTACTGTTGGCATCTGGCAGGAGCCATTTTCTTTTAAGGTTTTGACATGTCACTCTTGGCAAATTGGTTCTATTAGCTAAGCTATCTAAAGGGACCAGATGTACCATAGAAGATTATGGCAATCAATCTTTTATTTTGTCTATATGTTCACTGAAGTTCACATGAACCTAATTGTGTTCATTTAGAAATGAATTCCAATTTAAGCTTGTTAAGTGCTTCTGTACTGTGTAAACATTTCTGAAAGTTGTTTTTACATGGTAAAAGCTAATGTTAACATGAATTATTCTTTAGAAGATAATGGCATATTGATAAGCCACTTTATCATCTTTATTTATATTTTTTCAAATTATTACCTTTGTAAAGTCAGTATATTTTGAATATATTATATATAATATAATAAACTGTTTTCTGTAAGATGCAAAATTTTTGATTATTTCTTTGAGATGATTAATTGCCCAGTAATTTCTCAAGTATTATAATAATAAAGTGAACACATCAAGGGTAGTATGTATTAATGCATATTAGTTTGATGACAGATGTGAACTTACTGGTGTAACACAGATTTTATGCCCTGTTTGGATTGGCTTTCTTTACATTGTGAATATGAGTCCAACAAACCTCGACTAGATATCTAAATTCTTACAACTATATTTAATTTTTGCTTCTATATTTATTTAAATTATCTAAGTCTTTTGGGGGTTCAACTTACGTCTTTTTTTAAGATTTATTTATTTATTATGTATACAATGTTCTCTGCATATACATCTGCATGCCAGAAGAGGGCACCAGATCACATTACCTATGGTTGTGAGCCACCTATGGTTTTTGGGAACTGAACTCAGGACATCTGGAAGAGCAGACAGTGCTCTCAAACTCTGGGCCATCTTTCCAGCCCTCAACTTATGTCTTTTATTTATTTTTTCTTTTTTTTCCATTTTTTTCCATTTTTTTTAATTTTTTCCTTATCAGTTACATTTTATTAACTCTGTATCCCAACCGTGTCCTGAACCCTCATCTCCTTCGTGCCCCTTTCCAAGTCCACTGATGGGGGGGACCTCCTCCCCATTCATCTGATCCTGTTTTATCAGGTATCTTCAGGACTGGCTGCAAAGCCCTCCTCTGTGGCCTAACAGGACTGTTCCTCCCTTGGGGGGTGGGGAGTCCAAAGAGCCAGTCATTAAGTTCCTGTTAGAAATAGTCCTTGTTCCCCTCACTTTGGGAACCAATTGGTTACTGAGCTACCACAGGCTACATCTGAGCAGAGGTTCTAGGTTATATCCATACATGGTCCTTGGTTGAATGTCAGTTTCAGAAAAGACCCTGTGCCCAGATATATTTGGTCCTTGTGGAGCTCCTATCCTTTCCCTATCAGACTAAGTCCCCTTCTTTCCTATGATTCCCTGTACTCTGCTAAAGGTTTGGTCATGAGTCTTTGCTTTGAAAACACTGCTAGTTAGAGTCTTTCAGATGCGCTCAGTAGACTCCTGTCATGCGTTCAATGCACATCCCATCTGTCTTTCTAAACGAGGATTGATCATCTTACCCCATGTCCACTCTCTTGATTATCTTTTTTAGGTGTATAGATTTCATTATGTTTATCATATCTTATAGGTCTATATAAGTGAGTATATACCGTGTTTGTCTTTCTCCTTCTGGGATATATCACTCAGAATGATCTTTTCTAGATCCCACCATTTGCCTGCAGATTTCATGATTTCCTCCTTTTTGATTGCTGAGTAGTATTCCATTGTGTACAAATAACAGAATTTCTGTATCCATTCCTCTGTTGATGGACATCTAGGTTGTTTCCAGGTTCTGGCTATTAGAAATAAAGCTGCTATAAACATGGTTGAGCAAGTATCCCTTTTGTGTACTTGAGCAAACTTTGGGTATATACCTAGCAGTGGTAAAGCTGGGTCTTGAGGAAGTACTATTCCTAACTGTCTTAGAAAGCGCCAGATAGCTTTCCAGAGTGATTGTACCAGTTTACATTCCCACCAGCAGTCGAGGAGGGTTCCCCTTTCTCCACAACCTCTCCAGCATGTGTTGTCACTTGAGCTTTTCATCTTGGCCATTCTGATGGGTGTAAGGTGATATCTCAGGGTTGTTTTGATTTGCATTTCCCTGATGGCTAATGAGGATGAGCATTTCTTTAAGTGTTTCTCTGCCATTCGATATTCCTCTGTCGAGAATTCTGTTTATCTCTGTTCCCCAATTTTTAATTGGATTACTTTTTTTGCTGCTTTTCAGCTTCTTTAGTTCTTTGTATATACTGGATATTAGTCCTCTGTCAGATATAGGGTTAGTGAAAATTTTTTCCCAATCTGTAGGCAGTCGTTTTGTTTTGATGACAGTATCCTTTGCTTTACAGAAGCTTTTCAGTTTCATGAGGTCCCATTTATTGATTGTTGCTCTTAGAGCCTGTGCTGTTGGTGTTCTGTTCAGGAAGTTTTCTCCTGTGCCAATGAGTTCTAGGCTGTTCCCCACTTTTTCTTCTAACAGTTTTAGAGTATCTGGTTTTATGTTGAGGTCTTTGATCCACTTGGACTTTAGTTTTATGCATGGTGATAAATATAGATCT
This sequence comes from Rhombomys opimus, assembly GCA_010120015.1. Lineage (NCBI taxonomy): Eukaryota > Metazoa > Chordata > Mammalia > Rodentia > Muridae > Rhombomys > Rhombomys opimus. Next base: position 253,693 of record REGO01000882.1, on the reverse strand, counting down.
ATTTTCATTTTTCTGCATGTGGACATCCAGTTGTTCCAGCACCATTTGTTGAAGATGTTGTCTTTTTTCCATTGAATGGTTTTGGCTTCTTTGTCAAAAATCGAGTAATCATAGGTGTGTGGGTTTATTTCTGGGTCTTCTATGCGGTTCCATTGATCCTCCTTTCTGTTTTTATGCCAATACCAGGCAGTTTTTATTACTATTGCTCTGTAGTACAACTTGAGATCGGGGATGGA
>REGO01000882.1:113982-252686 GCA_010120015.1 Rhombomys opimus | reverse complement strand
GGAGAGAGTGGGCAGCCTTGTCTTGTCCCTGATTTCAGTGGGATTGATTTAAGTTTCTCTCCATTGAGTTTGATGTTGGCTATAGGCTTGCTGTATACTGCCTTTACTATTCAACTTATGTCTTATGTTTAGTTTTTTTTATTTCCGCTAACCATTAATGCCTTTTCTATTTCATGTGTACTTTAGTATAGAACGTTTGAAAAAGCTCTTGCAGATTGATTTTATAGACATTGAGCCCTGTTCATATCCTCCTACCAACAGCAGGTTTTTCACTGATTTTACTAGACATATTTATCACTGTAACTTTTATGCTTTGTGTATAGCACTATTATTTTTCTACTTTTTTATACTCTTGCTTTTTATTTTAAATTCATCAATCTTTAATAAAACACTTAAAGATAATTTTTACACTCTAAAATATTCATAATCACTAATATTAATCAGTAAATATATGTTAACTTCCTATTTTTATAAAAGTTATTATTTAAAAACTTGTAAATAAGTAAAAAAATCACAAACGTTTAAAATAATTTTATTTTATTATTTGAAGATTTTACATAAATATTAAGTATATTTTGGTTACATCTACCCCTAATTTCCTTCTTACTGGATAGGTAAGTTTTTCTTGAGTGATTTTCATTGTGTCATTTCTCTGTTTGGTTCTAACAGGAAGGTATAGGATAATGCAGAATATTTGTCTTTGAGGTGTTAAGGGTTTTACTTCTCTTTCGGGAGAAGGAATATGTGTCCTGAAGTGTATCAGTAATACTTAGTAGAGAACCTTAATTAAGGGTCAAAATGAGTGGTATGGCAAATTAATACCAAAGGATTTTTATAAATGCAGAAGAACATGAAAAGACAAACATAATAAATGGGCTGAGAGTGTATGATTTGCAAAACATTTTCTCATATACCCAGCTCTGTAACATATAACCAAAAAGCCCCCAAAGTCCAATGGTAAGCTTTTATTTCCTTTCTATACCAGTGTCCATTGCTTTACACAAAATTCCTTGTAACTTTTTTGCACTGAAGTTATCTTGCCTTTTAATTTTTACACTCAAGATGAAAACACATCACCTATGAAAAATTAGGAGTAGAAAATTAGATGCAATAAAACATCTCTATAGAACTTTATGACCATTGTAAATAGTCATCTGGTCAGCCCATGAAATTTAATACTTAAGAACCAGTGTATCCACTTACTGAAAGTTGTTTCATCTGCAGTGAAGTCATCATTCTCAAGTCTGACTTGCTCTTCCATAAAAGAGACACAGAAAAAAAACATGCACTGCTGTAGAACCCACTCAGTCAGTGGCTTGTTATTAGGACCAGAGTGCTCATTTTTGCTTTCAAGGTGCTTATAAATAGGTAATGTGTATGAGCAACTCATGGTTCTATTTTCCCAGTGACAACTCCTTATTACTAAATCTTATGCTATTGATTTTTGTCCTATAATTGTATCAGTGGTATTTGTAATTTAATATTAGTCCTCTTTCATAAATAATGGAACAGGAGTCAGTCTGTCTTACTCTGATATCTATGAGTTGCTAGCAATGGATAAGGCTGATGAAACGAAATGTTAGACAAGCTCCATCTGTCCTATTTAGACAATATATAGTGTCAGATCTCAGTGGAAGTAATAACTGCACGCCACTCTCTCAGATACACAGCAGAGAGAGCTGCTGAGCACAGATATTAAAGACAAACGAACCCCAAAGGGCAGGTTGTAGTAAGTACAAATTTAAGTTAGATAATTATTTGCAAAAAAGGCCATAGCATTCAGGTCCAAAATCAGGTGGAAATATAAAGCAAATTTAGGTCAGTGCATTCCAAATGTAAGAATCCTGGATTTGAGCATTAAAGAGCGTACTTTGACGAGTGAATTGTTTTCCCCTTTGAAAGAACAACATATAGAAGACACAGAAAGCTATAAAGTGTTTTTTGAAAATATCAAGACCCATGGGCATGTTTTAGCTAGATCAAGGGTTCATGATTCAGTTAGACTACACAGAACAGTTTACAAAAGCAAGGTCATCAATGGAAGAAGAGGTTTGATCCAGGGTCAAATGGAACCTACAACTCTCCTCTGAGATTCAATGGAAATCTCAACTAGTTTAGATGCCAGTTATACAGTTCTTTAGAAAGCTCATTTGAAGTAACTTTGAGAAATTAGAAATGAGAAATAGTGATTGGCTCAAAATTGGGAGTGATTTTTTTTTTTATATGTAAAATTTTGCAGTCCTTGGACAGCTTCTGAAGCTAAGGTCTGTGTTATCTCTCTGGTTGTTTTCTTGCAAATTCAGTGAATAAGAATGTAAAACAAATGTATCTCACACCTTTAATCCCAGAAATCAGAAAGGCAGAGATCGGTGGACCCCCGTAAGCCTGAGGCCAGCCTGGTCCCAGAGAGCCAAGTCCATCATAGCCAAGGCTTCCCAGAGAAACCCTGACTCGAAAAACCAAAAGCAAACAAACTAATTAAGTAACTAGTGTTAGTTAATTAAAATAATTAAATTAAAAGTGTTTCATTCAGTTGATTTTCATCAGGCAGCATTTAGCTGAAAACAGCTAAGTATTTATATTTGTCTTGATTGCCAAACAATTTTATTACATCGAAAAATCGAACATGTAATAAGACAGAAAGCTATTGTGTGACTTGTGGTGACTGAAGATGGTAAAGCAGTTCTTGTCCATGAAAAATACCAGTAAAGCAAGAAAAACCTTTTTGAGAAACTAACAACAAAATTCATGTTTCTATGAAAATCACATGAGAAGACCGAAGTAGGTTATTTTTAAAGTCGTGATGCATTATTCTCTCTGATTACTAGATTATTCTGTTTTAAAGGAAGATAGCACAAAACCAGTAATCATATATATCTCATAATACTTAAGAAATTCTAAGTGTCTTCCAAGCTCAGAGTCTCTCTACCTATCAGTGCTGATGCTGACATATGGGGTCATTTTTTTCTTTTTATTTTCTCACGCATTACACAAGTTCTCTCTACCCACAGAAATCAGCAGCAGCCTGTTCCTTTTTAGTTCTAATCAAGGACACAGAAATTACAAAAGCAATGTAATACTAATTGTTATTGTAAATTTTGATTAAAGTGAAAAAGTTGCCTAATGCTAAGTGTTGGATAAAAATGAACTCACAGAGATGGAAGCAGCAAGCACAGGGCTTGCACAGGTGTGTACCAGGTTTCTTACCTATATAGTAAAGCTTTCACCTTCGTCATTTTATGAAACTCCTGAGTCTGTGAATGAGTGGGTCTCCGATTGTTGTGCCTGATCTTGGGGAACTCCTTCTTTTGGCCTTCTTTGTTCAGCCTCAAGGTAATGTTTTTATTTTACCTTATTATATTTTATTTCATTGTGTTTGGTTGTTATCTCTTAGGAGCCTTTTCTTTTCTAATGAGAAACAAAAGGGGAGTAGATCTGGATGTGGAGAGAGGTGAAGAGAAACTAGAAGGAGCAGAGGGAATAAAAATTGTAATTAGGATATATTGTGTGAGAAAATAATCTATTTCCAATAAAAGAGGAAAAATAACAGAAAGAATAGGTTCTCAATAATAAGAATTTTTGTTAAACTCAAGTGCCAGGAATGTGTTAAATCTAATTGACTCATTAGCAAAGGATATACCAAGAAAATCCTAAAATATCTCAGGCTAATGCCAAAGCTATTGGTTGTCCTCTACATACAGACGGTATGGACCTGTGGCTGAGTACAACACTTAGATATCTCATCAAACATGAAGAAGTTGAGCTGGTACCTAAATTCAGACTCTTCTTCTTCTGTCTAATGTTCAGATCTTGCTACCAGAGGAGAAAGGCAACCCTCAACTGAGCTACAAGGTGTGTGCTATACATCAGTGCCCTTCCTGAATGATATGATGCTGCAATAGCAGTACAAATACAGCAGGAGTAACCAGCCACTCTCTGATGGGGTCTAAGGCTCACTCCTTAAAAGAGAATCCATGCTTGACACTGTCTGAGTTGCCAATAACCTGAAACTAGAAAGGCCATGTGCTTAGGGGTAACCCAAACACCAATGTTCTGCCAACACTGCACTGGAACAAAGCAATAACATGACTTCTAATGATGTTCCACTATACCCATATATCAGTGTCTCACTCAGCTATCATGAGAGAAGCTTCTTCTTGCAGTACACAAGAACCAAAATGGGGACCCATGACAAGAAAATGGGAAGAGATTGAGAGATTTTGGAATACTCTGTCTTAAATCAGACATCTTCTTTCTCTCAGGGCTCATGGAGCTGAGCAGAAGAATTGGAATGAGCAAGAGGGGACTTCATGGAAACAGTGATTTTTAAATACAACTGGATGGATTCACCTTTGAATTCACAGAAACTGTGGTTGCACGCAGAGTATGCACTTTGAAGCCAGGAAGGGTGCCAGCTCTCAGAGAGGGGTAAGAATGCCAGACTCCTAACCTGGACGCAGTTTGTAACTGAAACCTACTTGTAAAGAAACATTGGTTTGCTTTGACGGAATCTTGTTAATTCCACAGACTTGAGGAGAAAGACCACCAACCCAAATCATGGCCATATTAAAACAAGCTTTATTTGTGTACAGAACAATTCTGGGATTTTTCTCTCCCATTTGTAACCAGGAGCCCTTTTGGTACTATAGTTTAGTTACGTTTTTGTTTACTTTAAAAATTAAATTCCTGTTTCCTGGAATCTGACCTATGTTGACCAGGCAGGTTAACTGTCAAACCCTCCCAAGTCCCAACCCCGGGGCCATCTATTCCTAGGAATGTTCTGTACCCTTTGTTCCAGAAGAGACCGTTCTAACTGCCTGCTCTCATTTCTGTAACCATGGTAGCACACAAAATTCCATAACCTGTAGTTTTGCCCTGTAATAGTGACTTGATAAATTGGCTCAGGACTGAACTCTTAAACCCTGCCTTAGTGGGAGACAGATGTCAGCAAGCTCGGATGTACATGAATAAACTTGCTTTAATTTGGTCATATTTGGGGTTGAGGCTCTTTTAGCTCTCATCTGTGGAATTAAAGTCTTATTAAAGTATATTAGCCACACTGCCAAGTAGCCTGAAACACACCGGTGGATGCCCAACACAAAACAAAATTTCAAAGACTTCTTCTCATCTTCAAGTGGTTTCTGTGTGTGTATCTGTGTGTCTGTGTCTATGTGTGTCTGTGTGTGTTTTCCTATTTGTTTTCGCTTGTTCGCTTGCTGGGTTTTTGCTTTGTTTTTTTAAACAAAAAGAAAGGGCATGGGTTTTTGGTGAGTGTGGAGACTTTGAGGATCTGTAAGGAGTTTGCAGAGGGGAAAGTGATCAGACTATATTTTATGAAAATGAAATGTTTTTCAATTAAAAAATTAAAGCAAAACAGGGTCTGGGGAGATGGTTCAGTATTTAAGAGTGCTTGTTGCTCCCTCAGAGGACTTGAGAACATTTCTGTTCTTGTGACAAAACACCATGACCCCATGACTAAGGCAACCTCTAGAAGGAAGTGATTTTTGAGGCTTAGAGCTTGAGAGGGATATGGTTTCCTCATCGTTATATCATTACCTCATGGAACATGGCAGCAGGCAGACATGCATGAGCCACTGGGAGCTCATGTCCTCAGCCACACATTCCCAGAGGAGAGACTGCACAGAAGATATTAGGAAACTTTTGAAATCTCCAGTGACATACCTCTTCCAACAAGATTACACCTCCTCCTCCTTTCCAGCCTGCGGCCACGTGGAGACTAAGTTTACAGAGTCCTGAAACTTACTGGGGTCATCTCTCTTAAACCATCACACTGATTTTGGCTTCCGGCACTCATGTGGTGGTTCACAACCACCTGCAGTTCCAGTTGCAGGGATCTGAGACCCTCCTCATACCTCTGTGGACACCGGACACCCATTTAGCACATGTGCTTGAAGGCAGGCAACAAACTCGAATACATAAAAATGAGTAAATCTAAATATGTTGGTAGAATGAAGTGATTTTAAAAATGGCTTGCTCTGATCTACTATAATCAGTGATATTTATGCCATTTTATAACTGCCTTATTAATTTCAAATGATAGGAACATGAGTGTATTTATTCACCTAAATATAAGGTTTAAATATCCATAGAATTTTTGCTTTCGTATCTATAAACAATCAATACCTTTTATTATAAGATGGATATATATGGCATAAAAATTAATATACTATCTAGCTATGGAAACAAGGCATACACATATATATAATATTTAACTATTTATATATATTTTCTCTACATATATATTTATAAACTATTTAATGATTATTATATATACTATATACTATGATATAGTATTTAATGTATTATTATATCATATCTTAATGTTATATATTATTAATACATATTATATATTCTATATTCTATCTATATTCTATATTCCATATTCTATTCTATTATATAATGTATATTATATATGTATTCTATAGTAATATTATTATATATTATAATATAAATGTATATTAATATTTATAATTATATCTAATTAATCTGTAATACTGAAATCATTATGTTAATATATAATATATATATAATACTCGTTAAGTAGTTTAATGAAGACAGCATGGGTGGGCACTAAGACACAACTGAGCAAAGGATCCAGAAGCTTGACAATGCATGCTTTGTGATTCTATACATAAAAAACAAATCAAATCAGGCAAAAAACCCAAAACATAGTATTTAGTCATAAATCATCAGGGGTTAAAATCAAGAAGGCCATGCTAAATCTAAACAAATAATGTTGCTAATAGGAAAGGACATTTGGAGACGTCTTGAGAACTGATAACTTTCTCTCAAACTGAAAATTATCTATGGGTTTTCTTATTAAAATAATTAATCAAATCACACATATCATTTTTGGCATTTTTTGCCCTCTTGTTTTAAAAACAGAAAAAAAAGAGATATATTCAGTGGCCAAATATTGGAAAAAGAAAACAATTTAGCACACATACCAAGTCCATTTCCTGGTGTACTGCAATGGGTGGAAAGCTTAAATAAAGGGTAGAATTATCAGTCAGTATTTCTATGCATGTCCTATGCTAAAATAATTTATAAAACAGAAGAGTTGTGTATTTTTCAGGATAGATGAGGGTAGGATGATAACTGCCCTCCGTTGCTGTGCAGGATTTCTGCCCTGGTGTGACACCCATCAGATCAGATCTGTGCACATTTCCCATTCCAATACCAATTCCAGACTACATAGTCACGTTTTCTTTATTATTTAGATATAATATCTACCTTTACTCTTAACATCCTCATTTGTGACATGTTTACCCAAATACCTAAATACCTAAATAGTCACATAAATATGTTAATTTCATAAGTAAATCTGAGAAAGTTACTATACTTACTATCCCACACATTTGAAAACTAAGATACAGAGGAAATAATTAAATCCTCTCCATGACAAACTTGTGGCACAGCCAAGGCTGAAAGCTTCAAAGTTTATCCTTTAACCTCTGGGCCTCAGCACTAACTATTGATCCTCTATTTGCTTTTCTGAGTGAATCTGGTATTGCAGTAAAGGCTAAGCATGTGGCAGAGTAATCTGTTTGTTATATAATTGTGTAAAATTGTGAAAGAACAAAATAAAAAAAAACATTTCAAGACATGTTTTGTGTAATGGAATTTTGTGAATCTGATGCTTCAAAAACTTTTTAAATACCATATGTATCACTGGATACATATTGGTATTTGGAGTATGATTATTTTATTTAGTATTAAATAAGAACAATAGTATCCTAGTAGTGGGTAAATATTTGTATTCAAAATGTTAGATCTCATCTACTATGTTCTTGCAGGAATAAGCTTCTCATTTTTATATTTTATTTTATTTTATTTTATTTTATTTTATTTTATTTTATTTTATTTTTAATTTCATCAACCTAGAACACAATGCTGGGCAATAGCTGTTCCATCCTAAACCTCCAAGCCCATGTAGTTTCTACCATTCAGATTTCCCACATTATACTTGCTTTTTGTGATATATTAGGTCCAGTCCATCTCTCCACATAGTTCCAAAACCTTTGCTCCTGCCTCTCCTAGCTCTACCCCACCTTTTGCTTCCCACTCTTTTCCTGTCTTCTGCCTCCTCCCCTCTTTCCTGTCCTCTGGCTCTTCCCCTCTCCCTCCTACTCCTCCCACTCTAATGCTCAACATTGTGCCTGGTTGTTTTATTTTGGAATTTTAGACAAAGTTGAGACAGGTGATGCTTAGAATAAGTATCACAATGCAATATCCAGATTGAAACCAGAGAGTTGGGGGGGGGGAATCAGCATTTGAGTGAACAAGGGTAAGGTATATACATTTCAAAAGAACATTATACCAACATTTCCTTCTTTAAGTTCAATAAAAGGCTTCTTTTCTTTCAATACAATAATAATTATGAAAACTGTTAGGTAAAATCTACATGTGCAATGTCCAGTCCATGTGTATTTAGCAACTTAGGAGAAAGTATCTGATTATCCTATCTATCTTGACAAGTTTAAAGTTCTATACCTAAATTAACTTTTATCCTTATTGGTGTTACCTATATTAAAGCATTTCTTAACTTCTAAACAAGTTAAGCTTAATTGTGGCACTATAACTATTTGGTCTTCAACCCCATCAGAGACTTGAGAAGGAATAAATTAGTTATTAGAGTAAATAGGAAGTGCATGTTAGCAACTTCCAAAAAATAAAAATTGACAGAGACAATTTGCTCCCTGAACAGTCACTCATAACTCTTTATAGCATTGGAGCATCATCTTCAGCCTTCTGGCTCAGAATATTTCACAGATATAAATGTGAAGCAGGAACTATTTAGGACTTGCTTACCTTGTCTTGGCAGAGTTCAGCGATCTACTTGTCTTGCATTTAAGCTTGCCCATTTTTGGCAGAATTCTGTCTGTTGTGACATGAGGGTATTTTCTTTACCCAAGTTGCTTGTTTGCCACATTTGAAGCCATCTCCATATGGAGGTTCTTTGATGCTCACCATCGTCATTGAGATAGGCAAGGTGCTGCCAGATGACCTGTCTCATTGTCAAAGAATCTTTAAAATTATAAAAACATTTTTAAATGCCATATTCTGTAGGTCTCTGAAGTTTTTGAAGACTACCTATCCTTATGTAATCAGTCTGTCTACAAAATCATATCTATCTGTTAAACCTGGGATGTATACTCCTGTGATTAATTAGACTAGTGTCTGACATGACTTTGAGTTCAATAACTAGCAAATAATTAGCATTATCTAATACCTTAACCCTTTTTTTTCTTTTTTTTAAAATTTTTTATTTAACTTTTATTAATTACACTTTATTCATTTTGTATCCCCCCATAAGCCCCTCCCTCCTCTCCTCCCAGTCCCACCCTCCCCCCTTTCTGCATGCATGAACCCACTAAAATTTGTACATCTAAACAAACTAAGCAAAAGAGAGGACCCTAACTAAAATGTTCAATCCCCATCCTGAAAGGCAAAGAGGATGGGCATCAGAAGAAAAAAATAACAGGAAACAACCTAGGAACCTGCTACAGAGGGCCTCTGAAAGCCAGAAGAAGAAAACAGGAAACAACCTAGGAACCTACCAACCACAGAGGGCCTCAGAAAGCCTCTGCCCTACAGACTATCAAAGCAGATGCTGAGCCTGATGGCCAACTGTTGGGCAGAGTGAATGGAATTTTATATAAGAAGTGGGAAATAGTAAGAGCTGGAGAGGACAGGAACTCCACAAGGAGAACAACAGAACAAGAAAATTTGAACACAGGGAACTTCCCAGAGACTCATACTTCAACCAAGGACTATTCATGGAGATAACCTAGAACCCTGACAATGCAGCCACTTCTGATGAGAACTGATAGACTAAGATCAGAAAGAAGGAGAGGAGGATGTCCCCTATCAGTGAACTTGGGGAGGGGCATGCATTTATTTTATTTTTTAGAAGGAAATACATCACCACGCCCAAACAATGTATCTTAAGAATTCTTGTAATTTCACTAACAAAGCAAGCATAATTCTTATTCTTAGAAATTTTCCACTTAACTTCTGTACTTTGAACCTGAATGTAAACTATATCCTTTGAACAACATTTACTTTAGGAGGCTTCGATAGCTCCATTGGTTAGAATCCTTAGCCTGAATCTGAGATTACAGGGTTCAGTGCCCTGCTACCTTTCAAGTCAGCCCCTGGGAGTTTAAGAGTGGATGGGACTGTGGCCAAAAAAGAAGAAAAGAGAGCACTGAGAAAAATAAAATAAAATAAAATAAAAAATGAACGGAACAATGTTTACTTTCAAAGCCACAAAACAACCTATATGTCTGCACAGCTGTCTACCATCATCTATGAATCAATTATCACTCTATCCTCTACACATCTCTCTAACTACCAACCTACCTTTCTATCTTCAATTCAAAGACATTCAGGTATTTCTTTCTGCCTCTCTCCACTGCTGTAAACAACCCCAGAGTTTTTACTCTTTCTTAGCTCTACTTAACAAAATAACTATGTCTCACCTACTCTAACTCATGAATTTCCATTTGTGCTGTAGTCAATGCCCCATCCTTACCTGAGTTGAGGTTTCTATGAGAAAATTCCTAATGTCAAGGCAGCAGTATTGGGCCATGTCAAAAGTAGTTAAAATTTTTATAAAATAAAATTCAAGATTTGGAGCTTAAAGGCTAAACTTATTGTTCACAGTAAATTAATTTAAAAATGAAATAACAGAATTCCCTCTGTCAAAATGATGCATTACTGGTACTACTATTGACATAACATGATTTTAATAAGCATAAAATATAATGTACTTATGAAAGTAAAACACAAACAATCATTCTGAAGCATATGTAAAATAATTCATTCAATTTTAATGCAATTTGTCAGATATTCAAAACTAGAATTGCTATGTCTTCTAGTATTTTCTTTTCTGTGTAACTATACATGAGAAATTAAATTCATATTGTTGTAAACATGTGGACATGAATATTCTCAGCAACATTATTCACAATAACAAAAATAACAAATGCAAATGTGACTCAACTATTCAATGGTTGAGCAAATATGTTATAGACCTATGATAAAATATTATTGAGAAACAAAGAGTGAGGCACGATTATATTCTTCAACATTCAGTCTTAAGTATTTTTTGCTAAGTAGTTGAAGGCAGTCCTAAAAATGTATATTACATGATTTCTGTATGCGAAAAATCCAGTGCAGACGAACTTCAATGACAGGCTGTAGATCACTGATCCCGTGTAGATCATAGATCATTCCTTAAGGATGGTGGAAGAAAGGAGAAGAGACTGCTGGCAGCTGTAAACTGTCATAACATACGTTGTAAGAATACGTAGTGATGATGGCTAAAATACAATGTGAAAATACTCAGGACCACTGAACATGTATTTTCAGAGTAAGTATGACATTTACTGTAAGTGAATTAGTTCTCACTAACAGTATTTCACAATCAGTTTGTGTCCTGATAGACACCTCTTGGTCACGGATGGTAAAAATTAATCTCCTAGAAAAGGAGGGTATTAATGATGGCTCTCTTTCCTTCTAAGAACTTCATCCGCACAATTAATGGAGCATGCAATCACTTTTAAGTTCACTTGATGACTCATGTTGTCAACAAAGTAACAAATAAATCTTATATATTATTATCTTTAAGCAGTGGTAATTAAAAGAAATTCAGTAGTTTGAAAACTAACAAAAGAAAGCCACCCCACTGTTTTATTTATACCGTTATGCTGAAACTCATTGCAAATGACTTTCATGTTAGTTTGGACAGGACGAGTTGTTTAGAAGGAACTTTTGATGGATAATAAGGTATCAAGCCATAGAAAGGATGGTAAACAGTTTACAATAATAAAATGAAACCTTATCCTGAGAGCTGTATTTTCCAGTGCTTTATGAATAAAAGATTCTTCTTAATTATTGTATTTATTAAAGAGTTATGGATGACCTTGGTTTTATTATCTAACATCTTATGTTTTATGAAATATCTATATGTCATGTTATTTACCTATGTTACAAAAACTATATCTATCTATCATCTATCTATCATCTATCTATCTATCTATCTATCTATCTATCTATCTATCTATCTATCTATCTCTTTTTACAGAAAAAAGTTTACTGATCTTCTTTGGCCCTAGAAATGTTTTTTGTTTTTTTTGTTTTTAATTTCCAGGACAGAAATCCTGTTTCCTAATGGCTCCCTAGGGGAGCTAACCCCTGCTAGTATGGCTTGTCCTTATATTGCCAAATCAATATGCTCTTCTGCATTTGTCAGGATAGACGAGGGTAGGATGATAACTGCCCTCTGTTGCTGTGCAGTGTTTCTGCCCTGGTATGACACTCATCAGATAAGATCTGTGCACATTTCCATTCCAATACCAACTCCAGGGCTGCTGGAACTGGCATCCCTGATGATGATTTTATAGTCATTGCTATTTTGTCCATTTCTCTATCTGAAATGATTTATCTGAGTATTTCCACACATGACTTAGAAATAATTCAACTTTACACAGGCTCAGTGGGTTTCTTTTTACTGGCATTAAGACAGTTAGAAACTTCTTGTAAGATTTTGTTGTTATTCTGAGATTGTAAATTCTATGCTTCTTAGTCTAAGAATACATACAGAGTAATAATACCATAGAAGAGAATATATAAGTACTATATAATATCATCTATATTACAAAAATCATATCTATGAAAAACATAGGAATGGAATTACATTTCAAGGAAAAGGTATTTCATTTGCAAAATAATCTAATGTTGACCTTTTTAATTGTGTGATTTCATATGCCATTATTTTAAATCACTGAATTACCAATAATTTTATTTACAGAAACATTTTAGGAACTGAGTTATTATTGAAAGGAGTTATCAGTATATTATTATTATTTACAATTTATTTGCTTTGTATCCCAGTCATAGTTCCCTCCTTCATCTCCTCCTCATTCCATCTTTCTTTCCTCTTCCTCTCTTAACCCTCTCCCCTAGCCCACTAATAGTGGAAGTCCTCCTACCCTAATGTCTGATCCTAGCTTATCAAGTCCCATCAGGACTACCTGTATCCTCTTCTTCTGTGGGCTGGCTAGGTCGCCCCACCAGGGAAAGGTTATCGAAGAGCAGGCAACCAAGTTCATGTCTAAGATGGTCTCTTCTCCCTTTACTAGGGAACTTACACGCAGACTTAGCTGTCTATGTGCTACATCCAAGCCAGCAGTCTGTGTCCTCTGCATGTATTGTCTTTGCTTGATGCATCAGTCTCTGCAGTTCCCATTGGGCCCCGCCTTTGCTGTTATTGCTGGTCTCCTCTTATGGCTCCTCCTGCTACTTTCAGGCTTCCAGGTCCTTTCATATACCCCTACGCTCTGTATGTCTGTGTATCTGCTTTGATCCCCTGCTAGTTGGAGTCTTCCAGAGGACATCTGTGGTAGGCTCCATTCCTGTTCCCCATCTTCTACTGCTTCCCGCATCTATCCTGTTTTCCCTTCTGAATGAGAATTAATCATTTTCCCTTAGGTCCTCCTTGTTGTTTAGCTTCTTTAGATCTGTAGAGCTTACTAACTCCACTAAAAGGTCTAAGAATTTTGTTAAATTATATTATATGATTAATATCCACTTATAAGTAATTGTATACCATACATGCCTCTCTACTTCTGGGATACCTCACTCAGGATGATCTTCTCTAGTTCCATCCATTTGCCTGCAAATGTCATGATTTTCTTGCTTTATTTGCTGAGTAGTATTTCACTGGCTAAATATACCACAATTTCTGTATTAATTCTTTGGTTGAGGGACATCTAGGTTGTTTCCAGATTCTGGCTATTAAAAATAAAGCTGCTATGAACTTAGTTGTGCAACAATTTTATTTTATGTATTTCCAAGAGAAGGTGTACAATAGGAACATAATACAGGTATTTTTTTGTGGATATCCTAAAAGGTGATGTTTTATAAATGCAAAATCAGATTCCAGCATCAAATAATTTACACATTTTGCTTTCATTTATTGTCAAGTAAATGTTAAAAGATGTATATGTTTTGGGTATGATCAATCATTTTAAAGTTCATTTTTATTTTTTTAGTGTTAATCCTGTCTTCTCTAACCCCCCCCCCAAAAAAAAACAACTTTTTTAAAACCTTAAAAGTCTGTTTTTTGAGCTTACTAACTCCACTAAAAGGTCTAAGAATTTTGTTAAATATGTCTGAAATCATGCTTGTATTTTCTTGGCTTCATAAAGCTGCAAATAATCCTGGCTTTCTAATATTTCATCTAGAAATCAAGCAAGCACAAAGAAACCAAAGCTGGTTGCTGAAAAAATTACCACATTCATTGAGCATTTGCCTGTGAAACATCCCTTGGTGGTACTTCTTATACCTCGATCTACTCAGGTAGACATGTAATAACCACCACTGGCTCTCACCCATCAACTGCACAAAATAAAGGAGAGGCAGCTCCTCCAAGACTCACTCAATTCAGGCTTCCTAGGAGCCAGCCTTCTTTTGCTTGTGTTTCTTTCCCTTGCCTACCTCTTTTTTGCAGGTTGATTGTAGCCTATTTATACTCTGTATCTTATTTTACACTATAGATCTGCTTCCATGCAGTTGATACCACGATTTATTACTTTTGGACAAATAAATATGTTACTTACCTCATTCTTTTATTTTTTATTATTTTCATTTATTATAATTTATTCAATTTGTGTCCCAGCTATGTCCTCCTCCCTTGTCTCCTCCCAATCCCATCTCTTCTCCTCCTATGCCCCTCTCCTAGTCCACTAATAGGTGAGGTCTTCCTCCCCTTCCCTCTGAAGGGAAACCTATTAGGTTTCATCAGGTCTGGTTGCATTATCTCCCTCTGTGGCCTGGCAAGGTTGTACCCCTTAGGATCCTAAAGAAGCTAAACAACAAGGAAGACCCTAGGGAAGATGCTCAATTCTCATTCAGAAAGACAAATGTGAGAGACATTGGAAGCAGGAGAAGACAGGGAATGGGACAGGAGCCCACTACAGATAGCCTCTGAAAGACTCTACGGACAGAGGTATCAAAGCAGAAGCTGAGACTCATAACCATATTTTGGGCAGAGTGCAAGTAATCTTATGAAAGAAGGGGGAGAAAGACCTGATGGGGACAGGAGCTCCAAAAGGAGACCAACAGAGTCAAACAAACTGGGCTCTGGAGGCCCTGCAGACACTGACACCCAGCCAAGGACAATGCATGGAGAGGACCTAAAACCCTAGCTCAGATGTAGCCCATAGACTTAGGGGCTTTCTCTGGAATGAACTCAGTGACAGGCTCTCTGATCACCTAATTCTTTCTATACAGAGAATGATTACAGAAACAATGTTTCAACCTTACCACGGGGATTTTCACTCTCTTCTTCCTTGTTCAGTTAGATCATGTGCTGTATTATGGACACTATGTGACCAATCTACCTACAAAGGCAAACATCACCAGGTCTTACTTCAGTGATCTCTATTTTGAGAATGTCCCTGTACACTAGTTGTTTCTATCTAAGATAAATGGAGGAGATGTCATTTTTTTACCTTGAAGTATGAAGGGCAAGATGTTCTTACCGGTAATAAGAATGAATATGGTAATAATTTGGGACTGTGACTTAGATTAGTTTTTTTCTGTGTGCCTTTATCTTTCTCACTCATGTACACTCACTTGTTCAAATCAACAACTCTTGTCCATTATGATGCAACATGTTATATTTAAGAGCAAATGTCTAAATTTGATCTAGTAGGCTCACTAACAAAACCATGCATCACTATAAAAGAGTGGGGGATGGGTGGCAGATATGTAGGGATATTAGAGGGAAAGTTATGGTTGAAGTTCATTATATACATGTGACATTTTGTGTCACTGGGAAATGCATTGCTTTGTGTAATTAATATGAACAACTAAGAAAAACATTATGCAGCAATGCTCTTATAAAATGATAAAATGATAAAGATATTCGGAGAGTGACTGAGAAATCCTAAGCACTAGAAATCAAACAAATTCTTGCAAACTTGGGTGGGCCTTATAATAATACTGTTAGGTGTTTATTTAATTATTTGCTTTCCTAGGAAAGCAAATATATTCATTTTATATTGTATTAATTTTTAATATCTTGTCTTCAAGGTCTCTAATCCCACTTCTGTCATGCATTCTCCCACTCTCCAAGTTGGATACAAGTTGGATACACATGATGAAATGAACAATAAAATGGATTGTGCTAAAAATATGGATTTATTTGTAAAGATAAGGAAAGTTCCAAAGTTTTTTATTTTATAATGAGGGCCAGAAGGATAGTGGATAAGTGTGGAAGGTAGGGTGGGAAGATCTGAGAGGTTAAAGGGAGTAAAACCATAATGAGGATATGTTATATGAGAAAAGAATCTTCCAATAAAATGGAAAGAGATTTCATTGTATTTATGAGAGAGAGAGAGAGAGAGTGTGTGTGTGTGTGTTTGTGTGTGCATGTGAGCATGTGCATCCACGTATACACAGGTATGTATCCATGTATACATAGGTTTCCCCATAGGCTGAAAGAAGACATCAGATCCTTGTGGAGCTAGAATAATAAGAATTTTTTGAGGTGACTGACACAGATGCTTGAAAAGTTGTTTTATAGACTTCTTTGTGACATAACAAAATTTTTATGCTGTGGGAGATGGACTACATTTCATACAATGTGCGTGATAGACAACATACTCTATATATAACTTATAGGTTGATAAATACACAGTGGACTAAATTTCGTCAGATACAAATAAATATTCATTATGAGTAAGCTGGAACCCAAATAAGTGATATACTGAAAGACAATGTGTCAGACAATGACAATCACCCAACATTCGATGGTGATAGAGACTTCGGTGATCTGTGGATCGCTTAGGTAGGAAAGTATCCTCTTGACCATGCTCTAATTTTTAACTGTCTTGGTCATGTTATGGTCTTGTGCAGATAACACAATTGCTCTTAGTTGATGTGTGCAAAAGAAATGTTATGGCTAGAGGGTAAAGCATCACTGTCTTTCTCTCCATCCTCCATTTCTAGTAATTTCTCTGTCCTCTTTTCCGTGATGTTTCCTCATCTGTGGAGTGTGGTAGTTGATACAGATATTCCACAGACAGCTGAACATTCACAGTAGCTTATTCTCAGCACCTTGAGAATGCATTCATAACTAGCTTCTCCAATAATAATCTTCTATGAACAAGATTGAGAACAGCACATTTATGAATATAGTTAAAACTACAGAAGGCAGTTTGCAGACATGACCATTCAGCAAATTTTTATCTATGTGTTCTTCCATAGGGCTTATGACTCCCATAGGCATGAATTTTGGCAGTGCTATTTTACCAGGCACAAAAAGCCTCCGTAGCAGAAGCCTCATGTCTGATTAACAGAGTAGTTCTGGACTCCCATAAACAGTCTTCTCACTATTACACCAGGGTACATGTCTTCATTAGATAGTCAGTATTATGTATGTAGAGTACTATGGAAAGACGCTGATGGCCTTTTCTCTCCACAAGCCAGCAAAGCACCTTCCAGCACTATTCATTCTAACCAGCTGAGAGACAGAGCTTTGTCATCTGCGTAAGATTGGCTTCTCTATCTCCTGAAACAAATGTGTGTGATGTCTTCAGCAATAAGGAGTACTGCACTAGAAATACAGGTTACTTTTCCTCCTTTTGGATGGCCATCACAGTATCTTGTATTTAACTTTCTTCAGCACACTTGCCACTGTGTTAACTTTCCACTCAGAGTCATCATGTTACTTGTCCCTTACTTGCTCTGTGTAAACTTGCTCTGGTTTACCACTGGGTTCTTATGTATTTTTCCAATTTTGAGCTCCTGATAATGTGTTCCAAGGACACAGTTTGAGTGTAACTTGTTTATTTACACAGTGATCCTAGGAGGCACAGCAAGGAGAGTAGAGAAGTGATGTAGGGATGAAGAAGGAGCAGGGAAGGAGTATATCAATAAATTATTCATATTTTAAGCAACAGCAGCATAATATCATTATCAAACTTCAAGAAGTAACACAGAAGAAGGGATTCAATAAGGCCACTGATTTATTTTACATTAGTTCCTGCCAGTTGTTTGCTGTGAGTTGCTCATGGGACCATAGCCTCTCAGTGCCACTTCTGCATGTCATAGATAATACAGAGCAAAATGTGATGAAAAGTAATTAGAAATTGTAAACTGTTTTGTGTATGGTAACTGTGCTTCATACTTTCTATTTTGTATTTTATCTAATCACAATAATTAGATAATGAGGGAATAACTTATTTGTAATTGAGAGTACTTTAGGTAGTTCTTACACAATCAATAATGTCATGACCTGAATTGTTCTGGCTCATCATAGACAAAATGAGGATAACACAAACATATGTTGTAAACTTTAAATGAATCAATGCATGGAGATATTCTGCATTATTTGAGGCAAATATTTAGTTGCCAATGAATTTTGGTGTAAATTCCAAAGGCATTAGGCTGGTAATTGGAAACAATAATTAAGAAGACTCATAACCTAATAATTAAAATTAAACATAGACACGTATTATCCGTATTATCCTAGGATTCCTATTGCAAACTTCAAAATACCATGACCAAAAGCATACTGGGAGAAATAGTTTATTTCATCTTATAATTTTCCTGATCAGGTTTCATCATTGATGGTTAGAAAGACAGGGACTTAAGGTGGGGACCCAGAGGCAGGAACTAAACCAGAAGCCTACATGAATCATTACTTACTGGATTGCTCATCATAGTTTTCTCAACTTGGTTTTTTTTATGCTTTTCAGGATCACCTACCCAGGAGTAGCAACATCCACAATAAACTGAGCCTTCTCACATCTTTGGTTAATGAAGAAAGTGTCCTGTAGGATCATATATAGGCTGATTTTATGGGGAAATTTTCTCCAATGAGGTTATCGCCTTTCAGATGAGCCTAGCCTGTGTCCAGTTGACAAAACAAACTAACCAACCAACTATAAAATAATTTTATTTTGATAATTGTATACGCTATTTTTAATGTAATGAAACCTAACTTATGTACCCTTACAGAAAGATTACTACATTTCCCAGCAAAACATGAGAAAAAAATTCCCTCCATAAATATATATCATTTATGACCAATTGTTAGACATGTAAGGAACTGACTCCTGGTTTTGGGCACACCAATAAGAAGATAGTGATTTTGAAAATTTATGTGGGTGCAAGCATACCTTATTTTTAGAGATCACATTTTTAACTTTTCCCGGAGTTTTAAATTCTGTTCATTTGAAAAATGGTCAAGTTGAAAAAGGCAATGATTTTTAACACTGGTAATGTATCTGCTGCTTAGGAGAACTTGCATTTATATACTATAGCAATAAGAACAATGGCACAGTCACTGTAAAAAATGGTTAAAAACATGGAAATTGTATTGACTGTGATAACGATATAATTCATTGGTCAGAATACAGTAGCCACACTGCCATTATTTTATCAATAGTCTCATTAAGATGCTAAAGATTTTTCTCCTTGAGTTATGTGTTCTTCTGAACAGTCGATGAGGCCTTTGGCAATTCCCTTCATCTGAACAATCTGCCTTTGTTTCTCTGAAAGAACGATGACTAATTGTGCTAGAGAGACCATAGCTTCTTTAGAAAAAAAAATCCCAGGTGTTATTTTAAATGTAAATACTTAATCATTATACACTATAAAATATTATGGACTATGATTGGCAAGCAGGAATATAAAATTAAAGAGACCCGGGTTTAAATAAAATTCCATATCATATTTGTTGAAATTTGTATGCACTTTAATTAAAACAGTAATCTTCATAATTTTCAGCTTAAGTTCTTATAAAATAAAACTGTACCTATACTCTGGGTCATATAACTTGGAAAGATAGTGTATAGTAACATATTCCTGGAAAAAAAAAAACCTAGCATCTCACTAGAGTGTAAGAAGTATTAGTGTTCTTCAAATTTCTTTGAAATCTGAGTTCCTATTAAGCTGGCTCATTAGAGGCAACATTATTTGAAGTTGCTTAATCTTTATACTATAATGCTACTTGGAAACTTCTCTGTGTAGGTAGTGGAATTTAAAAGGAGCCTTATAATTAGTCTCTAATTGTGTCTGCTCTTAAGTAGTTTAATTAAATGTACAATAGAACGAACTTTTGCTTGTGGGGCAACTCTAGGTATTAATTTGCAGATGTCTCTTTGCAGATCCCTTCCTTGTAATACACAGTGGACCAGAGGGGCAATGACTCAGAAGTGAGAGATGTAAATTAGAGCAACCTCGCTTGAAATGTCCCATTTAACATCTGTCTGCCACTGATGTAAGTAATCCTAAATATAGTTGTTTAATTTCAGAGCAATGTTCTGTGTGGGAAAGTAAACAACAAACAGTGTCTTGTTTGTTCAATTTTCTTGAATGAAACTTTGTACCCTGGCAACTGTGAGTATTGATTCCATGTTTATTCAGATAGCCTCATATCCATAGAGTAATTTATGTTACCAAAGATTTCCACAATAATTATTAGTAAGTCACAAAAGCTGGCTCTTTGATCCAAGATGGAACCTGAATAGGTACCTCCACTGTGTCAGTCTTAAGGGATACCTGTCTAATGATAGCTACTTTCTAAGATGGCAACCCATGTCTCTAACTGTTTATCTGTTTATTCCACTTATTGTTCTGTCTAATCTGGTAGATTGCATGTGCAACAGAAACAAGGTTTTATGGCAAAGATAGAGTGCAGGGACCCTTATGGAAGAAGGGAAGTATAAAGGGACCTGGAAGTGGCAGGAGCCACACAAGGAAACCAATACACACACACACACACACACAAAAAAAAAAAAAAAAAAAAAAAAGCAAGGTCCAGGGAAGACTGCAGAGACTGATGCCTCAACCAAAGACCACACATAAAGAGGACATAGACTTCTTGCATAGAGGTAGCACATAGACAGCACAGTGTCCAAATGTGTTCCCTAGTAAGGGGAGAAGAGACAGCCTCTGACATGAACTAGGTTGCCTGCTCCTCGATCACCTCTCCCTGGTGGGAAGACCTAGCCAGACCACAGAAGAAGAGGATCCAGGCAGTCCTGGTCGGACCTGATAGGCTAGGGTCAGAGGTATGGGAGGAGGACTTCCTCTATCAGTGGACTAGGGTAGAAGGATAGGGGAGAAAGAGGGATGGAGGGTTGGATTGGGAGAAGATGAGGGAGAGGGCAACTGTGTTACAAAGTGAATAAATTGTAAATAATAAATAAATAAAGTTAAACAAAAGAAGCTTTCCAGTGTCTACATTTTTCTGTTGGGATTTTTTTTTCCTGAGATAGAGGTTAATATAAAAAAGGAGTAGATCCAGGCAGTCCTGATGAGACTTGACAAGCAATGTAAAGATGGCAATGTAAAGATGTAAAGGAGGATAACTCCCCTTTCAGTGGAAGGGGAGAGGGCAGAAAAGGGACAGAGGGTGGGACTGGGAGGAGTTTGGGGAGGGGCTCCAGTCAGGATATATAATGAATAAATTGTGAAAAAAAAGTTTAAAAAAGGTGTTATAGTTTTATGAGATTCAAGTTGGAAGTTGCACAAACCCCAAAGAAATTTTGTGTAGTTACAGCCTACAGCATTCCAGATATGTGGAAGAAGAACCATTTTGCACATTTTAACTCAAACGAGTGGCACACAAGGAAGACATGAGGAACCCAAACATATGTAAGTCTAGTCCGGTTGCTACTTTCAGCTGCTTTAGCTGCTCTACTAACATGGGAGCAATGGTAAAAACCTCATGGTAGTTACCAAGATTCCTGATTAACTAGAACAAAATAACTGTCACTTCAACCTACCTCTCTCTGTATTTATATGAATAAGCTAAGGAGAACATTTTCAGTTACTTAATTCCTTCCCGACCTCTGTGTTGCTACCCACCTTTTCTTCCTTTTATCCCATTAGAATCTTTCAAGTCATTTGCACAAGAATCATCTCCAAAGCCTCCCTAGATTTTTAAATATGGCATGCACTCTTTTCATGATTTAAAGATGCTCAAATTGAAGTACGGATACATGAAATCCATCCCTCTCAAAGTCACAAAGCTAATCACTGAAAGAACAGAGACATGTGAAGCAAGCACTAGAGTCTTTGTGCTTAGCTAGAATATAATTATGCTCGTGACAACCTACCTTGTCTAACCAGAGCTGCAAAACTGTTAGGAAACATATTACATGCAAACCTGATGACAACCAAGCCTTGAAATATAAATAGAAATTACTCCCTCCCTCGTTTTCCCCTCTCTTTGTTCTTGGGGTCTCTGTCTTTTACTGTGAGGAGGTATCCACTGTGGTGTTTAGCATGTATGCCTTCTGTAAGACAGCAGGAAGACAGCGCATGGGGCTGGCTGGCTGTCGGCCAAATGCAGCGGTGTTCTGTTTGCACCATGCCAATCCTTTTGTCACTTGTTAAAATTCAGTGTTCTTTCCACTCTCAAACATTGCTACCATCTGCTCGCACATAACTTTCACAACAACTATGTGGTAATTGCAGCTGTGTGCCTGATACCAATTAATAAATGAAATGGCCTAAGGAAAATTCCCCTCAGCATCTATTTAAAATAAGCCTTTGCCTTTGTGGGTTTTGTTTTTCCTCTCATGGCCTAATTGATGATTTCTTCAGTGTTTTTGATGTTATTGGAAATTACTGGTATGTTTTCTCTAAAAGAAATTATAAAGAATTCTTTCTAAACCCTCTATTAATCAGATTAAAATAACTTTATGGAAATTTTCTTTAAGATCACAAGAGTTATTATTTGGAGTAGCAAACTTTTCATTTAATTTTTTTAGAAGGAGCCAAGATATCACTCAATATGAACTGGAATAGAGCAAGACCTAGGTTTCAGTCACCAAAACTTGAGAGGTAGAGCCATTTAAGACCTTTGAAAGTCTCAGACATTAGACATCAGGCTACAGCATTTGGGGTTTGTCCTGCCAGGTTCCAATCTTACTTTGATATACTTTCTTAATATATCCCATATGTGATTTGGGAATTGGGACATAGTGAGAAAGTATATCAAAGTATACATATACATACATATGTATTTGTGTGTGTGGTATATATATATATATATATATATATATATATATACATATACATATGTAAATATTTGCAAATATATGTATATTATGTGTATATATATATATACATATATATATATATATATTGCTGTGCCAATATACACTGGAAGTATGTGACTTACTTTTCTATTTTACAGGGGGTTGCAATTAAAGGATTACATTGAAGCTTAGAAGATAAAAGAGTGTTGAGATTGAAAGACCTGGGGATTTTTGAAGTTGAACTAAATGCATCTGCCATAATGTTATGGCCATCATATCGTGGCCAGTGCTGAAATATGGTAATTTGAAAGAGAAATATCCCCCATAGTTTTAGGCACGTGAGTGCCCAGTGGGTGTGTCTGTTTGGGTGGCTTGGGTGGCACTGTCTTGCTGACAGAACTATGCCAGAGAGGGCACCTTGAGAGTTTAAACTTGTGCCCGCTCCGATTTACTTTCTTTGCTTCACGTGCGGTTCTAGACGTGACTCCTCAGCTTCCTGTTTCTGCACCTTGCTACCATGTTTCATGGAAGCAATGCAAGAACTCAGAAATCATGGCATCCTCCCACTCTGGAACTGTGAGCCTAAACTAACGCCTTCTATCTATAAATTAACTTGTCACTGGTGCTTTATCAATGGAACAGTTAGTTATGTTATTCCCTAAGAAATTCATCACTCCACCTTCAATTAACACGTATTTTCTGGATTTCCCTTTCTTTCAAGGTCAAGGATTTAACCATAAAATCATGCTACAGTTCCTGCTACCTCTGGGTAAAAGGGCACACCACCTACTTTCCCAGTAGGACCTTAGTGGTTTATTTTGTTTTATATATCACTATATGTACAAATTATCTTTAAATATATATAACTACATGTAACTATATATAGAGAAATATATAACTATATATATATATTAATGTTAATTGCAAAATACTAACAAAATGTCATTTGCTTTATTCACCATAAGTGGGTTTCTTTTGAATGTATCACTATTTCTGTTTGTTCTTTGTATGCAATTTTAAAAAATTAATAAATTTATTTATTTTTTCCATCCTGACCATAGCCCCCTCCCTCCTCTCCTCCTGGTCTCATCCTTTCCCCTTCTTCCCCTTATCCCACACTTTTACCCCTCAGAAAAGGGAAGCCCCCACCACCAACCTACCCCAGTATATCAAGTCACATCAGGACTGAGAACAGCTTTTCCACAGTGGCCTAGCAAGGCAGCTCTGCTAGGGGGAAATGATCAAAAAGCCTGCAACTGATTCTTTGTTAGAGACAGCCCTGCTCCTTTTATTAGGGGATCCACATGAAGACCAAGCTGCCCAAAGGATACATATGTGTAGGGGGCTTAGGTCCAGTCCATACATGGTCTTTGGTAGGTGCACCGATCTCTGTAAACCTCCATTGGACCCAAGTTAGTTGGTTCTGTTGGTCTTCTTATGGAGTTCCTGTCCACCTCTGGGTTCTTCTATACTTTCCTTTACCCTTCAACAAATCTCCCTGCCGTGCACAATATTTGTGACTCTCAGCATCTGTTTTGATCCATTGCTAGATGGAGCTTCTCAGAGGAGAGTTATATTAGGCTCCCATCTGTAAGCATAGCAGTGTTGGTAATAGTGTCAAGGTTGGCTCTCTCCCTTGTGTAGGTCTCAGGTTGGGCCAGGCTTTGGTTGGACATTCCCTCAATCTCTGCTCTAACTGTATCCCTGCACATCTTGTAGGCAGGGTAAATTTTGTGTTGAAGTTTTAGTGGGTTGGTTTTTGTTATCCTTGCAATAACAGGAGTCCTCTCTGGTTAGAGGGTGGCCTCTTCAGTCTCCATGATCCCCACTAAAAGGGGCTCAGCTAGAGTCACCCCCATAACTTCTCAGGAGCCTACCTTGTCTTAGGGCTCCAGCTTGTCTCAGAGATGCCCACACTTACAGCCTTTCTTCTCTCTGCAAGCCCTCTGTCTTCCTGCCCCAGCTCTCCTCACATTAGATCCCCACCCTCATTTTCCTCAGCACTCCCTCTTCTATCGGGTTCCCTCTCTTTAACCACTCCTGCTGTCTATTCTATTTCCCCTTCTGAGTGAGATTCAAACACCCTCCTTTGGGCCCTCCTCATTTCTTAGCTTCTTTGGGTCTGTGATTTGTAGTATGGTTATTCTGTGTTATATAGTTAATATCTTCTCATAAATGAGTATATACCATGTGTGTCTCTCCGTGTCTGGCTTGAGGATGAGATTTTTTAGTTCCATCCACTTGCCTGCAATTTCATGAGTTTTTGTTTTTAATAGTTTAGTAGTATTCCATTGTGTAAATGTACCACAAATTCTTTATCCATTCTTTGGCTGAGAGACATCCGGATTGTTTCACGTTTCTGGCTATCACGAATAAAGCTGCTTTGAACATATATGAGCAAATGTTCTTGCTGTATGGTGGGGCATATTTTGGGTAATATGCCCAGTATTAGTAAAACTGGGTCTTGAAATAGAGCTTTTCCCAATTTTCTGAGAAACTGCCATATTGCTTTCCAAAATGGTAGAACATGTTGATACTCCCACCAGCAATGAAGGAGTGTTCCCTTTCTCCACATCCTCTCCAGCATTTTTGATCTTAGCCATTCTGACAGGTGTAAGATGAAATTTCAGGGTCTAGTAAATCTCTGCCAGGCAATGCTATGTACCTTCTCATTTCCTGTTAATTTGCACTTTCTTAATCCTCCTATATCTAGCTTATCATCTGAGGATTCTTGTTAGATTTGTTAATACTGTGCTAGCACCAGAAACTCACCTTTGTTTTTTTGATTACTTGGTTATTCAACTGTTGTTGGCACTGTCTCCCAGCTTCTGGGCCTTTCACTACCGAGTTCCATTTCCATGCCTGGTCTTTCTGTGAATCATTCTGCAAAAATGCAATGTCCTTTTCAGCTGCCATCCTTCACTTTGTTGTTTCCAGCAGACTCCGATGGGTGACCTTCCTCAGTTCCAGAGTTTTACTGTATGCTGATGACTCTCCGATTTACAATTTCAGCCTTACTCTCTCCCCAGGGCAGTAATCTCATATATTCAACTGCCTACTAATATTTCTCCTATGTGTTTTCAGACCTGTTACACATGCAACACACACTGTCAACACACAGCGTGAAGTACTCTCCCTTCATCTTTTCTCACCCTTCATGCAACTCAATCCCAAGCTTCCATATTTATTCAGCAAACAACTTATTTAACATTTCTCCAAACTTTATGCTTCTTTTCCCTCATTTATTTTTATTTACAGAGCATTTACCTACTTATTTTCCATCTCTCCCACTAGGAAGCAAAATTCATGAAGAAGCTACATTTAACATATGCTTAAGAATCCACAATGTGGGCCTGGGAATATGTCTCACTAGATAAAGTGCTTGCTACCCAAGCAGGATAATCTGTATTTGAAATTTCAGCACCCTCATAAAACAGCTGGACATGGTTTCACACCCCTTACTTCAAGTACTGGAAAGGCAAAAACAAGCAATCCCCAGAAGTCATGGGTTAGTAAGTACAGACAATCAGTGAACTCTAGGTTCCCTGTGAGGTGTGGTTTCAAAAAAAGTAAGGTTTCTTTAGAAGAGAACATCCAGTGTTGCCCTCAGGATTCCACTTCTATTCATGCACATGTTTACACACACACATACAAAACCACAAACACACACATACACTACACTTAGATGCACAGAAACTTTTTAAAGTAGTCAGAATACAATGGCACAGTGGACATTAACAATTTTGATAAACACAGATGACTATGTTAATAGTTGAATATGCTCAGAAAAAAAAATCATGTATTTAAAAACAAAATTTCTCTCTCCATCTATCTATGTTAAATCCATCTACGTATCTATGTCTATCTCACTGTGAAAATAGCATGGTCATGCATGATTTTTTGAGATGATTAGTTTGACTTAAAGAATGTGAAAGAATCTTCCCTACATAAACTTAGAGGAAATATGCTTACTCAAGAAGAAATCAGAGGTATAAAAGTTTATAGTGTGGCAGAGGTTGGTGAAATATGGCTACTACTGAGGGATCTTGATGAAGAGTAAAGAAAGGAGAATGTAGCATAAAAAAAAGGTCAAGAGGTGAGAAAAATCCAGATCAAAGTAGGTTGTTATGGATCTGTAAGATGGTTTATTAGTGTGATGATTAATTTGTCAATTTGATATTAATGTGATGGTTATCATTAATTTTCAACCTGATAGAATTTAAAAGAACCAGGAGATAGGCCTCTGGGGGATGATCCTGAATGAGTTATTTCAGGTGGGGAGACTTTCCCGCTCTGGTGGCGCCATTACCTGGCAGGTATCTTGGAATGTATAAGTGGATAAAGAGAGCTGAATGATATCATACATTTTTTTTCTATTTCTTTATTACAGATGCACTTCAGAATCCTGCAGAATCCTTGTGTTTTGCCTCAATTATCTTAAAAAAGGTGTACCTTTAAGTAATCAATCAGAATAAACATTCACTGGCATTGCTTTTGTCACAACAAGAGAACAACTAACATAAAAATTGAAATTAAAAAAGTGGTACATTATTGTGATAAAGTTGACCACATGTTTCTTTTTTTTACTTTAAATTAAATTCTTATTAATTAATTCAGTTTACATCTCAATCATAGGCTCCTCTCTTTTTTCTTCCCAGCCCTACTCTTCCTCCCACATCCTTTCACTCATTTACCTCAAAACACAGGACTAGTCGGCAGACACCCCAGCTCACCTATTCACATGAGGACTGAGTTTGTCTTCCTCCCCTGTGGCATGGTAGGGAAGTCCCATCATTGGGAAGTGATCAGAAAGCAAACAACATAGCCAGTGTCAGAGATACCCCACACTCCCCTTACTAGTGGGCTGATATGAAGCCTAAGATGCCCATTGGGCTTATCTTCCTGAGGTCTGTGTATTGTAGTATGTCTATCCTGTACTATATGACTAAATCTCTCTTATAAGTGAGTATATACCATGAGTATCTTTCTGGGTCTGTGTTACCTCACTCAGGATGGTCTTTTCTAGTTCCATCCATTTGCCTGCAAATTTCACATTTTCCTTATTTTTAATAGCTGAGTAGTATTCCAATGTGTAAATGTACCACAATTTCTGTATCCACTCTTCAGTTGATGGACATTAGGTTGTTTCCAGTTTCTGTCTATTACAAACAAAGCTGCTATAAACATAGTTGAGCAAAAGTTTTTGTTATATGGTAGAGCATCTTTTGAGTATATGCCCAGCAGCGGTATAGCTGAGTCTTGAGTTATGGCAATTCTAATTTTTGGAGAAAGCACAAGATTAATTTCCAAAGTGATTGTACAATTTTGCATTCCCACCAGCAGTGGCAGAGGGTTTCCTGTTCTCTACATTCTTGCCAAAGTGTGTTGTCATTTGAGGTTTTTATATTAGCCCTTCTGACAGGTATAAGATGGAATCTCAGAGTCATTTTGATTTGCATTTTCCTGATGACAAAGGACACTGAGCATTTTTTTTTAATTTAATTTTATATATATTTATTTACTGCAATTTATTTCCTTTCTATACCCACTGGACCCCCCTCCATTTTCTCCTCCCAGTCCCACCCACCCCCACTGTTGTTCCCTTATGCCCTTTCCCAAGTCCCTTCATAGGGAAGACCTCCTCTCCTTCTATCTGACCCTACCTTATCAGGTTTCATCAAGGCTGGCTGCATAGTCTCCCTCTGGGGCCTGGCAAGGCTGCACCCCACCATGGGGAGGTAATCAAAGATCCAGCCACTGAGTTCATGCCAGAGACAGCTCCTGTACCTCTTAGTAAGGAACCCACTTGGAGACTGAGCAGCCAATGGGCTTCCTTTGAACAGGGGGTCTATGTCCTTCCTTTGAACAGGGCATGGTCCTTGGTTAGAGTATTGGTCTCTGAAGGTCCCCCTGAGCCCATGTATTTTGGCTGTGTTGTTCTCCTTGTGGAATTCCTTTCCCTTCCAGATCTTTCTATCTCCCCTTTCTTCCATAAGGACTCTGGTACTCTGCCCAAAGTTTGTCTATGAGTCTCAGCATCTTCTTCAATAGCCTGGTGGGTAGAGTATTTTAGAGGTCCTTTGAGGAAGGCTCTGTCCTGTTCCTTGTCTTCTCCTGCTTCTGATGTTTATTCTGTTTGCCCTTCCAAATGAGAAGTAAGCACTTTCCAGAGGATCCTCCATCTGATACTTCCTCAGAAAATTAGGAATAGTGCTACCTTAAGATCCAGCTACACCACTTCTAGGCATATACCTAAAAGATGTCCTGCCATTCAATGAGGGCATTTGTTCAGCCATGTTTATAGCAGCTTTATTTGTAATAGCCAGAATCTGGAAACAACCTAATGTCCCTCAACAGAGGAATGGATACAGAAAGTGTGGTACATTTACACAACGGAATACTACTCAGCAGTTAAAAACAAAGAAATCGTAAATTTGCAGGCAAATGGTGGGGAATAGAAAAGATCAGCCTGAGTGAGGTAACCCAGAAGCAGAAAGACACAAATGATATATACTCACTTATAAGTCGGTACTAGTCATATAATATAGGATAAATACACTGAGCTTTTCTCTTAACTCTTTCTCCACCATTCAGTATTCCTCTGTTGAGAATTCTCTTTCTAGCTCTGCATCCCATTGTTTAATTGGATTATTAGGTTTAGTAGTGTTTAAAATCTTGACCTATCTATCTATCTATCTATCTATCTATCTATCTATCTATCTATCTATCTATCTATCTATCTATCCTGGATATTATCCCTTTGTGGGGTGTAGGATTGGTGAAGATATTTTCCTACTCTATAGACTGTGGTTTTGTGGTATGGATAGTGTTCTTTCCTTTATAGAATCTCTTCAATTTCAAAAGGTCCCATTTATTAATTGCAGATTTTGAAGCCTCAGCTGTTGGTGTTCTGTTCAGGAATTTGTCTCCTTCAAAGCTTACTCACTTTTTCCACTTGCAAATTTAGTGTATCTGGTTTTATGTTGAGGTTTTTGATCCACTTCAACTTGAGTTTTGTGCAGGGCAAAAAATATGGATCTATCTCCATTTTTTTACATGAAGACATCCAGCTATACCAGCTCCATTTGTTGAAGATGCTGTCTTTGTTTTCCATTGTATTGTTTTGGCTCCTTTGTCAAAATTCAGTTGTGCATAGTTGTGTGGGTTTATTTCTGAGTCTTTGATTAGATTCCATTGATCAACTAGCCTAGTTCTATGCCAGCACCACGTAGTTTTATTACTATTGCTCTGTAGTATAGCTTGTGGTCACTTATGGTGATACCTCCAGAAGTTCTATTACTGTATAGGCTTTTTTAAGTTATTCTGGGTTTTTTGTTTTTCCATATGAAATTTAGAGTTGTTCTTCTCAAGGTCTGTAAAGAATTGTGTTGGTATTTTAATGGGAATTGCATTGAATCTATAGATTGCTGTTTTTGTGTAAGGCAAGGCTTTATGTGGAAGCTGGGCTAGGTGCAGTTCATGCGATATTTGGATACCAGTTTGATTTCATTCTCTCCATGTCTTTAGAACTTGAGAGAAATTGAGTCATAACTAATGTTTTTGGTGGAAGAAAGTTTCTGGTAGGCAGTATTCAGTAGCAAAGAAAAAAATTCAACCTCTAATGTTACTGAGTCATAAACTTTAGTTTTATCAGCAACAGATCTTCCTAGCACTCATATCATCTTTCAGAGTAGCAATGGTTATTTGTTAATGAAGAATAATTTTTGCAAGAGCAAACACTTGTCTAGGTTTAAAACAAACAACAAACCACATTGAATCCTTTCCCAATACTCTTCCAAATAGTAGCTCAAATTGTAGAACTGGAATTCCACAATTATAATGAGCCATATAGGTGCCATAGTTAATTTGTTTTTAGACTATTGGGTAACTTTCTAATGAACTCATGAAGTTATCGACAAGTGATCTCTGTCTACTCCTGACCTACTTTTCTCTTTGAACTCATTAATTCAGAGTGATTCAGTCATCTTCTATCTTATTGTTTACATTTTAAAGTTAAGAAACTTTCATAATTCATTTCCTAAAATGAATATTTCACCTCTGTGTTTTCATGATCAAAAGAGAACACAGGATTTCCCAAGGAAAAGGTCAAATTAAATTTAAGGGAATGAGGACAAAATGGCAAGACTATCTTCAACAGTAACAATTAGACAAGGTACTAAGACCAAATCCACATAAACAAAAGGTGGTGGCTGTGGATTACAGTCTCTGTGTTTTATGGTTGAACAGTTGTTAAAGTTTGCTTTATCATTCAGCAAACACTGGGGGTTACCAAATGCTGTGTTTTCTGACTGTTGCTTTTCTAGTAAATTTACATCTCAAGGGACAGAGTCTGAAATTACAGTGTCACATTTTCTAAAGTAAGAGCTTCAAGGAAAGGTCAGGATCTATAGCAAGAAAAGAATCTGTCTAAAATTTAGTGAAATAGAGGGCAATGCTAAGCTTGTCTTGTTCAACAGTTACAGAAATGATATTCTAAGGAGATACTGCAAAAAAAATAGTCTGTTATGATATATAAACCAATTGTCTATGTTGTTCAACCCAACATGTCCAGAGTTCTGGACAATCTGGACCAAGGTGTATGTCTAAGTCATAGCTCTACTCCTCACCTGCTCTGACATTATTTTGAAGAAAAAAATCAACTCTCTCTCTCTCTCTCAGCATGGAATCAAAGGATTCCATGTGCTCAGGCACAAATGTTATTTGCCTCTTCTTCAGGCAGCAGGAAATCCCTGGAGAGGGTCTTGTGATCAAGAAGGCTAGAAGTGATGTTGAAGGGAAAAGTGATTGCTTCTGACGGCTAATGTTTAATCTGTCCCCTACAGAAGGGAAAGTGGCTTTTTTATCTTTGAGCAGAATAAGGTGATTTAGAAGGGGAACAAGATGATGCCACAGTCATTGATGCCAGCGCTTTAGTAGTAAATTCAATTCAGCACATGACTTATGCGCATTTAAAGACTGAGATAAACTTCACGAACATAATGGCTCAGGGTTTCTTTTAAGTCTCTTAAGCTGTTCTTGCCTTTCTGTTTCGGTTTACACTGAAATACTAATGCTTGAACTATTGCATTTAATGACAAGGCATCATTTTATCATTTTCATAGAACTGTGCTTCACTCAGAAACTGTACTCATAGGTTGAAAGGAACTCAGAATATATTTGCACTCAAACTATGAAATAATTTATTATGAGTTCAATGGTAAAAATATAACACTTTCATAACTGTTTTTAATCAATATTTATTTCAATTTGTATTGCAATTCAGAGACTGTAATCCACAGCTACCACCATTTTGTTTCAGCGGACTTGGTCTTAGTACCTTGCCCTATTGTAATTGTTGAAGATAGTCTTGCATTTTGTATTTCAAAAATACTCTCATGTCTGCAAGGACAAGAGACTGTATGAATGTAGTGAATCATATAAGCATAACTGGAATACATGTTTCTATTTTATATTATTACTGTGTGCTCATGACTTCAGTATTATTCTTTAAAGTAGAGTTACATATGAACTCTCATGGAAAAGCAGATTATAGTTTTGAAGAGAAATATTTAAATAGCATTTTCATAGTCAAATAATTACATAAGAAATTATATATAATTATGTAATTATCATTACATATAATTATATAATAATTATTATTTTACAGTTTATTCACTTTGTATCTCAGTTGTAGCCCCCTCTTGGTTCCACCTTCCCTCCATCTTTCTTCCTCTCTCTAGCTCCCCTAGTCCACTAATAGGGGATGTCCTCTTTCCTTACTATCTGACCCTAGCCTATCATGTCTCATCAGGTCTACCTGGATCCTCTTCCTCTTTGGCCTACTAAGGCCACACAGCCAGGGGAGGTGAAAAAAGAGCAGGCAATCAATTTCATATCAGAGACTGCCCCTGCTCCCCTTACTAGGGTACCCACATGGAGACTGAGATGCCTATGGGCTACATTTGAACAGGAGGCCTAGTTCCTCTCCATGCATGGTTCTTGGTTGAAACATCAGTTTCTACAGGCCCCTCTGGGGCCAGATTTTTGACTCTGTTGGTCTCCTTGTGGAACTTCTGTCCTCTCTGGTCTTTCTACATCTCCCTTCTTCCCTTAGACTCCCTGCACTCTGCCCAAAGTTTGGCTGTGAGTCTCAGCATCTGCTTTGATCCACTGCTGGGTGTAAGCTTTCAAAGAGCATCTGTGGTAAGATCCCATCCAGTTTGCTTTCTTCTACCTACTACTGCCAGTGTATACACTGTTTTCCCTTCTGAACACACCCTTCGATATTAGCATGTCTATGGGTGTTGTCCTGGTTCAAGTCTTGTTCAGGCAGGCATATTGCTGATTCTGCATCATTACTAACTGCATTCTAAATGTTTATCTGTATCCTCACAAATAAGTATAGTTATCACTCCTCATCAATTACAATTCTCTTTGAAATAGATAGAGGCCGTTATAGACAACTATTGCAGATTCAAGTGTGGGAAGATCTTGTGGTGCACAACCCCGGTTGGGTTATCTACAGTACAACTCCTATACTGAGGACTCAAGGATCACTGTGAAAGTGGAGATAAAAAAGAGTCTAAGACTTAGAGAAACGAAAGGTTTGCTGTAAGGTTTCATCTTCTAGATACATCAGAGAAGTACTTGTAAGTTCTTTATAATAAAGCTGCATTTATTAAATGCAAAAAGAATATTAGTATCTGTCATGTTCATCCTTTTTCTACCCACTGTTTTCAGTTTTTTTTTCTAATATCAATTTTGTGTACATTACTTCCGTAATCTTAAGATCAAGTTAACCTCTCTCATTGGTTTTCTGTTAATGCATAGTAATTTGAATTTTCTAAATTTTTACATACAGGAAGTTGAAAAATACATCATTCTTTTCTCTGTCTTCTATGACTCAGTGTATTTTTCAAAACTCATCTATATTTGGTGCCTATGTCAGAAAAGAGACAAATTAGAACTTTATAAAGTAGAATTAAGAACACTGCATCTACGCTGGGTTCATTTCCACAGAATTAATTCTGTTTGTTTCTTTAACTGCCTCGAGTCTGTAGAAGGATATTACAAAAATTATATACTCGCCTGTTTGTAGATATCCAAATCATTTGAAATATGTGGAACTATTTAAGGTCTTGTTTGCTCATCTCTGCATATTAACATTAGTAGTAGACAAGCAGGACTATGTGCTATTTTGGTGGGTTTCACCATTTATGAACGCAACCAACAGATTTCTAACCATGTCCTATTTTACTTTCCTCCCAGCAGTGTGCTGCAGTCTTAGAATTCATGACTATAAGTATGGTTTTTCTTGCTGTGAATTCATTCATTGTCTCTGTCTTTATGTGACCACTGTACATTGTTACCACACACCCATTGGTGGTTCCTTCTTTCTAGCAGATTTCTTCCTACCCATGCTACGAAGAGAACCCTAGGGAAAATTTCTTTAAACCTTTGAGATGTCTCGCCATGCCCATTTCTCTTGTCAGTTATTTTTATCTCCAAAATACATGGCCTTGGCCTTCTCAGTTCTCATTTGCTACCTCTAACTTACGTGATCTACCAGGTGTCTGCTCACTGAGTCCTGGCATAAATTCTTTTAGGAAGTAAGCTGAAACAATCACAAAGATTACTTTTTTGTGCTATGGTCTCAGTGGTTACTGTCCTTTGTTGATCATGTGAACTCTTTGTAAAGTGGTGTTTTTATTTGTGAACTGGTGGTTTTTATTGTTGTTTTGTTTTTACGTTTTGCCCATATTTTTCTTCTATTAGAAGGAGAAAATATCTGATGATAGCCCATACTGGCTGGAATTAAAGACTGATTTTAATATTGATCACATTACTTTATAAAATAAACTGTGTTCTTCCTTCTTGCTCCCAAAGATCCAAAAGATTGCTTCCCACTTAATTTTCACTAACAAATTACAAAGCTGAGTTGTAAGAACTTTTTCTCTTGAGTTCTTTTACACCAGAAATATTAGTCTCAATTCTATTCATGATTCAAAATTTTCCTTATACTACTCTCTTATTTCTTCTAAAAATGAGCATTTCAAGCACTACTATTTCTGTGACATTGTATGTATGTATGTATGTATGTATGTACACAGTGCTTGGTATAAAACTCAGGTTCATGTGAATGACAAAGTATTCTGTCCCTATATTGTATCTCTTCCTCTTTATTTTCCTGGATGCTAAGTAGTTAATTACTATAATAAAAAGTTTTGGGTTATGTTACATAAAATGTCGTTTATTTGCGTTTACATGTCCTACATTTGAATTTATTCCAAGACTAAATCTTCCTGACACACTTCTCTTAAACACAAACAAAATCCTCTTGGTTTTGGCCTTTAATTTTTAATATTCTTCTTCTTTGATACATGCTTATTCCATGTATGAGAATAACAAGTATTTAATTCAGCACCTATTTATTTTTCCAGACATAGTTTTAACTTTTTAGAACATTATGTGAGTAAATTGTAGTCATATCATTTTCACCTCTGTGTCCCGTTTGTCCTCTGACTTCTCCCTGTCCTACCATGTTCAATTAATGTAGACAAATTATACATATAATTATGAGTTACCACTGAGGCTTAGGTTCATCCCTGAAGAGAACTGATTCTCCCTTCCTCAACATATATTGCTTTTCTATAGCTTTTAATCTAGGGATGGAGCATTGTAAACTCTCCCACAACATATCTTGGCATAGTGACTGGTCTGATCTTGTACAGGTATTGGCAGGTAATAATATTGTCGGAGGTTTATGGGTGCAGCATTTCTGATATTTCCACAAGAAACTATTTCCACGCAGTGTTCTGATCGTATGGCTCTTGCAATGTTTCTGCCTCCCGTTATTTGATATTTCCTGTGCACTAGAGATAACTTTTGTGTTATAGATGCCCCGTTTGAGGCTGGGCACCTTAAAGACCTCCTTCAGCATGTGTATAAATATGTTTGACTAACTGGATTTCTTGTTAGTTTCATATATGTATATATATATATGTATATATATGTATACATATATATATATATATATATATAATACAAGGTTACTTTTTAAAGACTTAAACATTAATTTTTAACCAGTCTTGTTATTCAACATCTGAAATACCAAGGGCAAGTTTACTCAATTCTAGTGATTCAATATCACAGTTTTAAATCAGTGAAATTAGTCATACTATATATGGTTTATTAAGTAGTAGATAAAAGAGTCTGTGTTGTGTATGTTTGAGTGTGTTTAAAAATATCCCCTCACCCCTCATTATATTTGCTTCTTAAGAGATCTTCCTTTTCTTAGACATTTAATTTTCCTGGGCTTGGTTGTGGCACACAATGCAAAGAGATGGAGAGAGTCCTGAACTTCTTATCATGTGCCCTAATTTCAAGGCATCACTATGTCATTAGCAAATTCTATGATCCTAGACACAATTCTTGCTTTCCTTTCTCAGTTTTAGACAGAGATAACATATTTCAATATGAGGATGCCAGGACAAAATAAATGCATATAAAAACTCATTGCAAGACTCAGAGAATTGTATAATCAAAAACGTGCCTATTAATATTATTTTCCTTTAACTATGAAGTATTGTTACTTAGCATTTAAGATCTCCTTTTGCACAGTGTTTCAGCCATCTCATTGAATTGAAATCCCAAGATATTGTCCTTTTTCTGGAGTTTTCACAGGAGACGTTAGTTCCAATTGGGTGTTTCTTGTTGATCACAATCAAGCCTGCATTTATGATTTATGCCAAGACATGCACAGGGGGAAGATGGCTGTGGCTCCTGAAAATGAGCTCAGCTTCTGTGTGGTAAATATTAGACTTCATCGGTTATACTTGGAATTTGAAATTTTTTTTTCTTTTACTGCAAATGCCTTTAAGGTACTAAGATCAGTGAGGGGTATCATTTAATTTTGAATGAAGTACAGAAATTTCATTTGGCCCACAGTTTTGGCGTATCAAAGGCATGTACCTGCTGGACCTTGGTTCTGTTAAGTACCGTGCACACTATGGTTCATGGTAACAGTGGAGCCTGTGTCAAACACTGATCAGGAAGAAAGAGGCTTGCTCTGGGCCTGGCTTTAAGAATCCTGTCACAAGAATTATCTAATGAGTGGAAGGAGAAATGGGTCATGTCCAAAGTAACTGAGAACCTCCGATTAGGCCTTCTACAGGATGGCACAGTCCTCGGCTGAGCCATTAATTGCAGCGGACATTGGCAACTCAAACCAACTCAAAGCATGGTGAGCCACTCTGTGTCTCTGTTTCTCTCTACCTTTGCTTCTTTCTCTATCTATGTTCTCTTTCTCTCTCTGTGTGTGTATGTCAAGAGGTCATGAGTTTTATACATCACCATGTGCCTCAGACATCTACTGTATTTTCTGAGGCACTGTAACAAAAGGCAGGTGAATGAACAAGTGTATGTGATGAGATGGCAGGATAAGGACAGAAAAAGGTCAAAAAGGGTGGGAATTAGAAGGAACAATGATGATGATTGATAATAATAACATGTTGCGAAAGAAGAAATCACAGAAATGTATTTGTTCGTACAACTTCAGAGAAAACAGGACACTCAGTAAATGTCCCTGTTGCTTCTACTGCTTTTATTTTTAAGTTTCAACATCTAGATGCTTGAGTTGTTTAAAATAATTTTGTGTGGGAGTCCTGCAAGTTTTCCCACCTAAGGTTTCTCTACCTTCTTTATTTTCAAAAAAAAATCACAAAATATATTTTTGTAGTTTAGATCTCACATATTCAATAAATGTTCCATTAATCTAGCATTTAGTTTTTTTATACTCAAATTACATTTTACCTACATATAGTTACACCATATATTTGGCTTTTAAACAAAATACTTAAACCTTAATATTTTCTTATTTTTCAATAATATTCTAAAAACTCTATCAGAACTCTACCTGAAACTGTACTTGAGAGAAAAATGTACAATTACTTTATAAGACTCAAAATGTTATTTAATTATTTTGTTAATTCCATATATTGGTACATAGCTTTGTGCATATATATATATATATATATATATATATAAAGTTTAAGCTCATTGATAAATACACATACATATTTATATGCATTATATATGTATATAATTTATATGTATTATATGTATATATGTATTTATCAATGAGCTTAAAAATATTTGACCATAAGTATGTTATGTCTCTTTAATTGTTGTTTATTCACTTATATTTTTTTATCTTTTTCATTCTAAGTTGATTTTATAATTTCCTAATTGGTGACAGTAGATATAATAATTAAGAATTATAATTTTATAATTTATAATTATAATTATAAATTTAAGATTTTATAATTTCCTAATTGGTGACAGTAGATAGAATAATTAAGAATTATTAATTAACAATTTTGTCCTAGGTTTACTATTAGATCAATAGAACACCATGACCAGACAAAAGCAAACTAGGGAGGAAAGGGTTTATTTGGCATACACTTCCACATCACTGTTTATTACTAGAGAAGTCAAGACGGTATCAAGCAGGGCCGAAACCTGGAGGTAGGAGCTGATGCAGAAGCCATGGAGGAATGCTTCCTATTGTTTTGTTTCCACAGGGCTTGAAAAGTCTGCTGTCTTGTGGAACCAAGAGCCATCAGCCCAGGCGAGGCCCTACCCACAATAAGCTAGCCCTCCCACATCAGTCACCAGTGAAGAAAATACCTCCAAGTCTTGCCTGCAGCCTGATCTTATGGAGACATTTTATTAATTGAAGCTCTCTCCTCTTTTGTGACTCCAGCATGTATCAAGTTGGCATAAAATGAGTTAGCATAAGCTCTTCATGGATAAAAATTGGAAGATGTTTCACATCTGTTGGTGGATAACAATTTTTAATTAAAAATGAAACTAAAATACAATTACATATTCCCCTTTCTTTTCTTCCTACACTTTGAATGTTTCTTCATAAATGGCCCTTTGCTCTCTCTCTCAAAACTGTGGTTGTTATTCTCTCTCTCTTGCTCCCCCCTCTCTCTTTCTTCCTCTCTCTTCTAAACAAATGCAACCTTCTAAGTCTGAGTAATGTTACTTTTATGCACATGTTTTAAGGACAGACCATTTTGTATTAGATAACCAATTGCAAGTACTCCTTCCTAAGTAAGACTATCTTTATGCATCTCTCTGTTGCTTGTAGTTCTTTGTAGTATTCAGACACTGTGAGATTTCCCCTTTCTGCATTAGCATGTCTACTGGTGTCTTCCTAGTCTGGTCTAACCAGCCAAGTTGCTGAGATTCATGATGGTAGTTTCTGTGATATTCTAGGGGATACAGTCTCAGAGAAGCCAGTTGTTCTGCATCTTGCAATCTTTCTGACCACTCTTTGATGTTCCTTGATACTTATACTCAGAAGCTGTTTTTTAGATGTATCAGCTAGAGTTGGTTACCCCATGATAAGTTGCTCTCAGCAGTTTGATTGGCTTTGTTTTTCTGTAACAGTGTCTGCCCACTGAAAAGAGAAATAATCTTGTATGAGAGGTGAGAATTACATTTAAATGTGAAGATTTGGATTAAAAACTATGGAAGTAGATAAGATTATTTCTTTTTAAAAAGTGTACTATAATAGTTTGAAAAATTACAATGTAACTTTCTTAGGTACCATCCTTCTGTAAATAACTTTTCTCATCCATATTTTTTCCAGGAGATCAAGCAGTGATCAAGGCAAATTTAATACTCACATTTCAGGTTCTTCTGTTGTTAGCTTGTTTTGGTCATTAAAAAATCATGCAAAAAGTCACACATGATATACACTCACTTATAAGTGATTATTAGACATATAATATAGGATAAACATACTAAAATCTGTGCACCTAAAGAAGCTAAGCAAGAAGGAGAACGCTGGGTAAGATGATCAATCCTCACTCAGAAAAGCAAACAGGATGGAAGTCAGAAGAGGGAGAAAACAGGGAACAGGACAGGAGTCTACCACAGAGGGCCTCTAAAAGACTCTACCCAGCAGTGTATCAAAGGAGATGCTGAGATTCATACCCAAAATTTTGGCAGAGTGCAGGGAATCTTATGAAAGAAGGAGAGATAGAAAGACCTGGAAGGGACAGGAGCTCCACAAGAAGAGCAACAGAACCAAAATTAATGGGCACCCGGGTCTTTTCTAAGACTGATACTCCAACCAAGGTTCATGCATGAAGGTAACCTAGAAACCCTGCACAGATGTAGCTCATGGCAACTTGGTCTCTAAGTGGGTTTCCTAGTAATGGGAACATGGACTGTCTGTGACATCAACTCAGTGGCTGGCTCTCTTTGGTTACTTCCCTCTGAGGGGAGGAGCAGCCTTACCAGGCCACAGAGAAAGACAATGCAGCCAGTCCTGGTGAGACCAGATAGGCTAAGTTCAGAGGGAAGGGGAAGATGACCTCCCATATCAGAGAATTTTGGGAAGGGCGTGAGAGCAGATGAGGGAGGAAGGGTTAAATTGGGAGGGGACAAGGGAGGGGGCTACAGCTATGATACAAAGTGAATTAACTGCAATTAATAAAAATATATAAATTTAAAAAATCATGTAATTAAAAAAAAAACTAAGAAATAAGACTCAAGGGAATCATGTGAAAATCATGAAACAGGACTAAAGAATCCATTCCAGCAGGTAAAAGAGCCAAAAGTAGTTTAAAATAGATAATGTTAGCAAATTGTCAAGATGTGATGTTTTATACTCAGTATTTGAGTCAAAGAAATATTTTAATTTTAATGATGACCAAAACTGTATTTTCAAAAATAACCAATGCTATTTTACTACAATCAGGATAAATTTTAGTGATTCTTAATTTGCCTTCTAATTAACAGAAAATATTGATATTATAAACCCAAATCCCATACCATTCTGCATTACAATTTCCTGTTATGTGAGTTATATTCCTGTTATATTCTAAATGAATAAGAAAGTATAGTAACTATATTAATAAGATTGTTATAAGACCTTCTGAACCAGTTGTAGTAATTTCACATTTGCTCAATAAATTAAGCTTTTATGATCAAAGCAATCACCTACTAAGCTACTACTAACAACAAAAACATTTATTAAAACAGCAAAATTATTAAAAATACATTTTCTACTATTTCCCCCATACTTTATCCTTGGACCCGAATCATGAAGCACCTTAAAAACTGGCATTCTGTGATTCTTTTTTTTTAATGTCAACAAAACTCTTCATTATTTTAAAAGACTAACAATGTCGCAAACAGATTTATTATTAGTTCAGTGTTGAACATCACTCTGTGTGGCATGTTCGACATTCCAAATCTCAATTTATTTCCTCACCTGCGGGTAACCTCAGATTTTAGATTAATGTCATTTGATGACAGTGCAATTCTGCATGACACATTTTCAGTTGCACAGACAAGTCTTTGATGAACACCTTTAAGGTAGAATGAATCTCTTAGGCTATTAAAAAGCGTCCTTGTACACTTTTTCAATCATAATGAATAATTTTCAGAGGTAAAAGTGTTGCATATTTCAAACTACCAATAAAATACACTAGTTGTAAATTGTTTTTCAGTGTCAAAATCATCGGAGTCATTTTAACTGGTTCCCACTGATGCAGTCTGTCTTAGAGACCCAGAACACATGGATGAAAATGGAGAATAGTTGCATGTAGCCCAGTCATTTCTCCTGCCACCAGAGTTGGGATGGCAGTGAGGTTTCTAAAGAACCAGAAGTTAGACATTGTTCCTGACATTTTGGTTAATCCCATTACAGTAGACCATTACAATATAGCACCTGGATATTTTAAGCTGATCATGCCCAAGATCTGAATATTCCTTAACTCTTAAAGTTGTTCATCACACGTACATCACAGAGCACAACTATTCTGATTCCAAAATTACCTAAATATCAGAGTATGTTTAATATTCAGGTTCAAGCAATGTTGAAATGATACATGTTTATCAGTGACTCTTACAATTTTGGCCACTGCATTTGAAAATTGTTTTCTCAAATAAGAGACATAGTGTTTTTTTTTTTAATAACACAAAATGGAAAAGAGGTTTTTAATGAATTGTAATGAAGATGTAAAATAAGGTTTGAAAATATAGATATTGCAAAACTGCAATAGTTAATTCAAAGTATTTAAAATACACAACACCATTTTTATTCCCTATTTAAGTTTATGTTGAAAAAGAATCTAACACATAATTGACTAACATTAAAATATTTGTGATTTTATCTATTTACATTTCTTTTTTCCTGGAAAGGGTTTGGATAACTTTTTTCTATTGTATCATTTAACAATATTTTATAAGATGAGTTGGTATTATCCTTAATTTATCACTTTTTAACATAAAATAAAATATATTTGTAAATATTGAATATGAATAGTTAGCATTTGTGTGATTTTAATTCAGTGAGCCTATGAAAACTCTATTAGGTAATTGTTATTATTAGGAGAGGGAAACACACAGACACACATTTACACACACACACATCCCAAATTTATTTAATTGTTATCTTCAGTACTCTGTTAGAGATTCCTACCCTTTTCAGATAATAAAGAAAGAAGAGTTAGAACAGTGTGTGACCACACAAATGATTTCTGCATAAGAACACAAGGAAGACTTATTTTCCTTTATTCCCACCAGCAGCAACTTGGTCCTGTAGTCATGTAAACACAAGAGACAAAAGCCATGTGCCACTCTTCAGAACAGTTTAAGTTAATTAATTTATTTATTATTTATTGCAATTTATTTAATTTGTATCCCAGCTGTGGCCCTCTCCCTTGTCTCCTTCCAATCTGCCTTCCCTCCCTCTTCTCCCCCATGCCCCTCCCCTAGCCCAGTGATGGGAAGGTCCTCCTCCCCTTCTATCTGA
Source organism: Rhombomys opimus (assembly GCA_010120015.1). Lineage (NCBI taxonomy): Eukaryota > Metazoa > Chordata > Mammalia > Rodentia > Muridae > Rhombomys > Rhombomys opimus. Next base: position 209,759 of record REGO01000882.1, on the reverse strand, counting down.
CCCTAGCCTATCAGGTCTCATCAAGACTTGCTGCATTGTCTTCCTTTGTGGCCTGGCAAGGCTGTAAACCCCACCCACAGGGGGAGGTAATCAGAGAGCCTGCCACTGAGTTCATGCCAAAGAAAGTCCCTGTTCCTCTTACTAGAGAACCCACTTGGAGACTAAGTCTATGGATTACATCTGAGCAGGGGTTTATAAGTGGATATTAGAAGTATAATATAGGATAAACATACTAAAATGTATACTCCTAAAGAAACTAAACAACAAGGAGGACCTTAGTGAAGATGCTCAAATCTTAATATAGACATTGGAATCAGGAAAAGACAGGGAACAGGACAGGAGCCTATCACAGAAGGCCTCTTTTTTTTTTAATTTTTATTTTTTTCATATTAGTTACAGTTTGTTAACTCTGTATCCCTGCTGTATCCTGCTCCCTCTCTCCCTCCCAATCCCACCCTCCCACTCTCATCTCCTCCTTGCCCCTTTCCAAGTCCACTGATAAGGGAGAATCTCCTCCCCTTACATCTGATACTGGTTTATCAGGTGTCTTCAGGACTGGCTGCAAAGTCTTCCTCTGTGGCCTGCTCCTCCCTGGGGAGGAAAGTCAAAGAGCCCACCATTGAGTTCATGTCAGAAACAGTGCTTGTTCCCCTTATTAGGGTACCCACTTGGATACTGAGCTACCAAGGGCTACATCTGAGCAGGGGCTCTAGGTTGCAACTATACATGGTCCTTGTTTGGAGAAACAGTCCATTAAAGACCCCTGTGCCCAGATATATTTGGTCCTTGTGGAACTCCTGTCCTTTCCAGGTCATATTAACTCCCCCCTTCTTTTTTTTTTTTTTTTTTTTTTTGATTCCCTGCACAGAAGTCCTCTTAAAGGCTCTACGGATGGAGGTATTGATGCAGAGGCTGAGACTCACAGCCACACCTTTAGCAGAGTGCAGGGAATCTTATGAAAGAAGGGGGAGATAGAAAGACCTGGAGGGACATGAGCTCCCAAAGGAGACTAACAGAGCCAAAAAACCTGACCCAGGGGGTCTTGCAGAGACTGATACCCCAACCAAGAGCCATGCCTGGAGAGGAGCAAAAACTCCTGCTCAGATGTAATCCATAGACTCAGTCTTCAGAACATATGTCCTTCAGATATTTGCCAAGTACTTACATGATTGAGCTATCATTGCCTTCATTATGTCTACAAATGACACTATTCCTGTGCTCTCTATAACACATAGAAAACTCTCACTATACTTCAGTTCATTCCTTGCTTGCATTTGTTCTGCTTATCATTTTGCTTAATATGTTAGCTTTATACCTATTTACACTTTTCTTGTACAATGTGATCCTTGTTTCAAGCTGCAATATCTGTGCACAAATCAGTATTTCCTCGTTAGGAGGAATTTGATAAACTCTGAAATAACATATTGATTAGTATAAGAAGTACACTAGGAGAGCAATGGAAAATAGAAGGAATAAAAACAGTGCAGATTAATTTGTTTTGTTCCTAACAATACAAGGTGACAAGAGGCCTTTAGTATAATCTTCACTATAGTACAATAACTAAAGAGTGGCTTCAATCATCATTTAACTTTGTATCTCCATCAATTTAAGATTGACGTGAAAGTAATGCTCTTGCCGAGTTTGTGATGTCTTTGCTAACAGGTGGCCTGTTTCATGTCAGGTTTATCAGTGATGTTAGGTATTTTTCTATCTTGTCTTCTAGTCCACCTCTTACCATATGCCTACTCTAACAAAAAAGAATAAAAAGAAGACCTCCCCTATCAGTGGACTTGGGGAGGGGCATGCATGCAGAGGGTGGAGGAAGGGAGGGATGAGGACGGGAGGAGGGAGGGAACCACAGGGGGGATACAAAGTGAATAAAGTGTAATTAATAAAGAACAATAAAAAAGAATAAAACAAGACTTTTCAACACATTCATCTCTCTTTTCTCCTTCTAGTTATTATATCCTTTTTCAGGTTTTCTGACTCTAGTATTTCTCCCCCACATGAGTGAAGACACACACATATATATAATTTATATATATGAACACTACTCTACTACCTTTACATCAACTCTACCATTTTCTCTTGATTTCTACTCCTCCTATGTCACCCCACTCCATCTCAAATTCATGTTATCTTTTATCAATATCATACACACATACACATATGTATATAACCTATTGAGTTCATTTATTGCTGTTTTAATGTATATGTATTTAGGACTGACCATTTGGTATTGGATAACCAAATGACTTGTCACTGCAGGAAACTGCTTTTTCCTTTCTGAAGTCATTCTCTGTGGTTCATTCTTCATCTGTAGGAGGCGACTTGTGAGGTTCTGGGGTATAGTAGTTAGTACTGTATGTAGCAAATTTGGCTTCATCATAGGATTTGTAATTTATCCTCTGTGCTTAAAACGTGTGAACCTTAGAGTTTAATTTACCTAATTTAAAAAAAAATAGGAAGGTTATTTTATTTAATTATTCAATTCAATCAGTTTTTAATTCAAAGTCTACATATATCTTAACAAAATAATTATCAGAAGCCTTAAAAGAGCAGTGCACCTAAGCTCAAAACATCTCTGCAGTATAATCTCTTTTCTTATAGCTAAATCTTCACATTTTTATTGCCCAATTCATAGAATCCACACGGAGTCTACATTTGATATGTGGTTGAATAAAAGCATATGATAATAACAGAAATATTCTATGGGATGCAATAGAAGACTGCTTGAAAAACATTTGAGTTCTTGCTCCTGGGTTTTTGTTTAATAAATATTCTGGGTCTACTAAGTTCTGATTTGTTGTGATTTGTTAAACCTTGTAAGATTTTTTTTGCTCATTCTTGATGAACAAATTGACTTCCCCATTTACATATTACAGCAGGAAGAAGTATTTTCTGTTGACACTATACAATCTGTATTACATATATTGTTTATTTCAAGCATAACTACATAACAAACTGAGAATGATACCTAAGTGTTCAAGTTCAGTTTATTCTTTATAGAACACACAGAAAGAATATAACAGATAAAATATTTATGTATATCCTGTATTCTGAATATTTTAAAGTTAATGGTGCCTTTCTTACTGTTAAAGACTCTGGATTATGTAAAACATACAAACTTGTATTAGCAAAAGTTCCGGATGAAAAAAAAGTTCTTTGTTGTTGATAAAAGGATTTTCTGAGTTGAATCCATACAACACATATATTCTATATCTCATTAACTTGATCATTAAATGTTTGCAGATTCTGCCATTCAAGTTGTCTCCCCAAGGAAACCTTATAAATATATTTTCCTGAAAGTTTGGTTTATTTCAGAAAATAACCCATGTTCACTAGAAAATAGATTGAAGATTTCAGTTGGGAGAAACACTTTTCAAGAAAATAAAGTCTTAATGCATGGTCCTCGGTCGGAGTATCAGTCTCAGAAAAGAACTCCCCATCCAGATTTCTTGGTTCTGATGCTCTGCTTGTGGAGCTCCTGTCCCTTTCAGGTCTTTCTATCTCCCCCTTCAGTCATAAGATTTTCTGCACTCCCCAAAGTTTGGCTCTAAGAATCAGCATCTGATTTAACACCCTTTAAACTTTAACACTATCTTCCAGAGGCCCTCTGTGGTAGGCTCCTGTCCTGTTTACCATGTTCCCCCCTTTCTGAGTGAGGACTGATCATCTCACCCAGGATCCCCCTTCTTGCTTAGCAAGAATTTGGTGTACAGATTTTAGTACGATTATCCCATATTATATGTCTAAAGTCCACTTATAAGTGAGTATATACCATGTGTGTTTTTCTGCTTTTGGGGTACCTAACTCAGGATGATATTTTCTAGATCCCACAATTTTCCTGCAAATTTCATGATTTCCTTGTTTTTAATTGCTGAGTAGTATTCCATTGTGTAAATGTACCACAATTTGTATCCATTCTTTAGTTGAGGAGCATCCGAGTTGTTTCCAGGTTCTGGCTATTACAAATAAAGCTGCTATGAACATGGTTGAGTAAATGTTCTTGTAGTGTACTTAACCATATTTTGGATATATGCCCAGACCTGGTATAGCTGGATCTTGAGGAAGCACTGTTCCTAATTGTCTGAGAAAGCACCACATTGATTTCTAAAGTGGCTGTACAAGTTTACATTCCCACTAGGAATGGAGGAGGGTTCCCCTTTCTCAATATTCTCTTCAGCACCACTGTACAAATGTAGCTCATGGCAGGTTAGTCTTCACATCATTTCCTTAGTAAGGGAAACAAGGACTGTCTCTGACATAAACTCAGTGATTGGCTCTTTGATCACCTCCCCGTGAGGGGGGAGCAGCCTTACCAGGCCACAGAGGATGACAGTGCAGCCAGTCCTGATGAGACCTGATAAACTAGGTTCAGAGCAAAGGGGAGGAGGACCTCCCCTCTCAGTGGACTTGGAGAAGAGAATGGGAGATGAGGGAGGAAAGGTGGAATTGGGAGGGAATGAGGGAGGGGGCTACAGCTGGGATACAAAGTGAATAAACTGTAATTAATATAAAAATACAAAAATTTAAAAAAGAGAGAAAATAAATTCTTTTATAGTTTTCAGAGTGGGTATTTGTTCAAAACATATTATCTCTGTATAAGTTCAAAGTACAGAATGATTAGTACACTAAAATATGATACTAAGGATTTCCAAAAATAACTACTGGTAGGCATTTAGTCTGGAAATAAATGTGATTTTAACTGATTTCTAGTTGTTGCATGTTCTGAGCAAACTGTTCTGTGGAACAAATGAAGAGAATGAAATCTAAATATGGTAACATCTGCATATTTAGAGGTTTTTTTTTTTAACCTCTAAATTTGGTTAAAGAGTTTGTAATAGACATTTCAGTCTTATCTGCTTAGTTCTTCCTGAGTCATCACATAGAAGACTATGCTTTCATTCCACATCTAGTTACATAGGACTTGATGCTTCTTTGGGGTGAAAAATGATGGGAGACATAAGACCATATTGAGTTTATATTTATATAAAGTTCTTTAAAAATATTTTAGCATTTTCCTTTACTTTTTCCATGTTCAGAAGGCCAGAGTTTGTCATAAAAAAAATTGTTACCATCCCTAACCTCCCCCCTCCCCCCTGTCAAATCAACCAGGTATCTCAAGACATAACTTAGAAAATTCTCGGGGAAAACTTTTTGAACCTCATCAAACTTGTACTAAAAATACAAAAGCTTTGTTTTTAATTAAGACATTTAGTTTTCAGAATAATTTCATCATAACCTTCTTATGTATATAAGACAATTGTGTTCATTACATTTACCTAAAGTTCAAATGACCCTGTGTTACATATTCGAACATTCTGCCATGGGCTGAGTGATGCGCACAATTCTCACTGAATTACTACAGGCAAATGAAGCTTCACTTGAAAATGAAGTTACATAAGATACAATAATCTAGGAGGGAACACAAGCATATGAATTAGTGGCTAAGACATTGACAGCCTTGCCAGGCACAGAGGAGGACAATGCAGCCAGTCCTGATGAGACCTAATAAGCTAGGGTGAAAGGGAAGGGGAGGAGGATCTCCCCTATCAGTGGACTTCGAGAGGGGCAGGGAGGAGATGAGAGAGGGAGGGTGAGATTGGGAGGGAATGAGGGAGCGGGCTGCAGCTTGGATGCAAAGTGAATAAACTGTAATTCATATAAAATTTTTAATAAAAAAAGAAATAAAAAATGAATGGCGATGAACATATGGGTTCTACATTTCCTAAAAGATTTAGAATAAAAACCAGCACAAGAAAGATTTAGTGTGCATAGGGTATGGGTGCTAAAGATTTTGAGTTCCTGTGAGAAGAGGACAGACATGTTCTCCAGATGACAGCAATGGGTTTAAATGGCACATAACATGCATTTTCATGCTAATGAAGACTTACTGCTACTGTCTAGTATATGAGGTGTGCAAAGGTAATTGATTAACTGAAGATGATAAGGATGTGCTCAATATAAAGTTCTTGAGTTTATTATCCAGAACTTGAAAATAAACAAAATCTATAACTTGTTGTATTTATTATACAGCTCATTCCTAAAATTAACTTTTCAAAATATATAACCTTTCCTACTTATTATTTTAACACCTTTCTCACATTAATAATTTACATCCTAGCTTTCTTTTAAGACTAGCACACGGGAGAATATGTGATGTTTAGAAATTACATTACGTGATGCTTCGAAGATATGTTATGTGAGTCTTTCCTGTTTTTCAGTTAAAAAATATTTTTCCTGAATTATCTCACTTGTAATATCTTTGGAGATTCACATAATTACTAGAGAATAGAGAATTGAACTCACTTCAGTATATACATACACATTTAAGAATCTGGGCATATTTCTTTGATACTAACTAGAAACAAGTGAATTGCTTTTCTTTATGAAAAAAAAAAGTAAAATTCTCACAAGATTTCTGGTATTAGAGTTAGAAAGCTCATTAAATTTCTCCTCAAAAAAATCCATGGAGTGTTCAGCAAAGAAATAGGAAAGTGAACAAATCAGTCGTTTCTGAGAGTGGGCACAGGGAAATAGCAGCCAAAGGATTCCGAGTGAGTTTCTGGAAGACAGAAGACTGATGGGAGCACCTTGATTTGCATATTATAATAAAAGGAGCAATTGTTCACAGAAGTTAACAAATTTGCATTAGTAGAGCTAGAAGCTGTGGGCAGCTCCCTGAAATAGGTGGAGAAACAGGATCATATAACACTTTGCCTCATATAATAACAATAAAAATAAAATAAGATGAAAAAAACAAGCATGAGTCATGTCACCTCCATTTCTTTGCATTAAGAAACACTGTTTTAAAAATTTAATTATGAGGTACATGATAATTGTTATATCAAGGAGAGTGCATGCCTTCCTTACTGAGAAGTTGCTCAAGGTGGTAAGACAGCCCTTACTTTTTTTATATTTGGGTATGTCTACATTAGTATCTGCAAAATTATTCTATATTTTAACATAACTCCAAAACTTAAGCACACACACACACACTACTGCAAACCCTCTCATTCAAGGAAAAGGTAATAAGAGCAAAATAAATTTCATGTAAAATTTATATTAATTTAACTCTTTTGTCATGTTTAACAATGAGCTACCATGAAAAAAAAAAGACACAATCCTGAAAGAAAAGCAACAACGAGACAGATTGTTGCTACCATCAAAACAGAGTGGTGCCTCTATTGTGCATTAGGGGTATCTTGCCGTGTTGGTCCCTATGGTCATAGGCTTCACAGCTGGTAGGTCTGCAAGCCTGTTTCCCTGCCTTTGCAACTTGCATAGTTCCTTCTAGGACTATGAAGGTTAGTTATCAGGAAGGCTTTCAAATCAGATTAAGGTCAGATCCTCTGTGTACTTGTTTCAACTGCAAGGTGCCTTCACCAATAGGGACTTACTTCAACTTGTGGGAAGCAAACAAGTGTTTATTTGGGAGCTTTTTGTACTCCCTTGACTAAGGTTTGAAGGGAATTTCTCATGCCATGCCTGGTACTGGGTCTTTCATTAGACAGTTTATGATTCTTGGAAAACATTGTCAACCTGAGTGGCACAACTTCATTTAAACTATATGTGTATATGGTTTGCACATATACTTACATGTAGAACATGTAGTTTGGGATAAATAAATATACAGTATAATTCCTTGTCCTCCTCTATGGCCTGGTAAGGCTGCTCCCCCCTTAGAGGATCAAAAAGCCAGCCACTGAGTTCATGTCAGAGACAGTCCCTGTTCCCCTTACTAGGGTACCCACTTGGATACTCTGCTGCCATCGGCTACCTCTGAGCAGGAGTTCTAGGTTATATCCATGCATGGTCTTTGGTTGGAGAAACAGTCTCAGAAAAGACACCTGTGTTTAGATATATTTGGTCTTTGTGGAGCTCCTGTCCTCTCCAGGTCTTATTAAATCTCCCTTCTTTCATATGATTCCCTGTACTCTGCCCAAGGTTTGGTTATGAGTCTCGGTGTCTGCTTTGATACACTGCTTGGTAGAGTCTTTCAGAGGCCCTCTGTGGTAGGCTCCTGTCCTGTTTCCTGTTTTCACCTACTTCCACTGTCTTTGATTGGTCGAGTCTTGTGTAGGTTCATTATTGTCAACTACTGTGGCTGTGAGGTCATGACAGCATTGACAGTGCCCTGCCTAGAAGACAGCATTTCACAGTCCTTCTCTTTGTTTGCAGCCCTTCAATTCATACTGCTGCCTCCTTCACAATGCTCTTTGAACCTTAGAATGTGTGGCATAAATGATGAACAATCACCATCACTTATTATCACCCATTTTGCCAACCATATGTCTCTGTATTCACTGCTGTTCATGGAAAAGCTGGGAGTATATTTTTTTTTAAATAGGTTAAGTATCTTGTATCTCAGAACTAATTGAAACGCCTTATGTGCCACCACATTGAGGATGGAGGCAGAAGTACAAAATCATGAAACAGTATACTTAAAAAAAAAAAAGAAAAAGAAAGCTTGACGTGGTAGGAAAATAAACATGTCTGTAACTAAATAGTAGTTTGTCCTAGTAAATTATATTTGTGAAAGAAATTATCTAGGAATAAACATTTGCCTTAATATCATAAAGCTAGATAAACTTCTTAGGGAATATTAAGGAAAACTGCAGTTTTAGCTTTAATATGCACATGAGATCAATTAATGTATCACATATGCAAATAGGAAGGCAATGACCCTGATTCTGATACTTGTTATTTCTGGAGCTGGCATATGGCTCTCTCTAACAGCAGACATAATAATTTCAATAAATTAGCTAGTAATGCCATGTAATGAACTATGATTTGTGTTAATTTGGCCATTACTAATCAATTTCATGTTAATATTTTTTAAAAGTCACTTTTGAGGATGTATTAGAATTTTAATTTTGCATGTAATTTTTCAAAAATTAAAAGTACTAGGAAAAAATATTGATTCATAAAAGTGAATAAAACCATAGCAACTTTGTAACTTATGACTGTAGGTATTGGCAAGCAAATTAAAACTGTTCTAAAAGTTAAAATGTTCTAAAAGTGCAAAGGTTTTGAAAGTAAGATTTAGATTGAACTGTAAATACATGAACTAATTGAAAAGGTTACAATGACTCTTTAGCATTGTTTAAAGCTTTCACTCTTCAGTTTCAACTCTAGGAGAATATTTGGTTTACTTGTTAATCATAGTGGAGGTCATGCTGATGACATTAATATTTAAATATACGAAATTGTATGTTTTATAGGTATTTCAAACATTTCAGCTAAATAATTTTTTCATTTTTATTTTTATTAATTACAGTTTATTCACTTTGTATCACTCCTGTGGCTTCCTCCCACCTCCCCTCCCAAACCAATCTCCCCTTCCAAATCTCCACCCATGTCCCTCAACAAGTCTACTGAAGGGGAGGTCCTCCTCTCCTTCCTTCAGATCCTAGTCTATCAGGTCTTATCAGGAGTGGTTGGCAGCATTGTCTTCCTCTGTGGAATGGTAAGGCTGCTCCCCCCTCAGGCGGAGTTGATCAAAGAACAGGGCAATCAGTTCCTGTCAGAAACAGTCCCTGTTCACATTACTATGGTACCCACTTGGACACTGAGCTGCCATGGGCTACATCTGTGCAGGGGTTCTAGGTTATCTCCATGAATGGTACTTGGCTGGAATATCAGTCTCCAGAGAAGACCCCTGTGCCCAGATATTTTAGTTCTGTTGCTCTTCTTGTGGAGCTCCTGTCCTCTGCAGGTCTTACTATCTTCCCCCTCTTTCATAAGATTCCCTGCACTCTGCCCAAAGTTTGGCTACAAGTCTCAGCATCTGCTCTGATACCCTGCAGGGTAGAGCCTTTCAGAGGCCCTCTGTGGTATGCTCCTGTCCTGTTCCATTTTCTCCCTCTTCTGAAGTCCATCCTTTTTGTGTTTTTTAATGGGGATTGAGCATCTTAGCCAGGGTACTCCTTCTTGATTAGTTTCTTTGGGTGTACAGATTTTAGTATGTTTGTCCTATATTACATATTTAGTATCCACTTATGAGTGAGTATATACCATGTGTGTCTCTCTGCTTCTGGGATACCTCACTTATGATAATCTTTTCCAGTTCCCACCATTTGCCTGAAAATTTCACGATTTTCTTGTTTTTTTATTGCTGAGTAATATTTCGTTGTGTAAAAGTACCACAAATTCTGTATCCATTCCTCAACTGAGGGGCATCTGGGTTGTTTCCAGCCTCTGGCTATTCCAAATAAAGCTGCTACAAACAAGGTTGAACAAATGCCCTTGTTGTGTGTTTGAGCATCTTTTGGATATATGCTTAGGAGTGGTATAGTTGAACCTTGAGGTAGCATTATTCATAATTGTCTGGGAAAGGGACAGATTGATTTCCAAAGTGGTTGTATAAATTTACATTCCCACCAGCAATGGAGGAGGGTTCCCCTTTCTCTACATCCTCTCCAGCATGTGTTGTCACTTGAGTTTTAGATCTTAGCCATTCTGATGGGTGTAAAGTGAAATCTCATGGTTGTTTTGATTTACATCTTCCTGATGACTAAGGAGGTTGAGAATTTCTTTAAGTGTTTCTCTGCCATACAATATTCTTTTGAGAATCTCTGTTTAACTTTCTACCTAATTTTTAATTGGATTGCTTGTTTTTTTGGTGTTTAACTTCTTGAGTTCTTTATATATACTGGATATTAGCCCTCTGTCAGATATAGGGTTGGTCAAGATCCTTTCTGAACCTATATAGGTTGTCATTTTGTTCTGATAGTGTTCTTAGCTTTACAGAAACTTTTCAATTTCATGAGGTCCTGTTTATTGAGTGTTAATTTTAGATCCTGTGCTGTTGGTGTTCTGTTCAGGAAGTTGTCTCTTGTGCCAATGAGTTCAAGGCTCTTCCACAATTTTTCTTCTAACAGGTTTACTGTGTCTGGTTTTATGTTGAGGTCTTTGATCCACTTGGACTTTATTTTTGTGCAAGGTGATAAATATGGATCTATTTTCATTTTTTGAACTTGTAGATATCCAGTTAGACCAGCACCCTTTGTTGAAGATGCGGGCTTATTTCCATTGTATGGTTTTGGCCTCTTTGTCAAAAATCAAGTATTCTTAGGTGTGTGGTTTATACTGGGTCTTCTATTTGATTCCATTGATCAACCATTTTGTTTCTATGCCACTACCATGCAGTTTTCAGTATTGTTGCTCTATAGTACAGCTTGAGATCAGGGATGGAGATACCTCCAGAAGTTCTTTTATTGTAGAGGATTATTTTAGCAACTTTTTTTTTTTTCAGATGAAAGTGAGATTTGCTCTTTCAAGTTCTGTAAGAACTATGTTGGCATTTTGATGGGAATTGCATTGTATCTGTAGATTGTTTTTGGCAAGATGGATATTTCCGTATGTTAATCCTACAGTCCCATGAGCATAGGAGTTTTTTCCATCTTCTATTATCTTCTTCAATTTCTTTCTTCAGACAATTGAAGTGTTTTTCAAACAGGTCTTTCACTTGCTTGGTTAGAGTCACACCAAGGTACATTATGTAATTAGTGGCTATTGTGAGGGGTGTTGTTTCCCTAATTTCTTTCTCAGTCCCTTTGTCTTTCATATACAGGAAGGCAATTGAATTATTATTATTATTATTATTATTATTATTATTATTATTAGTTATTTTTGTATCCAGCCACTTTGCTGAAGGTGTTTATCAGCTGAAGGAGTTCTCCAGTAGTATTTTAAGTTCTTTATGTATTCTGGAAATTAGCCCTCGGCTAGATAAAAGCCTTACCCAATCTTATGCTCTAGTTTTGTTCTGACAACAGTGTCGTCTGCTTTACAGAAGTTTTTCAGTTTCATTAGGTGCCATTTATTGATTGTTGATCTTAGAACCTATGCTGTTGATGGTCTGTTCAGAAAGTTGTCTCCTGTGCCAATACTACTCATCTATTAAAAACAAGGAAATCATGAAATTTCCATGCAAATGGTGGTAACTAAAAAAGATTATCTTGAGTGAGTTAACCCAGAAGCAGAAAGACATGCATGGTATATACTGACTCATAAGTGAATATTAACCATATAATATAGGATAAACATACTAAAACCTATACTCCTAATGATGCTAAAGAACAAAGAAGACCCTAGGGAAGATGGTCAATCCTCTTTCAGAAGGACAAATGTGATTGACATTGGAAGCAGGAAAAGACAGGGAACAGGACAGGAGCCTACCACAGAGCCTCTGAAAGATGCGACTGATCGAGCTATCAAAGCAGAGGCTGAGACTGATAGCCAAACTTAGGGCACATTCTTATGAAAGAATGTGGAGATGGAAAGACCTGGAGTGGACAGGAGCTGCAAAAGGAGACCAACAGAGCCAAAAAAACCCTGAGCTCTCCGAGCCCTGCAGAGACTAATACCCCAAACTAAGGACAATGCATGGAAAGGACCTAAAACCCTGGCTCATAGACCCAGTATCCAAGTGAGGTCTCTAGTAAAAGGAGCAGGAGTTTTCTCTGGCATGAACTCAGTGACAGAACCTCTGATCACCTCCCCCTGGGAGCTGCCAGGTCTCAGATGAAGAAAATGCAACCAGTCTTGATTAGACCTGATAGGCCTGATAGTCAAATAGAAGGTGAGGAGGGCCTCTCCTATCAGTGCACTAGAGGAAAGGCATAGGGGTAGAAGAGGGAGGGAGGGTGCAATTGGGAGTTGAAGAGGTAGGGGGCCACAGCCAGAATTCAAATTGAATAAATTTTAATAAATAAAATATAGTTACTAATAAAGTTACTAGTGAGTAACTGTGCTCATTAGATTACCTTCCACTATGAGAAATAGTGTCAAACATAGGGCTATATTTGGTATGTTATTTAAATCTTATTTTGTGAAAAATATTTTTGATTGTTGTCAGCTGTATTATTACATAAATTACCATGAAATAAATTCTTTTGCTATTAAATATAAGTTTGAAAGTACTTTTTTTTTCCTTCTACTTGTTTTAAAACATCTTTTGGTGGTTTTGTGTATCTTGACACTAGTGAATTTCTAACCTAAGGGGGGAAAAAAAGACTGCACATCAAATTCAGTCAGCTGATATTTTTAGTTAAGCATTTTGATGTTTCACTTTCTCCTTAAAGACAATATTAAAGAGATCTGGGATTATGCGTAATGGTGTGGAAATCCTCCTTGATATAAAATGCACAACAGCAAAACAACAAAATAAAACAGAAAATTCACCTCAAAACAAAGCATAAATATCTACTAAATTCAACACATTGACCCACAGGTTTTATTGGGGATACTTATAGAAATATAGGTGACAGGTTACTTACAGGGGAAGATTTATTGGCATAGAATGATTTATTGGCATAGAATTTATAAAACCAAGCACACGGAAAGACACCCTCTCTGTAATAAAAAATGCAGAAAGATCTGTTAGTGGTGCTAGATAAATTCTCAAGAAAAAAATTTTCCTCCCTCCCTACACCTGTCTGTGTGTGTGGGTTTGTGTGTTGTGTTATTGTTTCAACCATTTGATTTTAATCATTACCAAAACTACTTCTACTCACCCCAGACCAATATGTTTATGTATTTCAGTTAGCATTACCATTGTCTGACCACACATGAGTTTCACAGAACTGTTGATCTTTGTATGAAAATGGGAGAAAAAGAAAACACGATGAACTGTGCATACTCAGAAAGGAAATGTTCTACAATCATATTGCATATTGCTTGGCAACAGTCTTGAATTTCACCTCTCTTTGATAAAAATTTATATGCAAGGAAGACAGTCCAGAACGTTAAACATTAAAGTCATAGATTTTGATTCTCTATTAAAAATAATTGGTAAATGGATGTATAGTTTAAAGTATGTTAATACAAAATTTTTACTATATAGGTTTTTGTAATATCCCACTTGAACCAAGCAATTGAATAATTATATAAATAGAATTAGTATATAATATTTTTGGTTACAGAAATCTGTATTCTCAGTGTCAGATCTAAAATGACTCATTGCTTTTACTGACAGAACTTGTAAGCTACTAATATCTGGCCTCTGTTGTTTTGTGGTTGTCATGCAATTACATATTGTGTAATTCAACAGTAGGAAAGTTATAAGAGAGAGGTTGGGGCTTGAATTGTTATTGGTGTTAGTGGAATGTAGGACTGAGTGTAAGGAATGTCAAGATTGTAAGATAAGAAAGCCAAGAGGCCATAATTACAATGTCCCTAAGTCATCCAATGTGTCTCTCTGGGAACAATATGTGACTTATTAACAGAATGAAGACAGGTGTTGTCAGCTTTCAATAGCATGCCAAAGTGCTTATGATTTACTTTTCTCAGAAGTTATTAAATGATTCTGCATAGCAGTAATAGCAAAGGGAGATAACATAATTAAAACCATAATTTATATAGAATCAATTAATTAGGTAGAAGGGGCAGGAAGAAGGGAAATCCGGCAACCATCAAGAAGATTATTATAAACAAATATGAATTATTTGACCTGCATCTCTTGATCTCCATAATTATGTACTGAGCTAAAATATTATAGTCTCTTTCTAATTTGAATGATAACCATCACTTGTCAGCCTTCTAGTCTTCTAATTGAAAATATTTTAACTAAGCTATCATGGGCTACATCTGAGTAGGGGTTCTAGGTTATATCCTTACATGGCCCTTGGTTGAAGAAACAATCTCATTAGAGGGCCCCCATGCCCTGATATATTTTGTCCTTGTGGAGCTCCTGTCCTCTCCCAGTCATATTATCTCCCCCTTTTATTGTATGATTTTCTGCACTCTGTTGTCAGATGGAAGGGGGGAGGACCTCCCCTAGCAGTGGACTTGGAAAGGGGCAGGGGGGAGATGAGGGAGGGAGGGTGTAGTTGGGAGGGAACGAGAGAGGGGGCTATTGCTGGGATACAAAGTGAACAATCTGTGATCAATGTAAAAAAAATAAAAATTAATAAAAAGAAAATATCTTAACTAGAGCACATCTTGTGTAGAATAGTGCATAACAATATATAAAGTTTATTACTTTATGTGGGAAATATAATAAAATGTTTTGAATGGTTATTCCTGACTTGTTATGACACTATACTCTAGAATATTTTGATGGTTACCGATTAGCTGGCCTGATTCGCTCAGTTCTACAGTATAAGTTTCTTGACCTTGATATATTTTCTAATGCTCTTTCCATCTACTTCTCAATTTTGCTGACTTATACGTCTTCTCGTAACCTCAGCTTTATCTCCTCTTAGCTGATTTCATAAATCCATCTCCTCTAGTTTCCCATCTAACACTATCTCAGTATACCATCTAATAGAGGATGCCCATTAAAAGCACCAGTAAACTGTAAACTGCAGTAAATTATATCGCTAGGATTTTTATCTTGGCTTTTCTTCTCATAAAATATATGTTTTTTTCTGTGTCTCTCCAGAATAGGCTTTGTCAAAAGTGAACAGGATATAAATATTTGATTTATTACAATCCTATCCAAAGCACCAAAATTGAAATGCCATGCCTGAAACACCATTTGTCATTAGGATGGCAAATGTTCAAAGAGTCTACCTGAGTTTTTGTTCATGAACATAAATAGAAGTGCATTTATATGTCCCAAAAGAATAAAAGAAAGGAAAATACAAGAATTTAATTTATAATCTCAAATATCTACTTTTCTATTATGTCTAAATAGTATCTATCATTAAAAGGAAATATGCAAGATATACAAAATATGACTTATAGTCTACAAACACCATTTCAATAAAACTGTTCACAGAGTTACTATGTTACTGTATGATTACCAAGTAATAACAGAAGACAACATGAATTTTTCATTTTCCCCTTTTATTTGTCTATGTCCTGTGGGCTTCAGTGTATCATGCCCACACTTTATTGCCCTCATGCTTTCTTCATATGGAAGAGGCTAGTATGGGCCTTCCGCCCTCAAATCCCTCCCATGTCTCTTTTGCTCTTCTGACTCTTAAGTTGATCTTTTTCTTTGATTATTTTTGTTACATACACACTGTTTTGTCCTATATGATTTCAGGGCTGAAGTGGGTTGTCCACTCTGCATTGGACTACCAAGACCCTCATCTAATTCTCTTTTTCTGACTCTCATTAGTTACCCACAGTTCTTTTTCCTTATGTGGGATCCCATGAAATTCAGCCACCATCCATATTAAAATGCTTTATTGACATTGCAGGAGAAAGTATTCTGTTATTCTGGCTCTTACAATCTTTACACTCTCTATTCTGTGATGTTCCTTGTGGCATTGATACAGGAGCTATGACGTAGGTATATCCTTTGAGACTGAGTTTCCCATGATCTATTGCTCTCTTCTTTCTATCTAGCTGTGGTTTTCTGTCATGGTCTCTGTTTTGGTAAATACAGGCTTTTTTTGATGAGAGATGGTAGCCACACTTAGCTGTGGCATAAAGGAATTATTTAGAATGTAGTAAGGAAATACAGTGCTTTTGAAAGTTTGCAGTATTATAGTCTTTTCTATTGTCCATGACTTTATTAGCAGTAGAAAACTGGCTCAGATTCAAGTACCAAGCTTGAGTTCTCACCTGTTCAGTGGTCCTTAAGTACTATTAGACAGCTGTTGGTTACAACTGACACATAAGTGCCACTTATTGTATCTTTATTGGTATCTTGCCATGCTGGTAATTGTCATGGTTCATAAGTATTGCAAATGTGTAGGACTGTTTAATTGTTCCCCTCCTTTGGAAGCTAGTAAAGTAATTTCTGGTACCTTGGAAGCTAGACTGCAGGAAACAGTCTGTCAGGTCAGATGCACCTCAATCATCCAGGTTGTACATCCTGCCTATGCAGTGTGTTGAGCAATAGGGGCCCACGATCAACTGTGGAGAGGAATAAACTGCTACATTGTTAGTCTATATTGTTTTAAGAGTCATTTGGTCTGTTCTGACCAAACTTTTGTAAGGAGGTTTCTCATACATGAAACTGAGGTTTTTGTTAGTCTATAGTTCTTGCGGGGAGAAGTATTGTTTGCCCAAGTTGCTAAAATTCCTTTACAATATATATGTGTATATATTTATATATGTTGTATATAAATTCAGGTAAATAAAATAATATAATTCTTGAGGCTTTGTCGCACAATATAGTATGAGCATAAAACAGACAGAACAATATGGAAGATATAAACATAAGTACTCCAACCTACAAATACACGATACTTTACAAAGAAACAAAAACACATACTGGAAAAAAAGACAGTATCTTCAAATGTTGGTATGGAAGTACTGAATGTTTATATGGAAAGAAATGAAACTGAATCAATATCTATTGCCCATCACAAAAAGTGGTTCCAAGTGAATGGAAGTTCTCAGCTTCAAACCCAAAACACTAAAGGAGATAGAAGAAAATATAGGAAGTCCCTTGTAAGATATAGGTGTAGGAAAGAATTGTACAAATAGTACTCCATTTTGCCCAGTAACTAAAGCCAACAAATACCAACTGAGACACCATAAACTAAAAAGAACTCTTTACAACTAAAGAAACAATGAACTAAATGAAGAACTTCCTCATAATGGAAGAGCATCTTTGATTACTATATGTCTAAAAGAGAACTCAAAAAGCAAAGAGTCAAAGGAAGAAATAAAATTAAAAAAATGGCTGTGTATCTAAACATAGCATTCTCAGTGGAATACTTAAAAATGCTGTTGGAGAACAACAGAGCCAAATTATCTGGATCCAGGGGGTCTTGCAGGGACTGATACTCTAACCAAGGACCATGCATGGAGAGGACCTAGAACCCTGTTCAAAGGAAGACCGTTGGCGGCTCAGTTTCCAAGTGGGTTCCCTACTAAGGAGGTACTGGGTCTATCTCTGACAAGAACTCAGTGGCTGGCTCTTTGATCACCTCCCCCTGGGGGTAGGGGAAGGGAGTGAAGCCTTGCCAGACCAGAGGAAACTGATGCAGCCAGTGTTGATGAGACTTGATAAGATAGGGTCAGATAGAAGAGAAGGATGTCCCCCCAATAAGGGGACTAGGGAAAGGGCATAAGGGAGAGGATGGAGGGTGGGTAGAAGTGGAAGGAGATGAGGGAGGGGCCTGCATCAGGCATACAGAGTGAATAAATTATAATAAAGGAATATATAAATAGAATAAAATTAAAAATGCTGTTCACCATGCTTAGAATTTAGGAAAATGGATACCAATACAATGTAAGCTTAGATTTTTCAACAACCTACTTTGTTTAAGGTTGATTTTTCAACCTACTTTGTTTAAGGTTCTTTAATGTCTCTACCGCTCTTCCAAACCCCTGATTCTAGTTAGAAGTGAAAGCTGTTCAGTTGGACAAGGAATGCGACTCTCTTAACTGCTTCCTGTGCGTTTAGGTTGTTGGTTTTTGGGAAGCAATGTCAATTTCAGTTGTCCAGAAACAACAGTCAAGGCAAACAGCAAAGAGCAGAAGGTAGCAGCAACCTCCATGCATTTTATGGAGCTTTTCTTTCTAGGAGCATCAGGAAGAACTGAAGAAATGTGAGGCATTGCAAAGCAATGCAATCTTTCTCTGTGGGCTCCTATTTATACCTTCTTTTTTTTTCCTTCTTTATTTAATTAATTTTAATTTTTATTATTTTTTCACAATTTATTCATTATATATCCCGATTTAACTCCCCTCCCTCAACTCCCCCCCCCCAAAGTTATACCTTCCCTCCCTCTTCCTCCTATCCCCTTCCCTTAGTCCACTGAAAGGGGGAGTTTTCCACCATTGCCATGTGCCCATAACTTGTTAAGTCTCATCAGGACTGCCAGGATCCTCTTTCTCTGTGGCCTGGCAAAGCCTCATTACCAGAGGTGAGTGATCAAAGAGCAGTCAACTGGGATCATGATAGAGGCAGCCTCTTTTCTCCTCACTTGGAGATCCACAAGGTGACTGAGCTGCCAATCGACTGTTACCCATAATTCGTGAGACCCCCTAATAGACCACCAGGAAATTGAGTCTGTTACCAAACACACGAGGATCTTTAGTCTCAGCATGAGCTTGATTCTCACAGACACCAAGGCATTGGTATCCAGCAGAGAGCCCTGAGCTCTGGATTATGGATTTATTGATACCAGTCCCTCCTGGGGTGCCCAAAGCAGGGAATTCTAGCCTGGCAAGCTTCTATTGGTTAATACAGCGAAAGGGTATCTACATTTCAAAACTCTTTGCAGTGGGAAAGTGCCAGAATCATGAACAGCTTTCTCTGTTCTCTCTCTTGCCAGGGGAAACAGTTGGCCTTGGGTATTTTCTGGAGCAAAGGTATGAGTTGGAATGAGGTGGGAGCCATCCCGGCTGGTTTCCTGGGAGTGATATCTCTAATGAGCAGCAAGGTCAGCTCTTTGCTGCAGTTGATTGGATCTGCCTAGAAGCAGCAAGGTCAACTCGCCCGATATGTTTTAAACTCAGTACCCCCCAAACCCAGTTTTTAAATCTTTGGCCTTTTCAGCCACATCTGAACAGGGGGTTTAGGTCCTCTCTATACAAGATCCTCAGTTAGTGCATGAGTCTTTTCAGGACCCCCTGGGCTCAGATCCTTTAGCTTTGTGCCTCTCCCTGTGGGGCTCTTGTCTCCTCCTAGTCCCTCTGTCCCCCTCTCTCCCTTCTTCCGTAAGACTCCCTGTGCTCTGCCCAAAGTTTGGCCTTGAGTCTCAGCATCTGCTTCAGTCACGTCTTGGTTGAAGCCTTTCAGAGGACCGTCTATAGCAGGCTCCCATCCTGTTTCCTCTCTTCCACCACTTCTGGTGTTTATCCTGTTTGCCATTCTGAATGAGATTTAAGCATCTTCTCTAGGCTCCTCCTTAGTGTTGTTCAGCAGGCTAAAACCAACTCCCCCACACATGAGACAGTTTCCTGTTGACAAGAATCACACACCCTCTCACTGTATATCAGCTGACAAAGATCATGTGCATCTCAGGAGCCTGCTATGAGTTATGGACAAAGCTTTCCTGCATTCCATCCACACTAAAACAAAAACATATCCACACAACAGAACCAAAGCTCCCTCCCTCTACAATTCCACTTTGAGATTTCATGTCACCGAATTAAGAATGGCCAAGATCAACAAAACAATGACAACAAATGCTGAGGAGGTTTTGGAAAAAGAGGTTCCTTCATTCACTGCTGGTGGGAACAAAGATTGTTGCAACTACCTTGGAATCAGAATGAAGAATCCCCCCAAAACTGAAAATAAATTTACCACATGACCCAGATATACGACTTCTTGTCATATGGTCAAAGGACTTGACATCCAACTTCACAGATATTTACATAGTAATCTCCACTGCCATTTTATTCATAATAGTTAGTAAATGGAAACAACATAAATATCTTCTACAGATGAATGGATAATGGAAATTGGATGCGTATATTATATTATATTATATTTATTATATTATATTGTATTGTATTATATTAATTATATTATATTATAGCACATAATATAATATAATTTAATATAGCATAATATTTTATATATGCTATTACCAAAAAAAAAAAAAAGAAAAAAAATGAAAATTTCAGGTAACTGGATGGACCTACACATGATTATATGAAGTGAGAGAAGAACCCAGGACTGAAAGACAGATGTCACATGTTCTGGCTCATCTCCAGTCCTGAGCTGTAAGTCCTCAGATGTAAGTTCAGCCTGTGGAGTAACCACAGAAACCAGGAACGTATAAAGGAACTACGAAGGGAGGTGGAAATGAGGGTGGGATTGAAATAGAAAAGCAGGATTCAGGTGATTTAAAGAGGGAAACAAAAATGGGGAATGGACTCCAATTCTGGAAAAGGAAAGAATACAGAGGTAGAAGGGACAAGCGGGAAATAAGACCGAAGTCATTTGATGCCTCAGTTACTTTGCCAGAAGTCAGATGGTGGTTTGCTTCAGAGCCTCCCAGATCACCGTTACACTTAGGAGGTGAGTCACATACCTTTCAGTTAAACACCGGAGCCCTAGGACCTCACTCGTTCTTGGTTCTTGTCTTTGTCATTTTGGTATCTTTTTTTATTTCTTTTGTGCATGCTTTTCTAATTCCTTTTGATTCTCTGAATATTCTTCCCAGCCACTCCAAGCATTCTCTTAACTCTTGCCAACTGTCTGTGTTTCATTAACTGCCTTCATGAAAAGTCAGTCCTGATCTTTTTTTTTTTTTTAATATGCCACAATCTAACTAATTTCACTCTATTTAACAAATACTCAGTATTTAATACACCTCTATTTCCATTTTATAGCACACACACTTACATACAACTTATTAATGCTTTAATCTGTGTTTTACTAGTTTCTCTTTCCATAATGTATGAAGGTGGATATCAAATGCAATGTGCTTTGTCATTTTGAAACATTTTCTTGGGCATCTATGATAACACTGTATTTACCAAGTCCCATTTTCCTGAAAAACATATTTCACAAGATGTTTTAATATGTGTAAAAGCAGGGTGCATGTTATTACATTTGGGAGCAGGTCTTATGTAACACAAACAAAAATTTCATTTCCATTTGCTTGTAAAATAATGTAGTATATATTTTTAATTAATTATTTTTATTTTTATTATTTACAATTTATTCACCTTGTATCCCCCCTGTACCTCCCTCTGCCCTCCCCTCCCAATTCCACCCTCCCTCTTCCCCACCCGTGTTCCTCTCCCAGTCCACTGATAAGGGAGGTCTTCCTTCCCTTCCCTCTGATCCTAGTCTATCAGGTCTCATCAGGAGAGGCTGCATTGTCTTCTTCTGTGGCCTGGTAAGAATGTTCCCCCACTCAGGGGGAGGTGATCAAAGAGCAGGCCAATCAGATTATGTCAGAGACAGTCCCTATCTCCATTACTATGGAACCCACTTGGATACTGAACTGCCATAGGCTACTTCTGTGCAAGGGTTCCAGGCCATCTCCATGAGTGGTCCTTGGCTGGAGTATCAGTTTCAGAAAACACACTGTGCTCAGACTTTATGGATCTGTTGCTGTCCTTGTGGAGCTTCACTGTAAATGGTATGCTTGCTTTAATAAAACATAAGAGACAGTTTGTACTTGTCAAATAAAAAAATAAATGATTGAAAATAGCAAGCATTTAATAAATGCATAGCCTGCTATAATAGTAGTATTTAAATATT
Organism: Rhombomys opimus; assembly: GCA_010120015.1. Classification (NCBI taxonomy): domain Eukaryota; kingdom Metazoa; phylum Chordata; class Mammalia; order Rodentia; family Muridae; genus Rhombomys; species Rhombomys opimus. The sequence continues at coordinate 187,678 of REGO01000882.1, read as the reverse complement.
GAAAAGGAGTTTATTCCTATGTACTAATTTCATGGCAGAAAGAATAGTAAAGGAAAATGATAGTTACCATCAGTAGGAATGAAAGTGGTTTTGATAAGATGGAAGTAGACAATGTTAGACTACAGAAATGAGATCAGAATGAGAGAGTGATCTGGTGGAAATAAATCTACATAGTTTATAGCTATTAAATTATAGAAGCTTTCTTTTTAAAAATCACTTTATGGTGACTGCAGTAAAAATTTGCACTAATTGTGCATTGAAGGTAAGAAGTTTCACTTTAGGGTCAGCAAATTGGCAAAGTAGGTAAAGTCACTCTGCTGTCAAACCTGAAAACTTGAGTTCAATCTTCCTGAGTCATGAGGTGAAAGACAAAATAACTTCCACATGTAGGTGTCTTTGAACTCTGCCTGTGTGCTGTGATTGGCATGGCAACTATCATGCGCTGTGTTTATACATTGGCAGGTCATTAGTTTTGAGTTTCTGTCCTTGGTACTTCATGCTGTTAGCTTTAGAACTTGAGGGGTTGAAGCAGTGGGCTATCGTGAATTTTTGATCAACCCTGGGGTATAGTGTGTAATCTTGTCTCATCCAAGCTTCTCTGACTTGCCTATAAAAGATTTGAATTTTCCTGTGGCCTAAGGACGATGACGTCCCATGAAGAGATGAGGCATCAACTAGAAGATACTCTCACATGGATGACCTTTATTGCCTCCAAAAAGCTCATAAATGTTCTGCATTTATGACGGAGACGATTGATGTATGGATGACACTGGTACCAGTAACTGTTAGATATGCAGCTAGGACCAACATCTGCAGCCTATTAAGTGAAGACTTTTTGGTGATTTCTCCTTAATTTTTCAGTTTTTATGCACTGAAGAATTGAGGAGCCAGAAAGAAAGGAAAGTAAAAATGCCTTCCTTTTTATATTATGTCATTTCTATCAAAAGCAAAGATGAAGTATTGAAAGTGAAAATACATTTTCATTTTAAAGTGGATATTAATAATTCTTTACAACCATGTGACCGAACTGACAAAAATTTCGGTGTTACTAAGACATAAAAAATAGGTTTCATTACGGGTCAAGAGAGAAGACACAAGTAAAATACACACAGTTATATCCCATACTGTTGAAAATCCAAAACCACACATATTGAAGTCTAAAAAAATTTACATTTAGAATATATGAGCAAAATAATTCATATGCCCTATTGTTTTTATCTATTAATTTAAAAAAGCCATATCCTTTTAATTTTAGCTCATACATCACCTATGGAATTCATCATACAAAATATATACTTTTATAAATGAAAATGAGGTTCTTTTATATATTAAACTATGATAATATAATTTAAAGGTGCCTTTAAAACAAGAAATATCAGGTAACCTACATTGCCCACATTCCTTGTAGTTTTCTATGTAAATCAACAGTTCTCCCACAATCACATAACCAGTACTTTTTTGAGTTATTTTGAGGTTCATTTTTTTTAATTTCCTAAGTCATTGGTTAGGGAATTGTGCACCATTAGGCACCATTGTGCACACAGCAACATATACCTGAATAGTTAATCTGGAATTTTTGTTTCTTTTTGCGACTGACCTCATCTTCTCAACGTTCTCACTGACCCCAGCTGTAGACCTCAGCATCACTCTCCACAGGTGGTACAGCCGATGTCACGTTCTTATTCCATGCTCTAGCATGTCTAAAGAGGCACTTTAAACCAGTGTGTGCTTCAAGTGAGTGTGCTTCAGATTTTTAGCCATGCATTGAAAAAGGTTCTTTGCTAAAGAATTCTGAAAATTCACAGCTTCCTTGTGCATATGCCTCGAAACACATTAAACAGATAACGTTAAACAGATAACTAGCACTTAGACAACTCAGTTAAACAAGGAGTTAGTCTTTACTTACATTTAATAAAAACTGGCACTTACGGAGTATTTTTATTAAGTGAAGAAATATTTAATAATCGTGATTTATTCGCCTCAGAGTGCTCCTGTCAATACGTTGGATCCAGAGTCTCATCCTTGCAGAATTTAAAATTTAGATGATAGGCACAGCTAAAAATAAAATAAGTAAAGCAGGTGATTCTGTGAAATAAGTACTTTGCTGGACCCTGGAGAAGATATGTGTTATAACAAGTTAAGGTGGGTGACCTGTCTAGTTGTAATTCATGGAATACTACAAGAAGAGAGGAATGAGTCAAGACTTAGGAAAAGACTAAGGGACCCAGAAATCATCCAAAGAGAAACAATCCAAAGATAGTGTGATGGCCAGTCTTATTTGCCAACTTGATACACCTGGAAAGACAGAATCTCAGTCAAGGAATTGCTTCTCTATCAGCTGACAAGTAGGCATATTTCTGTGGCATTTTTCTATGTATTGATTTATTGATTGCTTGTATTTTCAAAGGTCAAGTCATCCATTAGCAGTGCCACACAAGGGAAAACAGGCTTGAATTGTACATGTTCTTGAGTAGAACCTGGTAGCAAGTTGCTTGGCAACTAGCCAGAAAGCAGTGTTCTTCCATGGTCTCTGCTTCAGTTCCCTTATCCAGGTTCCTGCCTTGATTCCTTCAGTGATTCATATTAACCTGTAAACTAAGAAGCCAGACTCTCCAAGTTGCTTTTGGTTAGTATTTTATCAAAACGACAAAAAACGTACAAGAACAGGAGAAAAAAACAAAAAACAAACAACAACAAAATAAAAACCAACCTATAGAATAAAAATTAAACTAGGCATAGTTTTCTGTTGTTATTTCTAAATTCATCTGCACCAAAATCCATGATCAAATTACTGGTATTTGTGTTTCAGTGTATCCTTTAATCATTTCATGCAGTAACTGATTGTTCCATAATCTTCAGGATACTCTGCTGGGCAGTTTGGCATCCTGAACATAAGTGCCTCTTTGTAGAAGTAGGTTGTTTTAAAAAGTAATAAGTTTCAAGAAGGTCATGAAGGCAGGACCTATCAAGCATCATTGGTTCTGCATTAGGTATCTTAGTTAGGGTTTCATTGCTGTGAGGAGACACCATGACCACAGCAAATCTTATTAAAAAAAAACATTTAACTGGGGCTGCTTTACAGTTTCAAGGTTGAGACTGTTTCATCATGGAGGGAAATCTGGTGGCATACAGGCAGACATGGTGCTGGAGAAGGATCTGAGAGTTCTATATCTAGATCTGCAGGCAGCAAGTGGCTGCAAGCCACACTTGGCTTAGCTTAAGCACATAAGACCTCAAAGTCAGTCCCCACAGTGATACTTTTCCACCTGCTCCTCCAACAAAGCCACATCTACTGTCACAAAGGCACACCTCCTAAGAGTGCCACCCCCTATAGGTCTCTGAGGACCATTTTATTTAAACTACCACATTAGGAAGTGGGTACACTGAGATGATCTCACAAAGACCTATCAAGACAAATATCAAAGACATTTCAGTTGAACAAATCTGCAATTGTTTTGATTTTGGATTTGACAATACTAGAATTGTGAGAAAATAAAATGTTCTCAAAGCCTTAAATTCTATAGCATTTAGGTTTAAAAAATTCTAAAATGTAATAAATATATTTTCTCTGTATGTCATAAACATTTTTTCAAACTAAAATATATCTTTATGAATATTATTAGAGTTTAGGTATCATCTTCTCCAGAAAACATATTAATGCTGTCATTAGTGATGGAGGGTTCAAATGCCATAATAAGTCCAATCACTGTACAGTTATGTTTAATCAATGATCTGTTTATATTATGCGTATAGCTAAGAAATACAATTATTCTGAACTACAGCATATGAAGCATACCTTTAGAAATAATAATTACTGTACATCATTGCAAGGTATTATAGAATTAAGCTAAGATGTTGGAAACGTCACTTGGGTCTCTGCCTATTTCTTGTAAAAACCAAGCAATAATTTCCTTTATTTTTGACAACATACCCGCCAGGCATCCTCCTTAAATATGCTTACCTGTTAGGAATATGCTTACCTGTTAAGAATAAGTGACAAACAGAACCAGCATTGCCTTTAGATAGTCTGAAGTTTTGGAGTAGGTGTGTTTCTTTAAAAATCTTTTAGGCTTTGGAGTAAACATGAAAAGATAATATGCATGTCTCCTGCTTGTTTTGGTTAACTGCAAAGATTTAATACATGTTGTATCTGCCACCATCTCTTGGTGTTCCTTTCATAATATGAAGAAAGGCATCACTGGATTCTGGAAAGGGTGCTTTCACAATGATCCTGTTAAAGCTGTTATGAGGAGGTATTTTCAGATTTCATTGCTTAGTCTTTCAGTGTATTTATGCTCAGCAGAAATAGACCCTGAGTAAGTTAATATTTTCTAGAAAGAGAAATATCTAACAAATGCCTAAATACAATTTGAACTGAGAGTATTTACTATGTTATAGGAGAGTGTAGTTTAATTTAGTGTCGTATTCTCTCCTCAACTGTCATGATTCTTCAGTGTATAGTAAACTATATGAAGACAGGAGGTGAATTTTTTGAAAGTCTGAAGAGATAAGAGTTTATTCTTCAGACTCATTTCTACTATTCTAAGCATATCTATGCATCAGGGTGTGGGTAGGGTTATAATTACAGAGATAAAGAAACGAAAATATAAAGGAGCTAAATAATTTATTCGGATTATCTCACAACTGCAGAATAAATTGTACAACTTCCATGCTTTCTTGCCCAGTCCTTCTCCCCAAACATGGCAGTTTAACAGTGTATATAGAATGCATGCTTGGGAAATTTTCAGTCTTCCATGTTTATCATTTTCTTTAAAAGTAAAAGGAGAATTAAGGAGCTCTGTGGTTTTGTTCTAAACAAGAGCATATGCTGATAAGATTTGAAAAGATGTCTTTTAATGTAGATATATGCTAAATGGCTCCTTTTCTTCTCCACTGTACCACTTCTCACTTTTCCTGAACCTTGTCTCAGAATCATGACCTACTCAGATTCCAGGGATTTTCTTTTAGACTACTTAGTAGAAGGATTCCCATGAAGGAATACAGGGCAAAAATTCAAAGAGCAGAATAAAGAAGAAATCCATACTGCTATTGCTTCCTTTCTATAATAAAAACTAGAATCTAGATGCAACTCTCAATGAATTATTTCAACTCCTGAAGATAGAGCTTCCATAGAGACTTTTTATGCTTCTAAAAGCACTTTTCAGCATATCTGTAAGCATATCTTTAGAATTTCATACATGTGTCCAATACAGTGTGATCACATATAGCTTGTATTTCTTTCCTCCTACTTCCATGTGCCCCCTTCCCAACTTCCTGCCTTTTTAAAAATAATCCATGTGGTACCATTATCGCTGCCTTTATGCATATTGGTGTGGGGTCATCTGTTGAAGCATGGGAAACCAAGCAGCCACATGAAATGATGACTGCTCTTCCTCTGTAAGAGGTGGGACATGAAGATCATTTATTCCATCTCTAAGAGAGCTGGGATGACTTGCCATTATATAGGTCATGGGTAGGTTACCACAGCTCCAGTAAAGTCAGGGGTTTGAGAACTGTGTTATGTCCAAATGATATTATTTCACAGCATTCTTTGTTCTTGTTCAGTTTTACGTTCCTTCCACTAACTCTTCTTCAGGGCTGATTGCTATATGCTAAATATTTGGTCATTCTGCCTGGTAAATTAGAAAAAAAAATCCACGTATATTGTTAAATGTAGAGTGAACTTATTATGCTTGCCCATAGTCTCCAAATATTATTCCTGTCTCTCCTTAAATATCTTGTTTTCCCTCTTTCGCTTGTTAAATGTCAGGTCATGGTAGAGTTGGATATGACAAAGAACTACTTAAAGAAAAATACGGATAAATTAAATTATACAAAACTAAGCCAACCATATCCACTGGCTGCAAATACTACAGGAACATTATGATTTTTTAACAGTGCATTTTTGTTGTACATAATTCAAGAGTGATGGTTTATTGATATAGCCATGGGAATGCAGGGACTGGAGAGATGACTCAGTGGCTTAAAATACTTACTGCGTGGGTTTATTTCTGGGTCTTCTATTCAATTTCATTGATCCACCAGCCGGTTTCTATGCCAGTACCATGCAGTTTTTATTATTGTTGCTCTATAGTATAGCTTGATATCAGAGATGGAGAGACCTCTACAATATCGTTCATTGTATTGGATCATTTTAGCAATTCTGGGTTTCTTGTTATTCTATATGAAGTTGAGAATTTTTCTTTCAAGGTCTGTAAAGAATTGTGTTGGTAATTTGATGGGAATTGCATTGAATCTGTAGATTGCTTTCAGTAAAATGGCCATTTTTACTAAGCTAATCCTGCCAAGCCATGAGCATGGGAGATCTTTCCCATGATTTGTTCTTATATTTCTTTCTTCAGAGACTGGAAGTTTTTTTAATACATGCCTTTGACTTGCTTGGTTAGAATTACACTAAGGTACTTTATGTCCTTTCTGGTTGCTACCTAAAGATCCAGCTAAACGACTCCTAGGTATATATCCAAAAGATGCTCAAGTACACAACAAGGACATTTGCACAACCATGTTCATAGCAGCTTTATTTGCAATAACCAGACGTTGGAAACAACCCAGATGTCCTTTAGTTGAGGCATGGATAGAAAAATTGTGGTACATTTACACAATGGAATACTACTCAGCAATTAAACACAAGGAAATAATGGAATTTTCAGGCAAATGGTGGGATCCAGAGAAGATCATCCTGAGTGAGGTTTACCAGAAGCAGAAAGACATGCATGGTATATACTCACTTATAAGTGGATATTAGACATATAATATAAGATAAACATACTAAAATATGTACACCTAAAGAAGCTAAACCAGAAGGAGGACCCTGGGTAAGATGATCAATCCTCATTCAGAAAGGCAAAGGGGATGGACATCAGAAGAGGCTGAAAAGAGGGAACAGGACAGGAGTATCTAAAAGACTCTACCCTGCAGGGTATCAAAGCAGATGCTGAGACTTGTAGCCAAACTTTAGGGAGAGTGCAGGGAATCTTATGAAAGAGGGGGGAGATAGTAAGACCTGCAGAGGACAGGAGCTCCACAAGAAGAGCAACAGAACTAAAATATCTGGGCACAGGGGTCTTCTCTGGAGACTGATACTCCAGCCAAGTACCATTCATGGTGATAACCTAGAACCCCTGCACAGATGTAGCCCATGGCAGCTCAGTGTCCAAGAAGGTGCCCCAATAATAGGAACAGAGACTGTCTCTGACATGAACTCAGAGTCTGGCTCTTTGATGACCTTTCCCTGAGGAGAAGCAGCCTTACCAGGCCACAGAGGAAGACAATGCAGCCACTTCTGATGAGGCCTGATAGACTAAGGTCAGATGGAGGGGAAGGAGGACCTCCCCTATCAATGGACAGGAGAAGTGGCATGGGTTGGAAAGGTGGGCTTCGGAGTGGTTGAAGAAGGGGGCTACATCTGGGATACAAAGTGAATAAAATGTAATTAATAAAAAATGAGTAAATTTTAAAAAGAACAAAAGCAAGGAATATTTATTACTTATGTTAAGAGCCCGCTGATAGGGGAAGTCCTCCTCACCTTTACGACCCTAGTCTTTCAGGTCCCATTAAGTCTGCTGGAGCCTTTTCCAGCTCTGTGGGCTGTCTAAGTTTCCCCACCAGGGAGAAATGATCAAGGAGCAGGCAATCATGTTCTTCTCAGAGACTGTCTCTTCTCCTCTGACTAGAGAACCCACATGAAGACTGAGCTGTCTATGTGAGCAGGGGGTCTAAGTCTTCTCTATGCATGGCCTTTGGTTGGTGCATCAGTCTCTGTGGTCATCCACGGACCCTCTTTTATTTGGCTTGGTTGGTCTCCTTGTGTGTCTCCTGTCTTCTCTGGGTCCTTTTATATATCCCTTCTTCCATAAGACTACCTACGCCTCAAAGACCTCAACCTAAAACCAGACATGCTACTCTGTTAGAAGAAAGAGTGGGAAAGAGCCTTGAACACATCAGGAGACAACTTCCGGAAGAGAACACCAAAAGCTTAAGATCTAAGATCAACAATCAATAAATGGAGCCTCATGAAATTGAAAATCTTCTGTAAAGCAAAGGACACTGTTAACAGAACATAAAGATAGCCTACAGACTGAAAAAAAAAATCTTCACCAACCGTACATCTGACAGAGGGCTAATACCCAGAATACATTTTTAGAAAACTCAAGAAATTAAACCCCAACAAACCAACTAATCCAATTAAAAATTGGGTACATTATATGTCCCAATTGAAGCTCCCTCCCTCAATTCCTCCAGTCCAACCTTCCTTCCCACTTCCCGATTATCTTCTTCCCTTAGTACACTGTAAGGGAGAGTTCTCTACCATTGCCATCGGCCTGTAGCTTGTTAATAAATAAATTGTGAAAAAAATGATAATTATAAACAAAACAGGTACAGAGCTAAAGAGAAAATTCTCAACAGAGTAATATTGAATGCCAGAGCAACACTTAAATGTCCAATGTCCCTAGTCGTCAGAGAAATGCAGGTCAAAATTACTCAGATTCCACCTCACACCCATCAGAAGGGCTAAGACCAAAACCTTAAGGGACAACAAATGTTGGAAAGGATGTGGAGAAAGGGGAACGCTCCTCTATTGCTAGTGGGAATGTAAACTCGTGCAGTCACTTTGGAAATCAATCTGGAGCTTTCTCAGAAAATTAGGAATAGTGCTACCTTGAGATCCAGCTATACCACTCCTAGGCATATACCCAAAAGATGCTTAACAATACAACAAGGATATTTGCTCAACTATGTTCGTAGCAGCTTTGCAATAGAATCTGGAAACAACCTAGATGTCCCTCAACTGAAGAATAGATATAGAAATTGTGGTGTGTTTACACAATGGAATACTACTCAGCAGTTAAAAACAAGGTAGTCATGAAATTTTCAGACAAACAGTTGGAACTTGAAAAGATTACCCTGAGTGAGGTATTCCAGAAACAGAAAGACATGCACAGTATATACTGACTTATAAGTGGTATTAGCCATAAAATATAGGATAAACATACTAAAATCTATAGACCTAAAGAAGCTAAGCAAGAAAGAGGACCCTAGGGAAAATGCTTAATTCTCATTCACAAGTGAAAACCAGGATAAACACCAAAAAGCAGTAGAAGAGAGGGAACAGGACAGGAGCCTACCACAACTACCCTCTGAAAGACTCTACCTGTCAGGGTATCAAAGCAGATACTGAGATTCACAGCCAACCTTTGGACATAGCCCAGGTGCATTGAGAGGTTTTTGTTTTTGTTTTTATTTGTTTGTTTTTAATTTGAGTCTATTACTTAATTTCAATTTTTTCATTGGTCATGATAAATTTCATATATTAGTGGCAAAATGATATTACAGATGTTGATGTCATCCTAATTTCATAAGAGGATCAGGAAAATAAGTATTTAAAGGGGTAAAGTCACCAGAGACACCCAAATGTATGTATTCCACTGACCATATTAAATTAAGCACTTACATATATATGCCATAATAAGTCAACAGAAATCTAATATCCATTTTCTTGGCTAAAAATTAAATCATAATGCTAATTAGTCCAAATTTATTTCAGAGTGTGCATATTTATTTATACCATGAGAAAATTTCAGATGTTACCAGACAACAGGATTTTTAGAGATTGCAAAATATAACTGTGGGTAAAATTTGATGGCTTTAAATATTAACCATATAAAGTAGGTTTTCCTTCTCTTCTATATTCTGTGGCACTAAGTGGATTTGAGAAAAATAATTGTCTAGAAAATTCTTGTCATTGGCTGCTGTCCTCTCAGAATAGTTTATAGACTGATGATCTAAATACTATGTTATTTATTAACACAAATGTTCACTTTGTAAATGATTTCACAATTCAACTTTCCAACAACAGATTTTATTTAGTTTTGGTTGACTATAAAATGACTTGTTTGTATCCCCCCATAGAATAAAGTGTATTTAATAAAAGTTAAATAAAAAATTAAAAAAAATAAATAAAATGACTTGTTTGAAAATCAAACTTTTAGTCTTAAACATAGCAACAAACAAACATAAATGAAACAAAAACAACCCATCAAAAAAAACCCTTAAAATGCCATACATTTTTTCCCTAAATAAGATTATCAGAGTCATCATAGGAACTCAGACAAGTATAATTTATCTCCTTGCTGACACTCAATGTGTTCAGTGAGAGCAAATAGTTTCTTAATGTTTGAGAGAAGAAAGGTGCCAACTATCTCCCATTGAGCCAGCTAAGTGACAATTATGAATTAAAAACTTGTGTTACACAGGTACTTACTTTTTCCAAAATGTATTCCCAGTCATTCTATCTACTTCTATGTAACAACACTCTTTTCCAATTCCAAAAACATAATTTATTAGTGACTAAATCAGAGAACTAACACAAAAGGTCATCTCAGACAAAAAATACAATTAAAAAGTTGAAACTCAGCAATATCATAGGTCTTGATTAAAATAAAAATGTGATATTTTGCTCTCCATTCAGCTTGTAGTATTAATATATTTTAATTTGCGGGTTTTTAAAATTATAGTTATATATTACATGTTCCTAAGTTAACCTCACAACTTAAAAATCTTTTGCTTATCTAAAGATTTTGATACAGAACGGGATTAAGCATCTTCCCTAGGGTCACCTTTATTTAGCTTCTTTAGGGACTATAGACTTTATTATGTTTATCCTTTATTATATCCACCTTTTTTTTTTCTGGTATCAATACCTTTTTTTTTCTTTATTAATTACACTTTATTCACTTTGTATCCCCCCTGTGGTTTCCTCCCTCCTCTGGTCCCAATCCCTCTCTTCCTCCACTCTCTGCATGCATGCCCCTCCCCAAGTTCACTGATAGGGGAGGACTTCTTTTCCTTCTTCTGATCCCAGTCAATTAGGTCTCATCAGGAGTGGCTGCATTGTCCTTTCTGTGGCCTGGTGATGCTGCTTCCTCCTCAGGGGGAGGAAATTAAAGAGCAGGCCAATCAGTTCATGTCTGAGACAGTCCCTGTTCCTATCACAATGGAACCCACTTGGATACTGAACTGCCATGGGCTACATCTGTGCAGGGGTTATAATTAAGTATATATCATGTGTGTCTTTCTGCTTCTGGGTTACCTCACACAGGATGATCTTTTCCAGTTCCATCCATTTGCCTGCAAATTTCATGATTTCCTTCTTTTTAATTGCAGGATTGTATCCCCCTGGGTAAATGTACCACAATTTCTGTATCCACTCATCTCTCTCTCTTTTTTTTAACTTTTATTAATTATACTTTACTCACTTTGTATCCCCCCAAAAACCTCTCCCTCCTCCCCTCCTAATCCCACCTTCCCCCCTTTCTCCATTCATGCCCCTCCCCAAGTCCACTGACAGGGGTGAGCCCCCCCTCTCCTTTCTTCTGATCTTAATCTATCCGATCTCATCTGCATTGTCATCTTCTGTGGCCTGGTAAGGCTGCTCCCCCCTCAGGGGGAGGTGATCAAAGAGCAGGCCAATCAATTTATGTCAGAGGCAGTCCTTCTTTCCATTACTGTGGAACCCACTTGGACACTGAACTGCCATGGGCGACATCTATGCAGGGATTCTAGGTTATCTCCATGCATGGTACTTGGTTGGAGTATGAGTCTCAGGAAAGAACCCTGTTCTCAGATTTTTTTGGTTCTGTTGCTCTCCTTGTGGAGTTCCTGTCCTCTCCAGATCTTATTATTTCCCACTTCTTTGGGAACAGTTGGCCATAACTCTCAGCATCTGCTTTGATAGTCTGCAGGGCAGAGCCTTTCAGAGGCCCTCTGTGGGAGGCTCCTAACTTGTTTCTTGTTTTCTTCTTCTTCTGATGTCCACCCTCTTTGCCTTTACGGATGGGGATTGAGAATTTTAGTCAGAGTCCTCCCTTTTGATTAGTTTCTTTAGATGTACAGATTTTAGTCGGTTTATCCTCTATTATATGTCTGTATGAGTGAGCATATACCGTGTTTGTCTTTCTGCTTCTGTGACAGCTCACTCAGGATGATCCTATCCAGTTCCCACCATTTACCTGCAAATTTCATGATTTTCTTATTTTTTATTACTGAGTAATATATATATATATATATATATAGATTCTCTTTATCTCTATCTATATATTATATGTAAAAATCAGCATCCACATGAAATGAATATTAATTATATCTGATACCTTGGTTTATCACATTTTAAAAAATTGTTTAGAACCATACAAACTGGATCCCAATTAAACTAATGCATGTACAAATTATGTAATGGGCACTAACAAATATTTAAAAGAATAAGCTTATTTTCTTTCCAGTCTTTAGATATAAAAATAACCCCTCTTTTTGATGCAATAGGAGTCTCTACTCCATCTGTCAAAATCAATTTCTATGTAAATTTTGTTCCCTGGGAACCTGTTCCCAAAGCTACTTTTATAGGTTGAGAAATTCATTCTCCAGTAGTGTGTATATTGCTTAAATGCAGAAGAGGTTCAATAAAATAGTTCTGCTTATGTTATTGTTTCTTACTATCATTTATTGTAAGTTGCTTCGAGAGTTTAATTTTTTGAGTAAAGCTGCCATTTTTTGAGGATGTTTTATGCAGGAGGCATTGAGATGAAAACTTGACGATTTAAACTTAAACATAAATCTACAAAGTAGGTAGCAATATTCTATTTTATATAGTAATAATTTAAAGAATTTAAAGGCCTTAGCATTTAGGGCTTGGATGAGAATTCATATTCAGGTCTACAAGACTACAAACAAAGGCTCTGGAACATTTTTCTGTTCAGAGGCTGATACCAGATTTTTAGTAGAAGTCTTTAAATCTTCTGAAACAAAGGTCTGTGTTTAGTACTCAGACATAAATAGCATGCCAAACTGCTAAAATTGACATAGACATGCAACCTCTTTGGGAAGAATGATTCAGCAAGAACTGAACTCAGGTGTTTCAAAGGTGAAGGTTTCTTATGGTTCCACTATGACCTGATGACAAACAATCATCAAGTCCTTTTAAAAGCTGTTTATCAAGAGGATTAGCCAGTAAGTAGCTGAGAGTATGAGATTAGCTGCTTTTCCTTCATTGGAACACACTAACCCAAATCGTGGCATCCTTGCAAATATAAGCCAATATAATTTTTATGGGCTTTCTAATGTAGTTGTTGTTTCTGAAAGATGGTTGTAATGTCTTTTCTGAAGTCATGTGAAAACTATGATAACTTAACTAAAGTTACACTTCTTCAGTGGTGTAGCGGTGTGATTAAAAATGACACCCATAGGTTCCCAGTAGTGGCATTATTATTATTTGAAAGAATTAGGATATGTGGCGTTATGGGAGTAGGTGTAGACTTTTTTGGAGGAAGTGTGCCGCTGGGGGTGGGCTTTGAGGTTTCAGAAGTTCAAGCCAGGCCCCTTGGCTTAAACTATCTTCCTGCTGCAAGTTGATCAGGATGTAGAACTCTGGGCTCCTTCTCCAGCACCATGTCTGTTTGTACTCTGACGATGCTACCCCTAGCTCTATAATAACAATGCACTAAAGCTCTGAACTCTAAGCCAGCCCCAATTTAATGTTTTCCTTTACAAAAGTTGCTGCGATCATGACAATAAAACCCTAAGTAAGACAAGTAGCTATTTATTTTACCTAACCTGTTGCTTATGCCCTAATGTGCTTTGCTTGAACTGGCTTTTCAGTAGTTTATACTTGCCTCATTTTCATAGTGCATTAATATTTTATTATGTCTAAAACACTAGTCTGAGTTACCCTTATTTAAATCCAGCCTAGTTTATAATTTTATCTTTTTCCACTTTAGAAAAGAACTTGGGTAATTTGGACCCTGAATGTTTCATATTGTGTCCAACTGCCTCAGTTTCACACATTTTCAAAGAACAGCTGTATTCAAAGAGAACAAATGGCACTCCCAATACTTTTTGATAAATGTGATATATTGGTATATAGAAGTTCTTTCCTGAGACCTTTAAAATTGGAAATTGGACTTTAGTTTTGATTTTCTGAAACAAAGAAAAGAAACAAGAAAAAAAAACAGCCGCATTGGGAAATTTAAAGCTGTAGACCGTCAGTGACAGTTATTTTCTAGCTGTGCTACACAATATGTTGATGATAGAGATGACAGAACAGAGCAGGAGCTTTCCATGACCACGTCACCATCTGCCAAGTGAAAGTTCATGTTTTTATCCTGTATTTTATAGTCATTGATGTTGAACTGAATGTAATATTTTAGTTTCCTAACACTATTTTGTTTTTGTTTTGCTTTGTTTTCTTCATTTTACTGAATCACTGAATGAAACAACATTCTCCACTTCTTTGGTGCAGGGAGGGCAGTGAAAGGTTCATTGTCAAATCAGACTAATCAGATGATTGTATTTGTCAGGAATCTCTTACTATATTGAAACCCCCAAATAACTAGCTTTATGAGTGTCTGTATATACATGTCTGAATGTGTGTGTGTACATAAAACGCCCAAATGTATGCTTATTTCAGTTTTGCAGCCCTCATTAAAAGATTAGGATGCTCTGCTGATCTGTTCTCTGTAGATAATAGCATACTGTACAGAGTAGGTAGCCTTGAACCAATATGATGCCATTAAGCAGTAGAGAAAATGGGTTCATTTTATGAACTAATACAACAATTAAAAAGCAGGAAAGAAAAGTTTCTTGAAGTCACGAGGCATTCTAGTGAACCTCCAGCTGATACCAAGAAATAGGAGTCCCTTTGGGGGACTTATTCTCATTAGTAAAATAAAAAAAAATGGTCTCAATTTATACTCAAGTGTAAATTATTGATGTCTAAAAGCTCCCCTCCCAGGTCTTGAAAGCTCTCAATCCTTAGAGTTTCCCAAAGTGAAGGAGTTAAATGGAAAAAATAAATCATCATGGCGTCAGTTAAATGGAGAACTATAGACAAACCTTCAGGATGTCCAAAGCATTAAAGGGCATTAAGAACACATTGGTTTTGGCAAACATGCGACAGAAAAGAAGAAAAAGGAACATTTGGGAAGGGAGTCAGGCCCAGCCAAACTTCATGTAACTGATAGGGACTTCCACCAGGGGGCAGATACTTGAGGAAGGAAGAGTACATTATCTTAGGTAAACCTGCTTCACTAAGAATGGTCCCTTACAATGTCCGACTCCTTGACCGGCTTAATTGAATTAACTGTCAAGGGAATAGACAAGGGCATGTCTCCACAAGAGGTACATTTTATCCTTTATTGTAACAAAATTAAAACAAAGACCTAGAGAAGGTAGAGTTCCACATCCTCTAAGAAGGCTCACATCAAAGTCCTAAAACCTGAATACTCTTATTGCCCGTTATATCCCAAAATCCTACATATGACTTTTCAGGAAATAAGTCGTCTAAACTATATCAATTCTTGCAGTTATGACCTAGTGACTGCGTTTAGTCATAATTTTCTCTCTCGTAATCACACTCACACCTGGCATTGCAACTGCACTGGCACGCATTATTGAGCAACGGTCAGCCTTGCTTGTTTCTCCACTATGCCTAGCTACTGTTACTAAATTGGATCACTCAATTAAATTGATTGTAACATAAAATAATGACTTATGAGAGCATAAACAACCGTTATAATCTTTGAAAATTAAATCTAATACTTTGCAAGACTCAAAAACAAAAACAATAATTAAAAAATGAAAGTGCCAGGGAGATAGGTGCCAGAAAGGAACTTGTAAGAGGCTAGGGATTTGTGGGAAGTGGAGTGGAGGGGGGTCAGGGAAGGCAGCAGAGTTTTATTTAGCTATAAAGAAGAAAGTATCAGTGACCACAGAAGAAAGCTGGTGGCACTGACGTTAGCCTGTTGAGTCAAATAACCAGTCTCAGTGACAAGCATCTGTGTTTTCTCTGAATTGGAATTTAGGGACAAAACGACATTTAGGTTAATGAGGCATATTCACATTTAGGAAGGGGAATGGAGAGGGGGTAAAGTAAAAGCAAGCAGATAAGTTCAATTAAAGTACATTATATTCATGCATGAAAAGTGTCGTGATGAAGCATGTTACTTTGTATGTTTAATTGACCTTTATTTTTAAATAAAAGAGTTTCACATTTTTCTCAAATCCGTTATTGTGCCTATTAAATAGTTTTGCAAACAAATGTATGCTTTGATATTTCATGCAAACTATTAGAGTTAGGGATGCAGTTTCCACAACTCTAAATAGATTTTTACATATGTATATAAAATCCCAAGCTTTTCACATTGTATGTTTTCCTTTTCCCCTATTGCTAAAAATTGAACCAGTAAGTTTGCTATATGCCTCCGTAATTTTTCCTCTGATTGAAAAAGGAGCAATTTTGTAGCTTTTGTTGTTGTTGTTACTTTACTGTTTTTCATAGTTAGAGAAACAAGGGTAAGGCAGAAACCATTACCTTGGGAGTAGTTGTTTTCATAGGAGGGCAGTCAGGACTCAGGAAAATGCCAACCTTTGACCAAGACTTGATCATTTTCAGTGAATTCAATGTCACTTTAAAAAGTATAAACCAACATTATGGTGTTCCTGTTTATTTTACTTATTTCTGCACTAATATCTCTCCTTTTATTCCTGATACGGTTTAAAGTAGCGTGTGGGAAAAACAACTCACTAAAATACAACCGTTACCTGAGTTGTTTTTACCCACCAGTTCTTACGATTCAACTCTACTGCAATTTAAATGTGACCTCGACTTTTATTTTATTTACTCAATATTATTATTTTTCCCTGAAGGGATGTATTGAACTGGATCTTCTTTTACTGCTTCTCATGCTACTTATTGTCGTTTCTGTGGCAGGAGTGTTGGGCTGTACACTGACACACACTTGCCCATCCTGGCTTTCTGTCCTTGCATCTTAAGACTAGAGAGTGTGGGTTGGCCAGATGATTCGAGGAGAAAAAAAAAAGTTGCTTGCTGCCCTAGCTTGCCAAGCTGGAGGTTAACCCTGGAAGTCGTATAAAGGTTGAAGGAAGGAACAGACCAAGTGTGCAGTTGTCCTCTGACTTCCCTGTGAACGCTGTCATATATGTGTATCCTCCCCTCATACGGCACATGCATATAAAACATAAGTTGAATTGTGAAAGGAGAGCCCCTGAGCACTGTTTTAAAATGTCATCTCTCCCTAATAGACTAGGATCAGAAGGAAGGAAAAGAAGACCTCCCCTATCAGTGGACTTGGGGATGGGTACACTTGGAGTAGGGGGAGGGAGGGAGGGGAAGGGAGGAGAGAGGGAGTTACAGTGGGGGGGAGGATACAAAGCAAGTGTAATTAATAAAAAAAACTTTTTAAATGTCATCTCTACAAACCTGTATGTCTTTTTACTCCTTTCTTATCTGTTAGCTCTCTGGACATTTTAGCGATCTCAAAGAACAGACTCTTTCAACAACATATCTGAAAACTCACTTAAAAACACTAAGAAGACCTTACCTCTGAGTTTGGATACCTGGGATCAAATTTTCATTAATGTCAGAAGGTCTACATTTTTATTCAATTTTTAATACATAAATATGTGTTGGTGGGGCAGAAGGTGGTCATTTATTGCAGGCAATTATGTAATATATGTCTTATATTTGTGGGGCTAGAAGATTTATAAAAATAAAATTCAGAACCTGTGTACTTGATTATGTACTTTCTGTCTAAAAACTATATCTTTATTATTCTTTTTTTTTAACCAAAC
Organism: Rhombomys opimus; assembly: GCA_010120015.1. Lineage (NCBI taxonomy): Eukaryota > Metazoa > Chordata > Mammalia > Rodentia > Muridae > Rhombomys > Rhombomys opimus. Next base: position 170,017 of record REGO01000882.1, on the reverse strand, counting down.
AATGCCAAGACTATACCAGTTTAACAGGTTTAAATTTTTCTTCCATTTTCTGCAATAGTGCAAGGCTATATAAATCTCTCACATTTCTTATGGATAAAGTTTACTGAATTAATAAATCTGCCAGAAAACTTGATCCACAATAGTGAATTTATTAATTTGTGATGAACACTTGAGATGAGGCAGTCAACTTAAGGTCCCTATTTTTAAGTGTGGACACTATTTGCCTTAATACGTGTTTCACACGGAATACGAAAATTGTGATTCTGTCTTGTCACTAAGTTTCCAGTATAAGAACAAATTATTTTGATGGATAAATTGTAGTCATTGCAAGTATCAGAATCCTGTTGTAGAAGAAAGAAGATACTGGTATGTAGAATTTACCTTAATTCAACTTTCTATCATTTGGAACCTCAAAGTCTATTTAACTTTGTTCTTTTCAAGTAAAGAAAAATTTGTGTTTTATCTTATGACATATTCATTTTAAATTAAAATTTGAAGTTAGCATAGCCAGTAATGCATTGTATATTGAAATTTCACAGTGAATTGAAAGTGAATAAAATTATTTTTTTCTTCTGTGTCCTCTTTTGATTCTGTTTTTTCTTTATTAATTACACTTTATTCACTTTGTATCCCCCCTGTGGTTCTCTCCCTTCTCCCATTACAATCCCTCCCTTCCTCCACCCTCTGCATGAATGCCCCTCCCCAAGTCCACTGATAGGGGAGGACTTCTTTTCTTTCCTTCTGATCCTAATCAATTAGGTCTCATCAGGAGTGGTTGCCTTGTCTTCTTCTGTGGCCTGGTAATGCTTCTTCCCCCTCAGCAGGAGGTAATTAAAGAGCAGGCCAATCAGTTCATGTCAGAGACAGTCCCTGTTCCTATTACAATGGAACCCACTTGGATATTGAACTGCCATGGGCTACATCTGTGCAGGGGTCTTAGATTATCTCCATGCATAGTCCTTGGTTGGAATAGCAATTCAGGAAAGACCCCTGTGCTCGGATTTTTTTGGTTCTGTTGCTCTCCTTGTGGAGTTCCTGTCCTCTGTTTCCCACTTCTTTCCTAAGATTCCCTGCACTCTGCCCAAAGGTTGCCCATAAGTCTCAGCATCTACATTGATAGTCTGCAGGGCAGAGCCTTTCAGATGTCCTCTGTGTCAGGCTCCTGACTTGTTCCCTCTTTTCTCCTTCTTCTGATGTCCATCCTTTTTGCCTTTCTGGATAGGAATTGAGCATTTTAGCAAGAGTCCTCCCTCTTGATTAGCTTCTTTAGGTATACAGATTTTAGTAGGTTTATCCTATATTATATGTTTATGAGAAAGTATATACCGTGTGCATCTTTGTGCTTCTGGGATAGCTCACTCATGATGATCTTTTCCAGGTCCCACCGTTTACCTGAAAATTTCATGATATCCTTGTTTTTTATTGCTCAGTAATATTCCATTGTGTAGATATACCACAATTTGTGCATCCATTCCTCCACTGAGGGGCATCTAGGCTGTTTCCAGCTTCTGGCTATTACAAATAAGGCTGCTACAAACATGGATAAGCCAATGTCCTTATTGTGTATTTGAGAATCTTTTGGATATATGCCTAGGAGTGGTATAGCTGAATCTTGAGGAAGTGCTATTCCTAGTTGTCTGAGAAAGCGCCAGATTGCTTTTCAGAGTGGTTGTACAAGTTTACATTCCCACCAGCAGTGGAGGAGGCTTCCCCTTTCTCCACAACCTCTCCAGCATGTGTTGTTTCTTGAGGTTTTTTTTTTTTTTAATTTTATTTTTTCTTATCAGTTACATTTCATTAACTCTGTATTCCAGCTATATCCTGCTCCCTCATTCCCTCCCAATCCTACCCTCCATCCCTCATCTCCACCTTGCCCCTTTCCAAGTCCACTGATAGGGGGGGACCTCCTCCCCATTCATCTGATCCTGTTTTATCAGGTATCTTCAGGACTGGCTGCAAAGCCCTCCTCTGTGGCCTAACAGGACTGCTCCTCCCTTGGGAGGTGGGGAGGTCAAAGAGTCAGTCATTGAGTTCCTGTTAGAAATAGTCTCTTGAGTTTTTGATCTTAGCCATTCTGATGGGTGTAAGGTGAAATCGTAGGGTCGTTTTGATTTGCATTTCCCTGATGGCTAATGAGGTTGAGTATTTCTTTAAGTGTTTCTCTGCCATTTGATATTCCTCTGCAGAGAATTCTCTGTTTAGCTCTGTACTCCATTTTTTAATTGGATTACTTGATTTTTGCTGTTTAACTTCTTTAGTTCTTTATGTATACTGGATATTAGCCCACTGTTGGATATAGGATTGCTGAAGATCCTTTCCCAATCTGTAGGCAGTCGTTTTGATCGGACAACAGTGTCCTTTGCTTTGCAGAAGCTTTTCAGTTTCTGAGATCCCATTTATTGATCGTTGCTCTTAGAGCCTGTGCTGTTGTTGTTCTGTTCAGGAAGTTGTCTCCTGTGCCAATGAGTTCAAGGGTATTTCCCACTTTTTTTTTTTTTATTTCTAAGCGGTTTAGTGTGTCTGGTTTTATGTTGAGGTCTTTGATCCATTTGGACTTTAGTTTTGTGCAGGTTGATAAGTATGGATCTATTTGCATTTTTCTACATGCAGACTTCCAGTTAGACCAGTACCATTTGTTGAAGATCCTGTCTTTATTTCCATTGAATGGATTTGGCATCTTTGTCAAAAACCAGGTGTCCATAAGTATGTGGATTTATGTCAGTGTCTTCTATTCGATTCTATTGATCCACCAGTCTGTTTCTATGCCAGTACCATGCAGTTTTTAGTATTGTTACTCTATAGTACAGCTTGAGATCAGGGATGGAGAAACTTCCTGAAGATCTTTTACTGTAGAGAATTGTTTTACCAATTCTGGGTTTCTTGTTGTTCCATATGAAGGTGAGAATTTTTCTTTCAAGGTCTGTAAAGAATTGTGTTGGTAATTTGATGGGAATCGCACTGCATCTGTAGATTGCTTTTGGTTTGATTTTTGTCTTCAAGGACTTTCCCATATCACTAGTTCATGGAGTCTTTCAAATACTTGCCCTTCCCTGTCATGTACCGTGTATTCCATCATTCTATTTTTTCCTTTCATATATGTTTCTCTCTCTCATCATATGCATTCTTCATATGCAGATTCAGCATATGAGAGAAAACATCTGAACATATGCTATCATCTTTCTGAATTTTTTTTTCTCAACATCTTTGCCAACTGTCCACCAGAAAGAGAAAAATATCTAGAATATATAAATAACTGAAAAACACACGAATAAATCCACAAGTCATCCATTCAACAAATGGGTTAGTGACATTAATGGGTTTATTTTTTTGAAAAGATGAAATAGAAATGGCCAATAAATATTTGATATGCATTTAACATCCTTGCCCAACAGGGACTACCAAGCTAAGAGTGATTTAAAATTCTAACCTACCATAGTTAGAATGGCTATCATCAATAAAGCCAATAACAATAAACCCTGGGGGAGGATAAACAAAAAGAAGAATTTTTATTCACTACTAGTAAGAATGCAAACGTAGACAGCCACTATGAAAATCAGTATGAAGTTTGCTCAAAATATAAAATATAGGCTTATTGTGTGACCTGACTATACTATCTCTGGGTGTCTACCCAAAGAACTGTAAGCCAGCACACTACAGAAATATTTGCATAGTCATATTTTGTCCTGCATTATTCAAAATACTCAAGATATAGAAACAGGCTAGAAATAGCAACACATGAGTGAATTATTGAAGAAACTGAGTACATATACACAATGCACTTTTATTCAGTTACAAATAAATCTAAAATTACAATAACTGCAGGGAAATAGAAAAAGAACTAGTGTGAGATTTTTATAACAGCCCAAACATGGAACATAGAGGATTAAATATCTATTTTGCCTAATAAAATGTCAATTTAACAGAAAGAGTCTAAGAGGTTCATTACAGTTCTTATCTGCTCATTCCATTAAAGAAATTATTAAAGATTGCTTCAGGATGTGGCTAAGTAATGAAGAGCTGAGAGTAATGTCTTATAAATGCCATTCTTACGACTAATGGCTTCTAAGTCATCATCTGAAATATTAAACCTTTTAAATATATTTTTGCATATTTATAATTTGTGGAGAGAAACCCTTTTTAGTATGTATCTCTTCATGCATTTTATGAGTGAATATTTATTTATATTTTTATGTATAGAGGTCATTTTTGTGAGTGCATATTTATATTTTTATGTATGGAGATCACTTGGGCTGATTGAAAGATTCAGGTTGATTCTAATTCCATCAACATATAGTTTTATTTTGGAAATGACTGATACTAAACTGTGCCCAGTTTCATACTTACAGCATAGTTCTGTTAATAGATTTTAGTTTTGTTTTTTTTTTTCCTAATCTCAGTAAAAAAGAGCACACCCATGTAGAAGATCATTTAAAAGATACAATAAGATTCTACAGGGTAGGGGCACAGAAATATTTTGCAATATTTCTCATGTCCAGCATTTCAGTGAGTGTTTGTGGGACACAATTTAGAGCACCAATATAATTATATTTGAGTCAGAAGCCGGTCTTGACATATATCTAATATGATAATCTGTGTAAGGTACACTATTTTGAAAAAGTCAGTCTATAGAAATTTAGAGTGAATTTTTCACACAGACATCTATTTATATCTAGGTTGTATAAGATCTCACTATTATTAAGATGTTTGTTTTTGTTTTATTATCTATGATAGAAAATTAGGAAATTCCTTAAACTATTTACTTTGAAGCATTTTTTTCTACAAATCTTAATTTGCATGAAAATTAAATACTGATGAGTTTTAGGAAATACTTTCTAACAGCATATTTCAAGCAGATGCAATTGCTCCTGCTTTTGCTGTACTGTAATGTGACTTTTGGAAAATAAAAATGTAAAAATTTTGAATGAAAGTATGACCTCATACAAAATATCTCAGTTTCCTAACTGGCTGTGTGTGGTTATTGAAGTTTTTCCCTATATATGGTTCTTAGTTGAGGTATGCTGCCTTTGGAAGGAATAGCTAATTAATCTTAATGCATTTATCTAAAAGAAAATGACTTGCCTTCATTTTTGGTAGTTTCCAAGACCGATGACAGGGTAAAAAAATAGAGCACCTCTTTTTTTTTTTTTTTCTTTTCAAATTTGAAATAACTTGGGGGCATCTGATCTGCAGAAGGATATGTTACACTGGTAGAAATTTCTGTTGTGGTTAAACAGAATACTGGGATGTTATCCATTTCTGGGGTGAGAGGGAGCAAACTGGCAGCATATGTGGCATCCCATGCATGTACTGTTGGGATTCGAGGGTGTGAAACAGGAGGATTATCACTTTTAGGCCAACCTGGGCTACATGCAAAGCTTCCTCTTAAAACAAAATTGAATATTTTAGAGAAAGTATTTAATCATTTGATTTGTAATTTTCACTAAGTTTGAGGAAGCTGATAAACACCAACATTCTTGTTTCTGAAATATTTTTGTGACCTCATTGCAGAATAGCTGTGGAAGATTAAGGAAGTTCTACAAACAGTGTTTCATCAACTTTCAATCCTTAAAATTTATTCTTAAAATAGAGTTTCAAAAGTACATTATTTCCTGACATCTCAGCTGCTATAAGATTGGAAATATCTCTCTCATTCAGAAGACTAAATAGGCTTCAACAGAAAAAAAAGTAGAGTTTGTTTTTTCTTTTACAAATTGCCATGGGAGCAGAATCATTCCAAAGATAAATTATCTTTCATCTGAAGCCTCTTAACTAATTTGGAATACAGCAAACAATGACATTCATAACCTCACAACCTTGATCTTCCAAAATATTCAGGTTGCTAGGTCATAAAGTTCTATATCGCAGTAAGGTTCAACAAATTTAATAAATAATGATTTCATCAAGTATAAGATTTCAATTAGTTTTTTTCTACGTGCCTAATTGGCATTGAGTATGCACACTGAAAATGTAGCAAATCCAGATAAAGGACAACAAAACTCTATCAGGGGAATAAAAAAAAATGCTGGGATAATAACAGAGGATATAGACTTCATAGTCTTTCTTTAGGAGTAGATAAGCACTAAAACCAATTTTATAAAAGAATCCTATAAAAGAAAACTATACTTAAGAGCAATTTGAAATGGAAGTTCAATTTTTGACATATTGCAAAGATTTGATGCTACTTAATCAGTGGAAGGACAAAAAATATGTCAGCTTATTTTTTTCTTCCAACATGAATTTGATATGCTCTATAGGATTATTTCCATTGCAGTGTGCAAACAAGTCTTATTATGTAAGTTACTTTACATTATTTTTTAAGGTAAAGTATAATAATGTAATTTTCTCCTCTTCCTGTTTTCTTTCCATTTCCAACCAAGTTCCCTCCCCCATTTTAAAAGTGAGATATGCTCACATGTTTTCTTTGTCTGGTTTTCTTTTTTTTATCTTAATATATCTTTATTATCATAATTACGATGTCTTTATCTTAATAAACATATAATAATAGATGCTTAGGCTGAAAGATATGTTAATACAAATTTAAATAGCATACAAGGTCAACATGTATTGAAACATTTTATTAAAGATCCTATTAGTAAATATGACTTCTATGGATATTTCATATTGTGAAAGTAAGTTTGATTTAGCTATCTCTAGTTTGTCTTCACTTGTCCAGGGACAAGTAGCCCTGGACACCCTAACATAAGTGAAATTCAAGATGATGACCTTACATCTATGCTTATGAAGAGGTTAATAGAGGAAGCAAATAAAATGCGTAAAGATTTAGGGGAAGATATAATAAAACAGATTATGGTCATCTGTAAAGAAATACAGGGAGATGCAGCCAAACAGTTTGTGGCATTCAGAGAGGAAATGATTAAATCACTGAAAGAAATAAAAGAAACAGAAAAATATTCAAACAAACAGCTGAAGAAATTGAAGGAAAAACAGGAAACTACAGTCAGACAGGTGAAGGAAACCAACAAAACGGTTCAAGATCTGAAGATAGAATTGGAACAATTAAAGAAAACACAAAAAGGAAATCATGGAGACAGAGAACCTAGGAAAGAAAACAGGAACTACATAGGTAAGCATAACCAACAGGCAACAAGAGATGGAATAAAGAATCTCAGGGGTGGAAGATACAATGGAAGAAATAGATGTATCTGTCAAAGAAAATGTTAAATCTAAAAAATTCCTGACACAGACCATCCAAGAAATTCGAGACAACATAAAAAGACAAAACCTAAGAATAATAGGAATAGAGGAAAAAGAAGATTCCTGCTCCAAGGCCCAGAAAATATTTTCAACAAAATCATTGAAGAAAATTTCCCCAACTTAAAGGAGAGGCCAATAAGACTACAAGAGGCATACAGAACACCAATAAATTTGACCAGAAAAGAAAATCCTCCCATCACATAATAATCAAAACAGTAAGTATACAGAACAAAGAAAAATATTAAAAGCTGCAAGGGAAAAAGGCCAAGTAACATATAATGGCAAACCCATCAGAATCACACCTGACTTCTCAACAGAAACTATGAAAGACAGAGAGCCTGGACAGATATCATGCAGAAGCTAAGGGAAAACAGATGTCAGCCTAGGCAAAACTCTCAGTCCTCAAAGATGAAGAAAGCAAGACACTCAAAGACAAAAACAAATTTCAACAATACCTACACACAAATCCAGCGTTATAGAAGATACTAGAAGGAAAAATACAACCTAAGAAAGCTAACTACTTTCAAGAAAACACAGGAAATAAATAACCTCACTACAGCAAAACAAAAAGTAGCCAAACACACAAACACACTAGCATAGCCAACATCAATATCAAAGGATCTAACAGCCACTGGTCATTAATCTCCCTCAACATCAATGGACTCAATTCTCCAATAAAAAGATGCAGACTAACAGAATGGATGCGCAAACAAGACCCAACAATCTGTTGCATACAAGAAACACACCTAAATCTTTTTTTTTTTTTTACATTTTTAAAAGTTTTTAATTATCATTTATTACAATTTATTCAATTCGCATCCCAGCTGTGGCCCCTCCCTCGTCCCCACCCAATCCCAACTCCCCTCTCTCCTCTCCCCTTATGCCCCTCCTCTACTCCACCGATAGGGGAGGTCCTCCTCCTGCTCTATCCGACACCAGCCCATCAGGTCTCATCAAGACTGGCTGCATTGTTTTCTTCTGTGGCCTGGTAAGGCTGCACCCCCCCTCCCAGGGGGAGGTGATCAGAGAGCCAGCCACTGAGTGCATGACAGAGACAGCCCCTGCTCTCCCCACCAGGGACCGCACATGGAGACTGAGTCCATGGGCTACATCAGAGCAGGGAGTTCCAGGTCCTCTCCATGCATCGTCCCTGGTTGGGGCATCATGCTCTTCAGGATCCCCAGAGTTCGGTTTTTCTTTGCGGGGGGGGGGGGCTTTATTGTTTTCCTTTTGGAGCTCCCGTCCCCTCCAGGTCCTTCTATCTCCCCCTTATCTCAAAAGATTCCCCCGCATTCTGTCCAAAGTTTGGCCATCAATTTCAGCCTCCGCTTTGATACCTCAATCAATAAAGTCTTTCAGAGGCTGTCCGTGGTGGGCTCCTGTCCCGTTCCCTGTCCTCTCCTACATCCGATGTCCATCAAATTTGTCCCTATGAATGAGGATCAAGAATCCTCCCCAGGGTCTTCCTTGTTGTTTAGCTTCTTTAAGACTAAAGATTTTAGTAATTTATCATGTATTATATGGCTAATATCTACTTATGAGTAAGTGAATACCAGTTACCTCACTCACTGGGTTACCTCACTCAAGATGATTTTTTCCAATTTGCACCATTTGCCTACATATTTCCCAATTTCCTTGTTTTTAATAGTTGAGCAGTATTCCATTGTGTAAATGTACCACATAGTAAAGGCAATATACAGCAATTTATAGCCAACATCAAACTAAATGGAGAGAAACTCAAATCAATCCCACTAAAATCAGGTGCAAGGCAAGCCTTCCCACTCTCTCTTTATCTCTTCCACATAGTACTTGAAGTCCTAGCTAGAACAATAAGACAACTAAAGGAGATCAAGGGAATTTACATTGGAAAGGAAGAAGTCAAAGTATCACTATTTGCAGATGATATGATAGTATACATGAGTGAACCAAAAAATTCTACTAGAGAACTCCTTCAGCTGATAAACACTTTCAGCAAAGTGGCTAGATACAAAACTAACTCAAAAAAATTAGTAGCGTTCTTGTATACAAAAAACAAAAGGGCTGAGAAAGAAATTAGGGAAACAACACCCTTTACAATAGCCACAAATAACATAAAATACCTTGTTGTGCCTCTAACCAAGCGTGTGAAAGACCTGTATGAAAAAAAAGTTCAAGTCTTTAAAGAAAGAAATTGAAGAAGATATCAGAAGATGGAAAGATGTCCCATGTTCATGGATCATTAGAATTAACACAGTAAAAATGGCCATCCTGCCAAAAGCAATCTAGATCTTCAATGCAATTCACATCCAAATACCCAAACAGTTCTTTAAAGAACTTGAAAGAACAAGTCTCAGTTTCATATGGAAAAACATAAACTCAGAATTGTTAAAACAATCCTGTACAACAACAGATCATCTGGAGATATCCCCATCGCTGATCTCAAGTTATACTATAGAGCAATAGTAACAAAAACTGCATTGTACTGACATAGAGAGAAAATTGTGGATAAATGGAATCAAATAGAAAACCCAGAAATAAACCCATACACCTATGGATACTTGATTTTTTACAAAGAAGACAAAACCATACAATGGATAAAGATAGCATCTTCAACAAATGGTGCTGGTCTAATTGGATGTCTACATGCAGAAAATGCAAATAGATCCATATTTATCACACTGCACAAACTAAAGTCTAAGTGGATCAAAGAACTCAACATAAATCCAGACACACTAAACCTGTTAAAAGAAAAAGTAGGGAAGAGTCTTGAACTTTGGCACAGGAAACAACTTCTTGAACAGAACACCAACACACAGGGCTCTAAGAGCAACAATCAATGAATGGGACCTCATGAAACTGAAAAGCTTCTGTAAAGCAAAAGACACTGTCGTCAGAACAAAATGATAGCCTACAGACTGGGAAAGGATCTTCACCAACCCTATATCTGACAGAGGGCTAATATCCAGAAAATATAAAGAAGTTAAACAACAACAAGTAATCCAGTTAAAAAAAAATGGCATACACAGCTAAACAGAGAATTCTCAATAGAGGAATATCAAATGGCAGAGAAACACTTAAAGAATGTTCAACGTCCTTAATCATCAGGAAAATGCAAATCAAAAAACCCCTGAGATTTTACCTTACACCCATTATAATGACTAAGATCAAAAACTCAAGTGACAACACATGCTGGAGAGGATGTGGAGAAAGGGGAACCCTTCTCCATTGCTGGTGGGAATGTAAACTGGTACAACCACTTTGGAAATTAATCTGGTGCTTTCTCAGACAATTAGAAATAGTGCTACTTCAAGATCCAGCTGTACCACTCCTAGGCATAGACCCAAAAGATGCTCAACTATACAGCAAGGGCATTTGCTCAACCATGTTCGTAGCAGCTCTATTTGTAATTGCCAGAATCTGGAAACAACCCAGATGTCCCTGAGGGAGAAATGGATACAGAAATTGTGGTACATTTACACAATGTAACTACTTTCTAGACACAGCAAGACACTAACAATGGAGAGAAACAAGAGCACTTATAACAATATACTGTACTAATACATGCAAATGTGCCTTTCTCCCTTTTTGCGTATAGGAAGCAGACTCTGTCTCCCCTTAGTATGATGTATGATTGATCAGCATCACTTGTTTTGTGCTTTGGGACCACTGTTCAGTAAGCTTAAGTCTGCTACAAATATGGTGACACCAGGACAAACAACCCAGTAAAACTGAGCTTTATTATGTAAACAGTCGGTGTGTAGCACATATGGTGTCCCTTTACAAAGGACTGATTCATGCATCTGGGAGGACACAATAGATGGGTCTAGATTTCAACACACTACTTTAAAAAAATGCAATATAAAGCTTATAGATTATTTCTTCTCGACCATTTTAAGAAAACATCTATTTAATTGGAGTTTAGACCCACTCACAGCATGAGGGATACCATTCCAGGGACTAAAAACCTAGCTAAGTACCCAGAGGTAGTGAATTCATAACTATTGGAAGAAAATCTACAACCATTAATTTACTAAACTATCATAATCCCTAATAATACTATATAAACATTTATCACTATCTTAAAGATAGATATTACCTGAGAATAAAGGGCTGGAAGACAGTTTTCCAAGCAAATGGACCCAAGAAGCAAGCAAGAGTAGCCATTCTAATATCTAATAAAATAAATTTTCCATCAAAATTAATCAAAAGAGATAGAGAAGGGCACTCATACTCATCAAGGAAAAAATCCATCAGGAAGATATCACAGTCCTGAACATCTATGCCCCAAATACAAGGGCACCCATATTTGTAAAAGAAACTTTAATAAAACTTAAACCACACATAGACTCACACACATTAATAGTGGGAGACTTCAACACACCACTCTCAACAAAGGACAGGTCAAAAAACAGAAATTAAACAAAGAAACAATAACTCTGATAGAGGTCATGAATCAAATGTACATCACAGACATCTACAGAACCTTTCACCCAAACACAAAAGAATTTACCTTCTTCTCAGCACCTCATGGAACCTTCTCCAAAATAGACCATATAGTTTGTCACAAAGCAAAACTTAACAGATACAAGAAGGTTGATACAAGAAGATTGAAATAATCCTTTGTATCCTATCTGATCACCATGGACTAAAACTGGACCTCAATGACCAACACAATTCTTTACAGACCTTAAAAGAAAATTTCTCACCTTCATATGGAACAACAAGAAACCCGGAACTGTTAAAATAATTCTCTACAGTAAAAGATCTTCAGGAGGTATCACCATCCCTGATCTCAAGCTGTACTACAGAGTAACAGTTATAAAAACTGTTGGTACTGGCATAGAAACAGACTGGTGGATCAATGGAATCGAATAGAAGACCCTGAGATAAATCCACACACTTGTTGACATCTGATTTTTGACAAAGATGCTAGTACCATTCAATGGAAAAAAAGACAGCATCTTCAACAAATGGTGCTGGTCTAACTGGATGTCTACATGTAGAAAAATGCAAATAGATCCATACTTCTCACCCTGCACAAAACTAAAACCCAAGTGAATCAAAGACCTCAACATAAAACCAGACACACTAAACCGCTTAGAAGAAAAAGTGGGGAAGAGCCTTGAACTCATTGACACAGGAGACAACTTCCTGAACAAAACATCAACAGCACAGGCTTTAAGAGCAACAATCAATAAATGGGACCTCATGAAACTAAAAAGCTTCTGTAAAGCCAAGGACACTGTTGTCAGAACAAAACGACAGCCTACAAATTGGGAAAGGCTCTTCAACAACCCTATATCTGACATAGGACTAATATCCAGTATATATAAAGAACAAAAGAAGCTGAAAAGCAACAAAGCAAGTAATCCAATTAAAAAATGGGGAACAGAGCTAAACAGAGAATTCTCAATAGAGGAATATTGAATGGCAGAGAAACACTTAAAGAAATGTTCAACATCATTAGCCATCAGAGAAATGCAAATCAAAACGACCCTAAGATTTCACCTTACACCCATCAGAATGGTTAAGATAAAAAACTCAAGTGACAACATATGCTGGAGAGGTTGTCACTGCTGGTGGGAATGTAAACTTGTACAACCACTCTATAAAGCAATCTGGTACTTTCTCAGACAACTAGTAATAGTGCTTCCTCAAGATCCAGCTATACCACTCCTAGGCATATACCCAAAAGAGTCTTAAGTACACAAAAAGGACATTTGCTCAACCATGTTTTAAGCAACCTTATTTGTAATAGTCAGAAGCTGGAAACAGCCCAGATGCCACTCAATGGAGGAATGAACACACAAATTGTGGTATATCTACACAATGGAATATTACTGAGCAATAAAAAACAAGGAAACCATGAAATTTGCAGGTATATGTGGGGATCTGGCAAAGATCATCATGAGTGAGCTATCCCAGAAGCACAAAGATGCACAGGGTATATACTCACTCATATAGACATATAATATAGGATAAACCTACTAAAATCTGTACACCTAAAGAAACTAATCAAGAGGGAGGACTCTTGATAAAATGCTCAATTCCTATCCAGAAAGGCAAAGAGGATGGACATCAGAAGAAGGAGAAAAGAAGGAGCAAGTCAGGAGCCTGACACAGAGAACATCTGAAAGGCTCTGCCCTGCAGACTATCAGTGCAGATGCTGAGACTTATGGGCAACCTTTGGGCAGAGTGCAGAGAATCTTAGGAAAGAAGTGGGAAACAATAAGATAGGGGAGGAACTCCACAAGGAGAGCAACAGAACCAAAAAAAATTTGAGCACATCCTGAGACTGATACTCCAACCAAGGAGTATGCATGGAGATAACCTAAGACCCCTGCACAAATGTAGGCCATGGCAGTTCAGTATCCAAGTGGGTTCCATTGTAATAGGAACAAGGACTGTCTCTAACATGAACTGATTGGCCTGTTCTTTAATTACCTTCCCCTGAGGGGGAAGCAGCATTACCAGGCCACAGAAGAAGACAAGGCAGCCACTCCTGATGAGACCTAATTGACTAAGATCAGAAGGAAGGAAAAGAAGTCCTCCCCTATCAGTGGACTTGGGGAGGGGCATGCATGCAGAGGGTGGAGGAAGGGAGAGATTGGGATGGGAGGACGGAGGGAACCACAGGGGAGATAAAAAGTGAATAAAATGTAATTAATAAAGATTAAAAAAATAAATAAATAAAAAATAAAGCTGCTATGAACATAGTCAAGAAAATAAATTTTTTTTGGATTTTTTAAAATTTTTATTATTATAAAAAAACCTTTTGAGTGGTTTTCTTTTCTAGAGCAAAAGAAATGCCTTTAATAAATATTTAATTTTACTTGAATATTGTGAAATGAAATTTTATTTAAAGTAGATAAAAAGACAAAATTTTCCCAGCATTGACTTTCACAAAATCTGCCTCTGATTTTGTTTCTAATTCATAAACAAAATAGGTACTATAAATTAACTATTTGTTTCTTTGAAAAATTCTTATCCTGATTCTATTGAAATGTAGATTCTTTTTTGATATTCAGGTTACTTAGACTCGTAGATGTGACACTCTCATAAGATGGATTACTTTTCTTCTAGGAAACCCTTGAAAGTTTCTTTTCCTCTCTAGCCACTTGTAATGCCTAGCGTTAGGTCAAATTGATACACACTGGAGTCATTTGTGAAGATTGAACTTGAAGTGAGCAAACACTCTTACAAGGCTGGCAGATGGGCCAACCTGTAACAGATTTTCTTGCTTGATTTTGGTGTAGGAAAGCCCATGTCATCATGGGTATTTCTACCCTTGGGAAAGTTGTACTGGGTGCTCTAAGAAAGCAAGATGAACAAACAGGAGAAGCGAATGCGTAAGCTGCATTCGTCCATGGCCTGTGCTGTCCTGCCTGGCTTGAGTTTGTTCTGTGAATTCCCTCAGTGATCAACTGTAACATGGAATTACAGATGGAGCAAACCCTTTCCTCTGCAGAGGACCTTTTGGTCATGGTGTTCATCGTAGATATAGAACCTCTCATTGAGAAACCACCCGAAGTCGCAGAGTAGACAGCAGTGTGGGCACCTGAGCCAACCCTAGCAAACCGTATATCCGATGCCTTCTGTGGCTTCTCCGACTTTTGCAAGTGTGTGGAAACAAGCTGCTCTATTGGGTTAGCCGTTAAGCCAGGGTATTTATAGTATTGCAATCCAAATGGACTGTTGTTAATTATTAAAGCTTATTAATGATTGATCTTTTAGTTAAGAAGCAGTTAATTCCTAAACCAGCTGTATACCCAAGTCACCACACAGAGACTAGTATTTATTTAATTAACCTAGAGCACACTGCTGGGCAATACTTACTCATCTCCATCCTAACCATCTAAGCCCTCATAGTTTCCTTACATTCAGATTTCCCACATTATACTTGATTTTAGTCATATCTTAGGTCTGGTTCACCTCTCCTTGTGGTTAAAGTCCTCTCCTACCTATCTCTCCCCTCTGACTCTTCCAGCTCACTTCCTTCTACTCCCCCCTGGAACATGATGCCCCACCCTATTTTCTCCATTGCTCAGCAACGGCTGGTTGTTTAATTGACAATACAGAGAACAAATGGTGGCGTGTTTACACAAACTTGAGACAGGTGATGTTAATACAATGTCCAGATTAAAACCAGATAGTGGGGTAGAGAAATCAGCATTTGAATGAACAAAGATAAATTCTATACATGCCATAAGAACATTATACCAACACAATGAAGACCCAAATACAACTCTTTTTCACATGACAAACATGCATGACAAACCTGTTTTGGATTTTTTACAACCCTTAACCAAGTGTCTTTTTACCCTTTCGTTATGACGTTAGAATTTGAAAATGCCTTGTTTCAAATGAGGCATCACACAGTAAGTTCTTTGTTTTCCAAGATAAAGATAGAGTATATGTTCTCAAACACTTATCAAATAAAATATTTTCTTGTGATGATTATTTACAAATTCTCTCACATAGAAATGCCAGCCTCTCAGAAGACAAGTGTATGCATTGTAATCCTGTATAGAGCACTATTTTCTAAGTATAGCAGAGTTAGATTCATTATGCCTTAAAAGTGTATCTGCATGGTTGGTTGTTTATTTTTACTGAACTACAGTCAGGCATTTTACGCTGTACTTTCCTAAGGGACAGTTTAGAAACTGTTTACTATAGTGAAAACAGATTATAGCTAGCATATATATATATATATATATATATATATATATATGTTTGTTTGTTTGATATGTATCAGATACACACACACACACACACACACACACACATACACACATCTGGGAACCAGTCAGAAGTGGAGCCTTAGATGTAAAACGATGAATTTATTTTACTTTGCCACTAAACAGAGAATAAATCAGTGAGGATAACTGTACATCGAACAATTTTAAAAAAAAAGGTTACATGAAAATGGGAAATGCTTCAGAATAGATTTCCCATCTAATAGCATAACCCATTTTGCAGTGTCTCACAACAAACTGATTAATGTTAAAGATGAAGCTGAAAACAGTTTTATTATTTTTCTCCCTTCAGTGCTTGGAACAAAGGAAAACTTATGACTGTACTTTAATCTTACTGCCACTGTCTCTCTCCTAAATATGAACTGGCAGTCACCATTAGTAGGTTAATTGATTTAACAATGTTCTTACGAATTTCTTACTTAGATTGCTTTTTCAGTTGATTGCTGCTCTAAAGCAGGATTCCGTGAAATGTATACAAAGAGTAAAAATGAATTAAGCTCTGTTTTTTTTTCCAGCTATTTCATTAGCAGCGAGAAGTCTAAAAAAATTATTGCATTTTCAACTTCTTAAATACACAGCATTTGTTAGTGATGGGTAGGTACTTGCCTGGCTTTTTCAAAGGTTCCTCAAGATACAACCTTGTAAAAGTGACAACAAAGAAAAAATATGCTAATAAATTGTACTATATTTATTTTCCAATTGTTAGCACCTTGCAGGAGTTTGCAAGTTGAAAGAAATAAAGATTAATTACAGTAACAATCAGGACAGTAGAGATCCTGGGAAGGTGGAAAGAGCAAGGAGTTCACAGTATACACGTCAGGAGATGGAGTGACTGCTATAAAATGTCCTCTGGACATGCCGCAGCAATTCTACTCATAAACTTATAGCAGTGGAACTTCTTACATCAGGTGATTAATGTTAAAGAGAAAGCTGAAATGGTTTTATTATTTTTCTTCCATATAATAACCATAAACCATTGTGTATCTATATCTATATGCAACTATGTGTATACACACATAAAATATAGGTATATTACACATATGCATATTATACAAATACTGATATGTATATATGTATGTGCGTGTGTGTATGTATCAGTAACACAGTTGCTGTCACCAGTCATTCCAGAAAAATGAGTAGGATTGTGGCACTTATAATTCATTGTCTGGAAAAGATGCTGAGCGCTTAGGTTTTATGAAAAAAAAATTAGTAACTTGACCTAAGTCAAAATAATCTCATGTTAGAATCATTTCATATCCAGAGCATGAGCCAAAAAAGGCATTGCCCTGATAGAATTATGTTCCTCAACCTAATCAAACTTCAATAGAAGATACTCCCCAACTTAAATGAATTTTGAAAAGTCTATTTAGTTTGCTGCAACAATGCTATTTTAATTTTTAAGTTTGCAAATGTCACAAATACACACACACACACACACACACACATGCACACTCATGCTTCCACACACACACATTCTGATTTTGTAGATATCCTGATACCTATTTTTTAAATCAATCAGTGGAAAATTAATGCTCCTCATAAGTCATCTATTCAACACAGTGTCTTTTCCCTTCACTAAACATAATTTGTTTCCTTGTCCATTTACGTATTTTAAATGTTTATACAGTTAACCATAATGACAGATATAATGGTTATACTGTGTGACTTTCAACAATAGGCCTCACAAAAAAATGGAATCCATAAAGTCTAAATCTAATAAGTGAAAGATATTTGGACACGGAGGACTTACTAGTTGGATGACTTTAGTGTAAAATCTGTTGAGATGTTAGGTATCCATGGAATCTGTGTGGCTGGAAGCTGAGTGTAGAAAGACACTCTCCCAATGTTCCTATTCAAAAGAAAAAAAAAATTAAATCAGTTTTCCACAATAAAAAAAAAAATCAACTTTCAATACTTACAACTAAAACATAGCTAATTTTATGCAATGTTCATTCACCAAAAGCTTACTGAAGGTGTCCATCCCAGTTGTGTCTGCTTTGGATGTTAGACACAAGGGGAAGTAACACAAAACTGATTCATGAGTGCCCTGCAGAGAAAAATACCCAAGATAGTGTAGAGAGTTTCAGGGACTGCTTATTTCCTTGAAGCTGAAGAACAGGACAAGAAGAATGTAAGTATTTACTGCAGGTATACAATTAAAGGAGGCCCCCATTGCAAAGGCAGGTAGTATGTTGATAATTTAAAAAGTCAACATCAATAATATTCCATGATCAATTAAGTGACAATATAAGAAATTGTTTTGTTTAGAAATATTAGAGACTAAGGCCAATGAAAATATATTGATAGTGAAATGATCTACATATTTCTGTATACATTTGTCTAGGTGCTATTATGTGTGTGCAAATGTATGTGGAGGTATGCATTCATGGGTATGTGAAATACATGTAGACCATGATATAAGGTGTCTTCCTTAGTTTTACTCTAAACAGTAAAAGCTAGTTATCAGATGTCACTGCCGAGAATATCTATTCTCAGGAAAGATGTCATTCTACTAAGAAATAAACATAGGAAGCTAAATATGATTATATAGATTATACTCATATACATGTGAATATCTTGAAAACCATAACAGCAAGGAATTAGATCATTACTGGTATCCATTAAAATAATAGTTGCTTTGAACTTTTCAGGACACAGACTTATATCCATTGTCAGAGGAATTTCTACCATCAACAGTGTTTTTTTCTTTTTTGTTAGGGGAATTAAGATCTTGTGTGTTCTTACCCTTTGTGCTGTTAGGAATGGCTTTAATGTCTTTATTTTCTTTACTGTCACCAAGTGGCTCTAGAGTATGATGAGGATAGGGTTTGACAAGAATGGCAGCAGTGCCAGAATAGTATGATTTTTCAGAACAAGGAATAATTTCTATGAGGTTGCCAAGAGATATTCCCCAAAATATATTGGAGAATTGTCCCTGTGGCTAGGCCTTCTTTTTTCCCCCTACCTGGTGTTTCATATTATAAGAAATAAACTCGTGAGATTCTGAGGACTTTCATCATGTTAATATGTAGCATAAGGCTTTTACTGGGTACATAAAGGACACTGGTGCTTTGCACTTGGACTTCATTACCAGGACTGTAAACTGATATAATTTCATTCTTTGTAAGTTATCTGGGCTAGGTATTTCAAGTTGACAGGTGAATGAGAGGTTATATAAAATGATCCTCATTTCTGCTTATAGTAAGTTCACAAACATTCTGATACATTCTTAAAGTGCAATGCCGAAAAGGGTTAACTCATTGACATGGAAATCATTTGGGTCTGTTTTAAAAATATTAAATTAATGGTAAAACATGGTACACATAATCAAATGCTTTAAGATTCTGTTTGGACAAATTTTGGGGATAGGAATTTAAGGATGGACTTCCATGTGGAGATTAATTTGCAAGGGCATGGTATAACTCTTGGTGACAGTTAAATTTTTAACTACTTTTTCTTAAATTGGTTGAAATAGTTACTTATGATTTGTGAATATTTTTTCTCTAGTAAGTATACACTTCAACACAGTTAATTTTAAATGAAACATATTAATTAATAAAGTGTGCAGTTATTGTCTGTCTTTAGGTATAAATAGATATAATATAAATGAAAAGTGCTATCTTATCTTCCATATATACTTACCCATTTATTGACAATCATATGTATAATATTCATAATTTTGAATAATTAAGGAAATGTTGTTTATGAACTAAAATTCTTCTTCCATGAACATTAATTTTGTATAAAGTGCACCAATTTTGAATTTAATGAAAATGAGAGGTATATAATTGACCTTGAGTGAGCTATAAGTGAATAGAAAATATTCTTCGGTTGACATTGAAAGGAATTGACTGAATACATTTTTAAAAAAAAAATAAGCACTCTAAAATTCTAAATTTAAAAAAATATGAGTCTCTTAGAATCTTGTGGGTATATGTCATTATTTAAAATTCTGAGACTCATAGCCAAACTTTGGGCAGAGTGCAGGGAATCTTATGAAAGATGAGGGAGAGGACAGGAGCTCCGCAAGGAGAGCAAAAGATCCAAAAAGTCTGGTCACAAGGGTCTTTTCTGAGACTGATACTCCAGCCAAGGACCACTCTTGGAGATGCACAGAGGTAGCCCACGGCAGTACAGTGTCCAAGTGGGTTCCATACTAATGGAGACAGGGATTGTCTCTGACAGGAACTGATTGGCCTGATCTTTGAACACTGCTCCCTGATGAGGGAGCACCCTTGCCAGGCCACAGAGGAAGACAATGCAGCCACTCCTGATGATACCTGATAGACTAGGATCAGAGGGAAGGGAAGGAGGACCTCCCTTATCAGACTGGGGGAGAGGCACAGGTGGGGAAGAAGGAAGGTGGGATTGGGAGGAGAGGAGGGAGGAAGGGGGCATACAAAGTGAATAAACTATAATTAATAAAAGAAGAAAACCATTTAAAAGTAAGGAACTATTATTCTTAGCTACATACAAATATTTCTTTGGTGCTATAACTGGGAAACTTGTTTTTTCTTTCAGATTTTAGCAAAACATACCTACTAATTATATGAAACAGAATTTCTAGTAATAAAATTGAATTATAAACCTTGAGAAAATGCCACCTGTTCAATTTATAGGTCTGTTTCAATTTTTAATCAGAGCTTCACTTAAATGGTCTTTTTTTTCATGGTTAAAGAATGAAGGAATTGTTAGGAATTGACCTCGGTAATTGGGTTCTAAAGATGAAAAATTTTGCTGGTGACAGGATGACAGGATTGAATGATTAACAAAAGAAAAGCAAAGTTTCTATTAACTTGCTGTACTTGAAAATTTCTCATTCATAAACATGTCAGTTTACCACTAAACAAGAAATATTGTTGAGGAAAATAGAATGCTCTATGTTATTTCTCCTGTTAACCTGAGCACAGATAACAATAAATCCTGAGAGTAGGGAATATTTGTAAAGTTAAAACAGTTGAAAAAGAAGGAAATGATGGGGATGCTAATAAGAATAAAAAATACAGGCATTGTATTTCAAAATGCAAAGAAATTAAATAATAGTTTTGAGTCATTTGAACTGTATATTATTTAGCAAAATCTAAAATTTATTATGAGCTTTAAAAAAAATAGTAGGAGATTGCAGACTAAGTATTAAAACTCAACTTTGCATACATAGCACTCATCTGAAACCCAGGTGTGGCAGAATCCATGTGTAACCTCAATACTGGAGAGAAAGAAACCTTAGAATATTTTTTATTAATTACAGTTTATTCACTTCATTTCCCAGCCGTAGACCCCTTCTTTGTCCTCTCTCAATCCCATCCTCTGTCCCTCATCTCCTCCCATGACCTTCCCCAAATCCACTGATAGGAGAGTTTCTCTTCTCCTTCTATCTGACCCTAGCCTATCAGGTCTCATCAGGACTGGTTGCATTGTCCTCCTCTGTGGCCTGGTAAGGCTGCTTTCCTCCTCAGGGGAAGATGATAATAGAGCCAGCCACTGTGGAGTGCATGTCAGAGACAGTCCATGTTCCCATTACTAGGATGCCCACTTGAAAACTGAGCTGCCACGGGCTACATCTGTGCAGGGGTTCTAGTTTTGTTTTGTTTTTCAATTTATTTTTTATAACCAAGGGTGCCCCTTTCCTCCTTTTTCCCAGTTCCCCCCTTCCCCTCCCTCCCCGTTCTTCTCTCCTCTTTCCCCCAGAAAAGCAGAATCCCCTCCCCTGTATCAACCCTCTTCAGTACATAAGTCATCAGGACTGAGGCCTTATCTACTGAGGCCCGTCAGGGCAGCCCTGCCAGGGAGAAGTGATCCAAAATAACAGCCCCCCTCTACTCACCATGTGTCTCATATGAAGACCAAGCACGGGGGCCTAACTTCTGACCATACGTGCTCCTTAGTTGATGTCTCAGTCTCTGTAAGCCCACATGAGACTGTGTTATTGCTCTGTTGCTCTTCTTGTGAGGTTCTCTGTTGCTCTTCTTGTGAGGTTCCTGTCCCCTCCAGGTCCTTCCATCTTTCCCCCCACACTTCCACAGGACTCCCGGAACTCCATTGACTATTTGACAGCAAGGCCCAACATCGGTCTCAATCAGCTGCTGGCTGGAGCTACCTGGGCAAGCTGACCACCTAGTTTTGCCAAAAATGGTTAGCTCCAGGTTCACTGAACTCGCATCAATGAGTAAGGTGAAAAGAGGTAAAGGAAGACACATGAAATCAAATTCTGGTCCCTTCCTCCACACACACCTACACACATGCACCTGGACACACATATGGAAACATACAAACATGTGTGTTACACAAAACATATACATAAACATATGATACACAAATATAACAACACATTTTAATATTTGTTAATATTCAAAACCATTGGTAATACATTACAATGAAAATACAGTTTTCTTTTGAGGCTAAGCCATCTTCAATACCTCATGCCAAAATTTAGGTGACTGTAAAGGGATGTGAAATCTCACTTATGGAAAGCACATGGAATAAGAGTGATCAGAACTGTGAAAACCAAATATGTGACCCATGGATCTGTTCAGCTTAGGGGCTCATTCATCTAGGTGTTTTTTTTTTTCCTAAGTTCTTTTACTCTTTAAAATTTTTTATATTAATTATAGTTTATTCACTTTGTATCTCAGCTGCAGCCTCCTCCCTCATTACCTCCCAGGCCCACCCTCCCTCTCTCATCTCCTCCCATGCTTCTCTCCATGTCCACTGATAGAGAAGGTCCTCTTCCCCTTCCATCTGACCCTAGCCTATCAGGTCTCATCAGGACTGGCTGCATTGTCTTCCTCTGTGGCCTGGTAAGGCTGCTCCTCCCTCAGGGGCGTCATCAAAGAGCAGCTACTGAGTTCATGTCAAGAGAGTCTCTGTCCCCCTTAGTAGGGAACCCACTTGGACACTGAGCTGCCATGGGCTACATCTATGCAGGGCTTCTAGGTTTTCTCCATGCACGGTCCTTGGTTAGAGTATCAGTCTCAGAAAAGACCCCTGAGCCCAGATTTTTTGGTTCTGTTTTTCTTCTTGTGGACCTCTCTCCTGCAGGTCTTTCTCTCTCCCCCTTCTTTCATAAGATTCCCTGCACTCTGCCCAAAGTTTGGTTACAAGCCTCAGCATCTGCTTTGATACCCTTCTGGGTAGAGTCTTTCAGGGGCCCTCTGTGGTAGGCTCCTGTCCTATTCCCTGTTTTCTCCCTTTTCCAATGTTCATCCACAATACACCTGAAATACTATTTACCAAAGCCCTACTTGTTGGTTAATAATTATGAGCAGATATTATTTGTCATCTGGCTAACTTAGAGTTTGTCTGTGTATTTCTAGGAATCAGTCTGTTATCTTCCCTCAAAGAAGATTTTTTAACCTCTGAACCTCCTATTATCATGCTTAAACTTTGGCAGTCTAAGGATATGTTAGACCTATTGCATAGGTAAAAGGACAGGTACACAGCTCTTTGTTCAATTTGACAATTTTGCACATAGAAAGTTCTCTAGTTGAGAACTCCCTATCTGAGCACTAATTGGACTGAATAGACCTTTTTATTGTATAAACCATCCTTCTAAGCATGACATAGATCAGTGATAAATCAATGGGTAAAATTATAAAATCTACTTTTGTACTAGGATCAAAATATTAAGGTTATATATGAAGGACTATGAAGAATTTTCTGGAACAAAATGAAAAAAAATACTGAAGTATTCAAAGAAAAACATTAGAACATTCATGTTTAATTACCCCTACTTCTTTATCCAAGTCCCTGATGTGCATGTTAATAGTTGAGAAGTAAAGAGCTCTAAGAGGTATGTGTGAACTCAATATAACTCTGCCTGTTTCCTCCTGCTCATACTTCATCTTTCACTGAATGATTAGATCAAATAAACTGACAATCACAATTACAAGTGTGGAGACAGATCAATAAGGGCTTTCATTTATTGCTGAAGAGAATGTTCAATGTTCAGAAAAAGAGTTTGTCAGTTATTTAAAATACTAAACACAGTTTGTGCATATAATTTAATCATTAGGTTATATGTTCTTTTCTCAATTAACATGAAAACTTATGTTTGAAAACATGTTGGAATGAACATGATAATATTATCTTTATTAGTCATTATCAAAACAAATTGACAGTTTAATATGTTATACAAAAGCAGAATATGGTCTGTAATACAATGAACTACAATACAACTTTAAAAGGATATGAGCTAAGAAGATATGTGAAGCCACTGATGAATTATAAAGGTAATTTGCTAATTTAAATAAACAATTAGGAATATAAAGGAATCTATACAATGTTTTTTATATGTCATACTACAAAGAAAAGCTATAGAGAAGGTAAACACATCAATGGCTAACATTGATTTAATGTAGGGAAGTCTTTAAGTTTTACATGCGTGTTTGCCAGCTTTCCAAATATCAGAATACAAAAAAAATATTTTTTAAATGCCACCAAGTAATCAAATATACTCTACCTCAACCCCAACCATCCAGGGTTAGCAGTAATGGTGAAGTCTGAGTGACAATATGGTACTTTGATAATTAAGGAGTGTGATATTTTATTTATGTGGTATTTCTTTATAGAACCTCTAGACCTATAGGTCTAATCATAAGAGAGACATCAGACAAATCTGATGAAAGCACATTCTATCTAATACCATAATGACAGTGCTTAAAGTTAACAATGTCCTCAAAACAAGGCCAGCTTGAGAAACCATCAGAAATGCCTTGAGAAATTTAAAATATACAATATATACATTATATTTTTCATGAGATTCTAGATGAAAAGCATACCAAGCTATATGTGGGAACCAGTTAATGATAATGTGTCAACTATGCAGCATTAATTGTCACCAGGGCATAGTAGCAATCTATAAGCACTAAGAAAGATAACTTCCCATTGGAGAGCTTGGAAATTCGTTCCTTTTGTAGTTTTTCTGGACAATCAAGACTATTCTAAAATAAACCTTCAAAAATATCAGTTAATTAGTTCCCAAAATTAACAAGTAGAGTTTGTGTAGGGGATTTGAGGATCTAAAGATTTGTGAATTAATTTGATGTTTAAAAAGATAACGAAATCATTTTCTATTATGGAACAGGTGGACTGGAATAACTCATGTTGCATAATTAAAGTAAGCAAGGACAAGTTGTAAAATTCTGTTTGTAGTTCAAAAAACCAAGACTGTTAACTTGCTAGTGGCATATTCTGCTCCTTCTTGTATCACAGCAGCACTGAGGGAGGAATCTTCTTATCTATTGCCAATTAATCAGCTTGGTAGGAAATACATACCATAAAACATTAGTATGATGAAGATTTGCTTAGCACTTTAGAAGTCAGCTTGTTAAAATTAGTATTCTGTTGCACTGCTTTGAGGAAATGTCATTTAGCTTTCACTATCATTATCATTGCAGACGTGCCTTTATTTGGTTTTGTTGACAATTTGTTTTCTTTGTATATTAGTGGTTAATAATGTCCCAAAAAGGAAGAGAGATAGATTTTTTACTATTTAAGATAGTAAAAAATACATGAAAGAAAGGTAGTAAAATCTGAAGTTAGAAACATGTTCTTTTGATTCAAAATATTTAAAGAAACTATGGTGTAGATGTCAAACATTTCAGATTCTATATTTATCAGTTTCACATTGTACACTTCTGTTTGCTTTCTATCTCAAATTTAGTTCATCATTAACTTTGAAATTCATATTTAACAATATATACAATCTATGTTTACTTTTTACCTTCCTCTCTGCATTATTGATTTGGACATTTTGTAACCTTTATTTATGAGATATTATTATTTTTTAACTTAGCAAGATGAATACCAGTGAGCTTCCTGCAATGTCATTCTCACACCTACAAATCCAGGACATGAGAATATTTTGTAATAGAGTGAACTTGTGAGGCTTCTTACTTTATTGGTAAGAGAAAAGATGTTCTTTATCTGTCTTGTGAATTATGTTTCCATTTTATATAAAGTTTAGCTCATCATTAACTTTGGAACACGCATACACACACAAATGTAATCTTTTGTAATTTTAGTGGCCTTAATCTATTTGTTATTAGTTTGGAATCGACAATACAATGCAACAACAACAGAAAAATAATTTCAATTATGTACATATACACAGAAATTCCACAAATATATGAAACTTAATGAAGGACCAGGCATTTAACACTAAAATATCACCCCAACTTAGAGAAAGGAATAGATGTGTGTGACTTCTTGTAGTGGGGGTAAAGAGGAGAACATCAGTCAGGAATGGACAGGAAAGGCAATGTGAAGGTTGATTTGCCACATGCATACCAATTAGACAATGAGGTTCCCCAACAGCAGCTATCTTATTGAATAGATAAGTTTATTAATGAAATTCCCTTTATAGATGTTAACAAGCTTTTAAAATGATACCACTATGCCTTGGATAGTGGAGGGAACACTCTTTGAAGTAGCATATTCTGACGCCCTTCAGCCATATTACAGGGTGGTACATCATATAACCCACCGAAAGGGATGTCTTTTTATCATATGTAACATTTGTAAGACTTCTGATATGTTTCAAGGAGATAGGCTTGTTTGTAGATAACTGTAGCCGTTAAGTGTCATGGGTCAAGTGTCAGATAGTTTTGTTTTTAAAATAGAACCTCTTAGGGGTTAAATCCCACCTACAGAGGGAAATGAGTTATTGCAGCATTCATTTCAACACCACTGGGTAAATATGTATATAACTTAATGATACCAAATGATAAGACTTTCTAAGATATTGTGATTATTTATGTGATTATAATATGACAACTCAATATAAAGGAAACATCTGTTGTTTCTAATTATACCTGTTCTTGAGCATTTTCATCACAGTAATTTCAGTTACTATGTTGGCATAATTGAATTTGCCTTTCCTTTCATATAATTTTTATTTGATCACAATACCTGAGGTTCCTACCCATAGGGAAAAATATAATGAGATGATTTAAAGATATAGCATACAACCAAAGCTCATTTTCATTTTTTCTCTGTCACATTTCTCATTACTTTCTCCAGAGTCAAAACAATTTTATCCTCTCCAGATGGATATTGTTGGGGGAAAAAAAAAAACAAAGTTTAAAATGCAACATATTTTCTGAGAAAGTAACTTTTACAATATATAAAAACTGAAAAAAGCAACATAATTTCCAGAAAACAGTTTTGCTTACTTGTTATTACAAATTAGGCAAATTTATTTCCTTTTGATAAACTGAGTCAGTGCTAATATCATTCATATGACCAGTCAACAAAGCTTCCTATGTTTGCTTCCTCATTGTAGGTACAGCACATTCAGTTGCAAATCAGTCTGTAATCTAGGTGAGGAGATAAGTCTTAGCATATGTAAGACAATAAATATAACAAGGTAATTATCATACCATGTATTATACAAAGGCAATCATAATTATTTTACATGAAGAGGATAGAGGCTACATGGGTGACAAATACTTAGGGAAGAGACAGAATTACATTTTTATTTTGAGAATGGGTAAAATTAGTAGAGATCCGAAAAAGTAACAGATGCATGTCAAAGAACAAACAAAAGTGTAGGACAAAGAAAACATGGACAGATACATGAGTGACAAACTAGGTAACATCTCACATTCTTCAGTTCAATTCAAAATCTGCAAGAATGACAAGGGTAAAATTCTTCCAAAGATGAGAATTTGTAGGTGAGATTATTATTGATGAAGATTGATTATAACATAAAACAAGTATCATTATGAAAAGGTAAGTAAATACACAGTACATCCATACCTGCTATATATTTGAATAGATAGGAAGAACTACTGAACCAGTGAAGGAGAACTAATCTTCGGTCACACATTGGTTTTGGCTTAATAGATGATTAGATGCTTCCATTTCACAAGTAATTACTAGAGTGACTTTAGCCTTTGGTGAGTACTAGAAATATTAGTGACTTTATTTATAGGTTTGAGTTTGATTTTATAGGTTTGAGCTTCTCTTGAAACAGACTGATACCCCAAAGAAGTAGAAACTCAGACTCCAGCATTATAGTTGACTGCCAGAGAATGATAAACTATGTTCCAGAAGAGTGTCTGGTCAAACTTGCAGTAGAAGCCTTTGCTTTTGTCAGCAACATTTTTTAGGTCTGAATTACTTTTCTAAGTCTGAATTAAAGTTCAAGCTCTATGCCGGTGGTCTTTTTGTGCTCCATAACTACCATCTAAGTATGTTTATGCCAGGTAAGTGTCTTAAAATAATATTCTATCTGTATCAGCTTTCTATATAATATAATGAGCATTTTTTGCTTTTGGTGGATGTATGTGAATTTTAGATTTTTTTTTTTCTTTGATAACTGTGAACTGGACTTTTAATTGGGGTGGCGGTATATCTGTAAATAGCTTTTAGTAAAGTGATCATTTTCACAATATTAATTTGACTAATCTATGAGCATACAAGCTGTTTCCATTTCTGGTGTGTTTTCTACACATTCATAGAGGTAAAGCTTTCATTGTAGAGGCCTCTCATTATTGTGTTTGGGTTTGTTCCTAGGTGTTTTATTTTCTTTGAAGATATTGTGAATGGAGTATGTCTATGATCTGCCTCTCTATAGGTTTGTTATTCATGTCTAGAAAAGCTACTTATTCATGCAAGTTGATTTTGTATCTTGACTCCTTGCTGAAATTACTATTTAAATATTCTCATTGAATTCTTACAATATTGTGGCATTCAGGTAATCAGATAGGTAGCAATAAATATCTATTTAAAGCTTACTTTTTTGGAGAAAGCTTTGATGAGAAATTATTAGTAAAATTGAGTCTCAAAGGAATATTCCTTACAAAAATCTGGAGAAAGTAAATTTTAAGGAGAAAGAATATATGTCTTATCTCTGGAAGTGATGAGGAACTTGACTTATTTGAAAAACAAAGAGAAAAATCAGTGTTACTGGAGCATGTAGCAGTCTACCTTTGCATCTCATTTCCTAAAATTAACCTTAAGGAGAGACTGATGTGAAAATGATTCATAAGGAAAGGATCCCCAGGGTATAGAACTGTTCATCTTAATGAAATGAGAATGTTCTCTACAGAAGAAAAGTAGGGCACCTACAGAAGCTTTAGAGTGAAAGAAAAGTATATCCTATGTTTTATTTTGTTAAAAAATAAATAAATAAATAAATAAAATCTTTTTAAAAACTTTTAATTTTTTGAATAATTGATTTATTTATTCATTTTACACCCAAATCTCAGCACCACTCTCTCCTCTTCTCTCAGTCCCCTTTTCCCATTCCTTCCCCCATTACCAACAGATCTTGGCACATCATGTCCCATCAGGACTAAATGCCTCCTCTTTGAGGCAAGACAAAACAGCCCTGTTAGGGAAGATCCAGAGGGGGGCACTGAGTCTAAGTCAAAGAAGCCCATTTTCCAATTGTTAACAGATCCACTTGAGGACCAAGAAGCCTATCATTTCCATATGTATAGGAGTCCTATGTGTACTACCAACTGAAGAAAACTTACTATTTTTTGAAACAGGGTCTCTATATGTAGTCCTATGTTGTAATTAAGATGTAGTGTACCAGAAAATTAATATGGCATCAGTTCTTCTCAAATTTACCTCTCCTTGAATACACTATCTAGACCAGACAGACTGGACTTATTCTCACAAAAATCTTTTAGCGTTTGTTTCCTATGTGCAGAAAGAAAACAGGATGGAAAGAAGAAGAGAAGAGCAGAAAAGAGAAACAGGGATTTCAAGTTTTAAAAATGGGAGCAAAAGATAGCATCTTCAACAAATTGTGCTGGTCTAACTGAATATTTACATGTAGAAAAATGCAAATAGATCCACACTTATAACCCTGCACAAAACTAAAGTCCAAGGATATCAAAGACTTCAACATAAAACTAGACACACTAAACCTGTTAGAATAAAAAGACGTGAAGAGTCTTGAACTCGTTGGCACAGGAGACTCCTTCAACACCAAGAGCACAGGCTCTAAGACCAATAATCAATGGGATCTCATGAAACTGAAAAGCTTCTGGAAAGTAAAGGACACAAAATGACAGCCTACAGATTGGTAAAGGATCTTCACCAACCCTAAATCTAACAGAGGACTAATATCTGGAGTGTATAAAGAACTCAAGAAGTTAAACAGCAACAAATCAAGTAATCCAATTTAAAAATGGATACAGAAATTGTGGTACATTTACACAATGGAATACTACTCAGCAATTTAAAAACAAGGAAATCATGGAATTTGCAGGCAAATGGTGGGATCTGGAAAAGATCATTCTGAGTGAATGATCTTTAGGGAAAGGCATGGGTAGAGAAGGTGGAGGTAGGGTGGGATTTGGGAGAGAATGATGGAGGTGGCTACAGCGGGGGCACAAAGTGAATAGACTGTAATTGATAAAATAATAAATATATTTTATAAAAATAAAAAGAGGAAAGAAGGATATAAATAAAGAACTTAAGGTAAAATGAATGAGGTGAGGAAAAGCTAAGGTAGTACATGGGGAAGAATAGGAGGGTAGAGGACAAGGAGTAGCAGAATGAGCCTAATTTGATATTTAAAAAGTTGGCTCTAAGGGGAAATGAATTGATAAAATAAATAAACAGGTGAAGAAAGTTATTTAGTATCTGAACATACTTGATAAGTTGATTCCATGGAGTTTATTGTGAGTTTATATTTGGACCATTTACCTACTAGGCTGCAATGCTAAACAAAGAAATATAGGCATATAAGGAATTCTGAGAGTGGTAGAAATAACCTTATCCAGTGAAGAACTAACAAAATTCTCATTCAATACCAAATTATTAACCATGAAAATATATATACAAGTAGCATATACAGACTAAAGAAGTTATATTTAGGAATATGTATGTTGATATACACATACAAAAGCTGTGGTAAATGAGCTATTGGATATGGAAGAGAACAATAAGGAGTATATTGGAGGGATTGGAAGGAGTAAAAGAAAGGGAGAAATGTAATTATATTATAATCTTGAAAATAAAAAGGGAAATGTATATATAAGTATAATGTCTTCGGAATTGCATGAACAATTACATTGTGATATTTCCTATGGAAATATTTGTAAATGACTAAGGTAAGGAAGCAAAAACTAAGAATTATATTTTGAGTAGGCAAACAGGCCAAGAAGTTCAAGGCCTTAAGAAAAATTGGGATTGCAAATGTGTATCTTAGAGTAATGTGTATTTGAAAAATATCTACATTACATATTAAATATGATCTAGACAGGAGGGCTAATATCAGTGAAAAATGTTGTCGGAAGAAAAGTAAATTGCAGAAAAAAGACTAAAATAGCTTTTCAAAGAAGGCTATAGTCAAGAGTAATAAACGATACTGAATGAACAAGAAATGAGAATATTTGTACAAAATTAAGTTATTTAAATTTTAAAATAACACAACAAATACACAGCATTAAGAAAAGATACAATAAACCTGGGTATTATAAAAAAAACCCAAAGTTTTGTTTGTGTATTCTTTTCCATTGTATTAGTCTAATTAAAGATAATGAGCAGCTTAATAATAAATTATTTCATGCACATTCTTGAGTCCTTAATTTGATAGTCAATTCCACTGATCATGAATCATTGAAATGATATCAATTTGATATGGCTTAAGAAGAGAAAGATAGTCTGTCTCTCCTCTTTTTTTCTCTTTCTCACTCCCTCTCTCTCTCTACATAGAATATTTTAAACGTTTTCCTGTGTACTGAATTAGCATCTTTTGAATTTTCTTTTTATCTCTTTAGAGAGAACAGCGCAGTGTGCTGCTTCAGGGATGAAAACAGAATTCCAAACTCCTCACATGGCTGTTGTGTGGTAAAATTCTAGCTTGCTTTTCTGTGACTGTTTTCTTCACAGCAATACAAAAACAAAATGTCTGCTTTACTTGTTCTCATGAAGAACACTTTAATTAATATGAAAGTACTGAGGATTACCATTGGTGTAATGTCTGGACTTCTACTTTATCCCTAGTTAACAAAACTACAAGTTATTACAGGATTTAGAACCCTGAACTCTTTTCTCATGGGGCAGAGCTAGTCCTTCTCTTTTTTATCTCTATGTTTTCATTTATACTTTGTTATGTTCTTGCTGCATACTTGTCTCTCCCAAGATGAACTGCTTCTTTGGAGACATTACTATATTACTTTTCTATCTCCTGGAGCAAGATATGTCCAATCATGCTGCATCAATAGGTGCTATCTTGTGTGATCAGTAGAATTAAGTGGTAATTGTCAATGTATGCTTACCCTGAAAGTCGGATTTAATGGAAGATTTGATGTTTTTCAGAAGTTCATGATTTGTGTATTCTAACACGCTCAGTGTTTTTTGTTACACACACAATAAACAAGCAAATAAATGAGAGAGACACACACTTTTGCTGCTTACTGTTTACAAGAGAAATCATTCTTGGTTTTCATTCATACTAAATTATGAAGAGAAAAATATTTAACTCATTTTATGTTTATATGCTTACTGATGTTTATGAATGGGTATATATAGCCTGTTTTTATACGAAAACACATATCTCATTCAGAAGGGAAAACAGGATAGACACTGGAAGCAGTGGAAGAGAGGAACATAACAGGAGCCTACCACAGATGTCCTCTAAAAGACTTCAACCAGAAGAGGATCGAGCAGATGCAGATACTCACAGCCAAACTTTGAGCAGACGGCAGGGATACTTAAGAAGAAGGGGGATATAAAAGGACCCAGATAGGACAGGTGCCACAAAGCCAAAACAGAGCAGGGCCCAGGTGGGGGGAGGGGGACTGCAAGGAGTGCTGCATCAACCAAAGACTGTGCATAGAAAATACATTTATATATGAATAAAGTTATTAACATTATATCTTAGCCAAGAGGACAAGGCACTATTGACTAAATGTCACGACAAGTTTCTGACCTTTGAGGTCTCCAGAAATGGTGTCATGGAATTTCATTCAAATAACCCATACTGTCAATATTTATCTCTCATGTAAACCTCAAGGTAAGCTGCTTCAGTATGTTTCCATTCTGTTCTACACACACAAAAATCATATTCTTTTTTATTTTTTAATTGTTATTTATTACAATTTATTCACTTTGTATCCCGGCTGTGACCCCCTTCCTCTTCTCTGTCCCTCTTCTCCTATGCCCCTCCCCTAGCCCATCTTAAAGATGATCTAAAGGAAAAACCCAAGTCAATGAAAGAGTATGCATACAAAATCCGTTGCAAAACAACATTATTTCTTTGTTTACCTGTCTGGTTACTGTTGATTACAAGCCTGGGCCTCTCTGGCAGAATCTCAAAAAAAATTTGTCCTAAGTGAAAACTAACTCCAAATGTTATTTTTGTTATTATTTAATAATTGGTTTCTTGTTATTTCATCTACTTATCCAAACCATCTAGTCTTTCAAAAAGTTCTTGAGTCAGCATTGTAATCCATTTTTCCTCTTCAAAAAGTTGAATATATTTTCACATATATTATTCATTTGAGAACAAAGAGATGACATTTTCCTGACATTTATGCAGCTCATGAGCATGACTATTTTTAATTTGCATTTGTATATATTTTATTTACTATTTTTACTCAGTGCCTACTTCAATGTGCTTGGGATCTTTCAGAACCAAACCTAGATTTGTCTTTTATGGTAAAATGATGTAAGTAGGATTCTCCTTTGAGTGGCTGTACACATTAGGAAGTGCACTCAGATAATGCTGTTAGTGGCAGAATATGTTGGAAATTTTGAGTCACTCATAAACTTCTTTTAGTTTTTTTATTTTTTATTTTTTTAATATTAGTTACAGTTTGTTAACTTTGTATCCCTGCTGTATACTGCTTCCTCTTTCTCTCCCAATCCCGCCCTCCCACCCTCATCTCCCCCCTGCCCCTTTCCAAGTCCACTGATAGGGAAGAACCTCCTCCCCTTTCATCTGATACTGGTTTATCAGGTGTCTTCAGGACTGGCTGCAAAGTCCTCCTCTGTGGCCTAGCAGGGCTGCTCCTCCCTGGGAGAGGGGAGAGGATGTCAAACAGCCCACCATTGAGTTCATGTCAGAAACAGTCCCTGTTCCCTTATTAGGGCACCCACTTGGATACTGAGCTACCAGGGGCTACATCTGAGCAGAAGTTCTAGGTTGCATCCATACATGGTCCTTGTTTGAAGAAACAGACTCATAAAAGACCCCTGTTCCCAGATATATTTGATCCCTCTGGAACTCCTGTCTTCTCCAGGTCATTTTAACTCCCCTCCCCCCCCCCTTTTTTTTTTCATTCCCTGCACTCTGCCAAAGGTTTGATTATGAGTCTTAATATCTGCTTTGATACACTGCTGGGTAGAGTCTTTCAGAGGCCCTTTGTGGTAGGCTCCTGTCCTGTTATTGTTTGCTCCTACATCCAATGTCCATCCCATTTGTCTTTCTAAGTGAGGATTGATCATCTTACCCTGGGTCCTCTTTCTTGTTTATCGTCTTTAGGTGTATAGATTTCAGTATGTTTATCTTATCTTATAAGTCTATGCAAGTGAGTATATACCATGTGTTTCTTTCTGCTTTTGGGATATCTCACTCAGGATGATTGTTTCTAGGTACCACCATTTGCCTGCAAAATTCATGATTTCCTCATTTTTAATTGCGGAGTAGTATTCCATTGTGTAAAAGGACCACAATTTTTGTATCTATTCTCACCTTGGAGTGACTCTAACCATGCAAGTGAGAAAAACCTGTATGAGAAAAACTTCAAGTCTCTGAAGAAAGAAATTGAAGAAGATATCAGAAGATGGAAAGATCTCCCGTGATCATGAATTGGTAGGATTAACATAGTGAAAATGGTTATTCTGCCAAAAGCATTCTACAGATTCCATGCAATTCCCATCAAAATACCAACACAATTCTTCATAGATCTTGAGAGAAAAGTTATCAACTTCATATGGAGAAACAAACAAACAAACAAACAAACAAACAAAAAACCCAGAATTTCCAAAACAATCCTGTACAACAACAGATCATCTGGAGCCATCTCCATCCCCAATCTCAAGCTGTACTACAGAGCAATAGTAATAAAAACAGCATGTTATTGGCATAGAAATAGAATAGTGGATCAATGGAACCGAATAGAAGACCCAAAAATAAACCCACACACCTATGGATATTTGATTTTTGACAAAGTAGCCAAAACCAATCAGTGGAAAAAAGACAGCATCTTCAACAAATGGTGCTGGAACAACTGGATGTTTACATGCAGAAAAATGAAAATAGATCCATATTTATCACCCTGCACAAAACTAAAGTCCAAGTGGATCAAAGACCTCAACATAAAACCAGGTACACTAACTCGGTTAGAAGAAAAGTGGGTAAGACATTGGAACTCATTGGCATGGGAGACGACTTCCTGAACAGAACACCAACAGCACAGGCTCTAAGAGCAACAATTGATAAATGGGACCTCCTGAGACTGAAAAGCTTCTGTAAAGCAAAGGTTACTGTCATCAAAACAAAACAACGCCCTATAGACTGGGAAAGGATCTTCGCCAACCCTATATCTGAGAGAGATCTGATATCCAGAATACATAAAGAGCTAAAGAAGTTAAAAAGCAGCAAATCAACCAATCCGATTAAAAAATGGGGTATAGAGCTAAACCAAAAATTCTCAGTAGAGGATGGCAGAGAAACACTTAAAGAAATGCTCAAAGTCCTTAGCCATCAGAGAGATGCGAATCAAAACGACCCTGAGATTTCACCTGACACCCACCAGAATAGCTAAGATCAAAAACTCAAGTGACAACACATGCTGGAGAGGTTGTGGAGAAAGGGGAACCCTCTTCCATTGCTGGTGGGAATGCAAATTTGTCCAACCAACCACTTTGGAAATCAGTCTGGCGCTTTCTCAGACAATTAGGAATAGTGTTTCCTCAAGATCCAGCTATATCTCCCCAATCAGTGGACTTGGAAAGGGGCAGGGAGGAGATGAGGGAGGGAGGGTGGGATTGGGAGGGAATAAGGGAGCAGGATACAGCTGGGATGCAGAGTTAATAAAATGTAAAAAAAAAAAAAAATCCAGCTATACCACTCCTAGGCATATATACAAAAGATGCTCAAGTACACAACAAGAACCTGTGCTCAACCATGTTTGTAGCAGCTTTATTTATAATAGCCAGAACCTGGAAACTCATAAACTTCTTAAATTTCCTGCCCAGTGCTTTCAGATTAGGACACTTGCTTTCAGAGTGACATTTGATATCATGGATATCTAGCCTATATTCTCAGAACTTTAAAGGATAATATTTTCCAACTTCATAGAGCTTCTACATAGATATACCAGTATTTTTTTTTTTTTGAGAGAGTCTGCTTGTTTATTTAGAGAGTATCCCATTAGTCATTTCCAACAAGATATATGTAATATCTGGGAAAATATTGTGCTAGAATAACAGCAACACATGGATTCATATTATACATATGTATACACACATATATAATGTTATAGAATTATAGATATTCATGAAAATAAAAAAAGTTATTACTTATAAACTGATTGGAGTTTACTCCTAAAGAGCATATGGAACATAACAATTTAGCCTTGTTCTGATCCAAAATTTCTACTCAAAAGCAGTATATTCTTGTTTTTTTTTAGAATGGATGTCAAATTCTAATAATGGAACTCAATTTTCTAAAAATCTATTTTTGAATCCCACATTTAAGATTATTTACAGTTTCAGGTGAGTCGATAAGGAATCAAACAATAATAAAAGTCTTAGTTACTCTATCACCTGGATGTTACAATTGTGAGATGTTAGTTAGATAATTTTTTGGAAGTTGAAGGAAACAATATACAATTTCAAACTGAATATTCCGTTTCCTTAAATATATAATTGCATGAGCAAATATGCTTATTGTTTGGAGTGCTTGAAAGTGACTTAAATGTATTTGGGAAAAGAGTTAAATTTGAAGAGCTACACACTCAAAAATTAACTCAGAAATATTTTAAAATAAGGATAAATTCTGTATTAATTTTGAGTGCACAATTTTATTAGATTCCAGTATTTTTCTGAAATAGGTTTTTAGAAACAAGATTCTGTTTTTTTGTTCTTATATCATTCTGATGATATAAGAGTCATACATCATTGGCAGTGTTTAAAGCATAGCACCTATAACTTGGCTTATTTGCATGCTTTATTGAGTGCTTGGATAACATTTTTAAAAATGCCCCAAAGTTTCATACAGTTTGTTAGTGAAGTTTAAACAGTGATATCTACAGATCTGCAAAATAAAATAAAATAAAATAAAATAAGATTAAATAAAATACTGACCTTGATGACCTTATTTAACCTAAACCTTGATTGACTTAGGGTGCCTCACCTAGTGGGAGGTTATCATGTTATCAAATTTAAATCAGTAACAGATTTAGCTTTCTCTTTTTGTTTTTTCCTTCCTTGCAACTAAGTGCCATGCATGGAGATAACCTAGAACCCTGCACAGATGTAGCCCATGGCAGTTTAGTGTCCAAGTGGGTTACATAGTAATGGGAAGAGGGACTGCCTCTTTCTTTCTTTCTTTCTTTCTTTCTTTCTTTCTTTCTTTCTTTCTTTCTTTCTTTCTTTCTTTCTTTCTTTCTTTTCGTTATCTTCTCTTTCTTTAAAAAAATCATTTAACTTCAAATTCTACCAGTTTCCAACTGTTCCCCTGTGATGACAGAGTATTTCACCATATTTTCTATTTAAAGACGAGCAAAGACAAGTTACTGAAAAAAATTTCATGAGTGCTACGTAATGATCTAAAAGCATTTTTTAAATAAAAAATACATTAAAAAAATCTAAGGAGACTAGTGAGATAGTGATATTGGTAAAGTCCTCATTATGAAACAACAAAGAAGTGCATTCAATCTCCAAACCTATATAAAGAAAGGCAGGTGCGGTGGCACATTACAGGCTTGGAATAGCAGGACTGGGAAACTGGAGACAGTAGGAGCCTTGGGGCCTGCCAGCAAGTCAACCTAGCCTGTTTAATGAGTTCTGAGCTAGAGGGAGATGCTCTCTCTGAAAAACAAACAAAACAACTTGAAGAGTGCCAGAGGAACTACCCAAGGCTGTATTCTGAACTCCATAAACACACCCACAAACAAACAAATTTACATAGTACTCTTATTAGCGGATTGTTTTATTCAGGGAGCAGATACTTTCAAGTGCCTAAGCAAATCAAAGAACTACTAGTATCTCCATAAAAAATGTAATAAATTTCAGATGCATCTTGACGTAATATAAAGCACAATAATTAAAAGAAGATGATCATTTCATGTCCACAATTACGGGTAAGTTCCTTGGTTCCTTGGCCAAATTGATTTCAGATTTTTTGTAAAAAAAAAAAAAAAAAAAAAAAAGAAAAGAAAAGGTCATAAAATTGTGGTAATTTGCTTGTAGATTAGAAATGATGGGTACAGTGGATCTAATTTTTTTTTAAAATATCTTTCTATAATAAATGCTGTTAAGAAAACTTCACTGTGATTTGGGAAGGGGATGTTTTTGTTTCTTTTTTTTTTTTTCTTACATCATCTTCTCTCAGGAACTGGGTTGGACACCACTTATTCTGTCAAGTCTTTGCGTTCACCTCAGCTCTCCCCACTCTGATCTGCAGTTTTGTATTGGAAATTTTGTAAATCAACTCTTTTTAAATTTTTTAAAATAAGTTATTCAATTCATATCCAATTTGTAGCCTCCTCTCTCTTCTCTTCTGAAGAAATCTGTACATGAAACCTGTACTTTGTTGAATAAGTGAGGAACTGTGATACAATGTAACTTACATTGTTATTGCTCATTTGAGCTACCATGATCTTTTGTGCCACAGATCCCTGATCTTTTGAGAATGCTTTGGGTTTAGTCTAGTGACCTTCAATGCCTTCAGAGTCCTAAGTGAACCTAGTTACAAAAATTGTGCTCGTCATAATTCTCATCTTTCAGAGTATTAAGGCATATATTTGAGAAGAAAATGCTCTCACTATAAAATATCTTATCGAGAACATATTTTACATACGAAAATCAAACTGGAGCATCCCTTTAATTCTGTAGTTCATGTGTCTTAGTTTCTTTTGTGGTGGCTTTGATAGAGGATTCTAGCACCGGCAATTTTCAGAAGAACATGCTTATAAACTCCAGATATAGAACATTAAGGCAAAGTCAGCCACAGTAGTAGGTGCTGGAGCGAACTATTCACATAACATCCACAGTCAAGAAAGAACAGAGAATGACCAATGTATCCTTGCTAGTATGTAGGCGGCCTTCTCTATTTTGTTCATTTTAGGGCCCTAGGCTCAGAGAATAGTCCCTCACACAATTAGACTGCATCTTCTCACATCAACTAACGTAATCACAACAATCCTCTACACACATTCCCATAAGCCCGTAACCCAGGTGATTCTAGATTCTGTCAAGATGACAGTTATTATTACTATCATAAATCACGGTCTTTTAAAATACTGTTTTAATGAAATAGCAAACCAGTCACTCACAGTGTGTCCTGAGCCTGGAGTACCATAGTCTGTAAAATAAATGACATGCTTTCACAGAGCGTTTAGTTGAGCCTTGATCTTTAATTGGCTTATGCCTTTTATTATATTTGCTTAGGATAAACTATCTCCAACTGATATCTGTTCACAAGTGAAAGATTAATTTTCTCTAAAGGAGATTCAGTGAGTATGCCAAACATTCTTTTTTTTTCTTTTTTTTAAATGTTTCTTTATTAATTACACTTTACTCACTTTGTATCCCCCCATGGTTCCCTCCTTCCTCCCTTCCCAATCCCTCCCTTCCTCCACCCTCTGCATGCATGCCCCTCCCCAAGTCCACTGATAGGGGAGGACTTCTTTTCCTTCCTTCTGATCCTGTCAATTAGGTCTCATCAAGAGTGACTGCATTGTCTTCTTCTGTGGCCTGGTAATGCTGCTTCTCCCTCAGGGGGAGGAAATTAAAGATCAGGCCAATCAGTTCATGTCAGAGACAGTCCTTGTTCCTATTACAATGGAACCCACTTAGATACTGAACTGCCATGGGCTACATCTGTGCAGGGGTCTTAGGTGATATCCATGCATAGTCTTTGGTTGGAATAGCAGTCTCAGGAAAGACACCTGTGCTCAGAATTTTTTTGGTTCTTTTGCTCTCCTTATGGAGTTCCTGTCCTCTCCAGATCTTACTATTTCCCACTTCTTTCCTAAGATTCCCTGCACTCTGCCCAAAGGTTGCCCATAAGTCTCAGTATCTACATTGATAGTCTGAAGGGCAGAGATTTTCAGAAGTCCTCTGTGTCAGGCTCCTGACTTGTTCCCTCTTTTCTCCTTCTGATGACCTTTGCCTTTATGGATAGGAATTGAGCATTTTATCAAGAGTTCTCTCTCTTGATTAATTTCTTTAGGTGTACAGATTTTAGTAGGTTTATCTTATATTATATGTCTATATGAGTGAGTATAGACCGTGTGCATCTTTCTGCTTCTGGGATAGCTCACTCAGGATGATCTTTTCCAGATCCCACCATCTACCTGCAAATTTCATGATTTCCTTGTTTTTTATTGCTGAGTAATATTCCATTGTGTAGATATACCACAATTTGTGCATCCATTCCTCCACTGAGGGGCATTTGGTCTGTTTCCAGCTTCTGGCTATTACAAATAAGGCTGCTACAAACATGAGTGACCAAATGTCCTTGTTGTGTACTTGAGAATCTTTTGGGTATATGCCTAGGAGTGGTATAGCTGGATCTTGAGGAAGCGCTATTCCTAGTTGTCTGAGACTGGTCCCATATGCACACACAGACTGCCAACACAAGACAAACTCAGTGGTATTTTTAAAGGGCTTTTGTTTGTTTGTTTGTTTGTTTGTTTGTTTAGTTTTGTCCTATAATATTTTATCTGAGAAATATTTTATTTCCATACAGGATATTTTCTTATATATTATGGATTCTGAGTTTGTGTTTTTATGGAATTTCGATGTTTGCCAATGTTTGTACCACTGTTTCCACATGTTTTTCTTGTGTTTTTTCTTTGGCTCTTTTTTGTTTGTTTGTTCATTTGTTGTATCCTATCCAGGTTTTGTTTCTTTATATTTTTTCTATTATTTTTATGTTTTCTTTCTTTAGATGCTTGCTTGTTTTCTAATGACAGGAAGGAAGAAAAAAATGTGGATTTGGGTGGGTGGAAAATCTCGGAGGAGTTGGAAGAGGGAGAAGCATAATCATAATATATTATATGAAAAATGTATTTTCAAAAAAATATAAAGTATAATAAATCATACATGAAAAATGTTTGAACTTTAGAAAAGGTTGTAGCATCAGTACTGGAAATTGTTTTTTAGATTTTTTTTCAACATGCCTTTAATCCCAGACAGAGCAGACTGATCATTATGAATTCAATGCCAGCCTGGTCTACAAAGTAAATTCAGGACAGCCAAGGCTATCCAGAGAAATCATGTCTCAAACAAAAGTTAAAAACAAACAAACAAACAAAAGCAACAAATAAACAAACAAACAAAACCAAAAGATTCACTTATTTTGCAACCTGATATAAAGGATGGAAGACAGCTTGATGAAGTGTCCTGTTGTGATAATTATTGTTTTAAGTTTTTATTTTAATTTTCTATATATTTATCTATTAAAATTTATTCACTTTGTATCCTTGCTGCAGCTCACTCTCTCATCTCTTCCCAGTCTCACCCACCCTTCCTCTTCTCCCTCTATGCCCTTTCCCAAGTCTTCTGATAAGGGAGGACCTCCTCCCCTTCTATCTGATCCTAGCTTATCAAGTTTCATCATGGCTGGCTGCATCATCTTCTGCTGTGGCCTGGCAAGTCTGCAACCCCCAGAGGGAGGCGATCAAAGAGCCAGCCACTGAGTTCATGTTACAGATAGCCCCTGTACCGGTTACTAGGGTACCCACTTGGAAACTGAGTAGCCTATGGCTTCCATTGAACAATAGGTCTAGGTCCTTTCCATGGTCCTTGGTTGGAATATCAGTATCTGCAGGCCCCCCTGGGCTTAGGTATTTTGGCTGTTTTCCTACTTGTGGAGTTCCTGCCCCCTCCAGGACTTTCTATCTCCCTCTTTTCTATTAGGATTCTAGCACTCTGCCCAAAATTCGGCTTGAGTCTAAGTATCTCCTTCGAAACCCTGGTGGGTAGAGCCTTTCAGAGGTCCTCTGTGGGGAAGGCTCCTCTTCTTGTTCCTTGTCTTCTACTTCCAGTATCTATCCTTCTTGCCCTTCTGAATGAGGATTAAGCATCTTCCCTAGGGTCCTCCTTGTTGTTTAGCTTCTTTAGGTCTATAGATTTTTAGTATGTTTATCTTATATTATATGGCTAATGTCCACTTATAAGTGAATATATATCATATGTATCTTTCTGCTTCTGGGTTACCTCACTCAGGATGATCTTTTCTAGTTCCCACCATTTTGCCTGCAAATTTCATGATTTTCTTGTTTTAAATTACTGAGTAGTATTCCATTGTGTAAATGCACCACACTTTCTGTACCCAAGTTGTTTCCAGCTTCTGGGTATTACAAATGAAGCTGCTATGAACATTGCTGAGCAAATGTCCTTATTGTATGTTGGGGCTTCATTTGGATATATGTCTAGGAGTGGTATAGCTGGATCTGGAGGTAGCACTATTCCTAATTTTCTAAAAAAAAATGCCATATATATTTCCAAAGGGTTTGTACAAG
Source organism: Rhombomys opimus (assembly GCA_010120015.1). Taxonomy (NCBI): domain Eukaryota; kingdom Metazoa; phylum Chordata; class Mammalia; order Rodentia; family Muridae; genus Rhombomys; species Rhombomys opimus. The sequence goes on along the minus strand of REGO01000882.1, from coordinate 127,403 downwards.
GTTACATTCCCATCAGCATTGTAGTAGAGTCCCCCTTTCTCCACATCCTCTCCAGCATGCTTCATCCCTTGAGTTTTTGATCTTAGCATTCTGATGGGTGTGAGGTGAGTTTATAAACCACCAGATAAAATAAAATTCATAATTGAAAATTGACAATGATAAAGCAATGTCATATATGACATATATAACTTTTTATATCATTTATGTGACTATGCATATATTATATAAATAATTATATGTATGTAGGAAAGCATTTTAAAATTTTCTTTCCTGAAAAATTTATTTATTTTTGCATGTGTGATTTATCTGCGTGTGTGAATGTATGTGTGAACGTCATGCATGCAATGCTGGTGGAGGCAAAAAGAGGGTATTATATGCCCTAGAATTAGAGTAACAGGTAAGTATGAGAGTCTATGTAGGTGTTGGGACGTGAACCCAGTACTTTCTCAGCAGAAGCAAGTGATCATAACACTAAGAAATGTTTTCAGTCCTTCAGTTTTTTTTTCTTTTTCATGCATAAATACCATAAATCCTTAAGAAAATATAGTAAATTCCAGGAAATGCTAAAAATGTTCACCTTTAGAACCAAATGTAATGCTTACTTTGGCTGCTGGTGTGTGAGACTTCCACAGATTTGTGTGAAAACTTTGAAATTTACTATAAAAACCAATGTTCATGGAGTTCACCTTTCCTCCAAAACCAGCATCAACACACAGTCCATTTTCTGTATGGGAAAAATCGACATTTTATAGTAAACTATATGGAAACTCACCCAAGTTCAGTAGTCTTCAATAACAATTTCTTTCCATTGCAGAGGACTCCAAACAAGATTCTTTGTGAACAAGGAGAAGGAAATGGAAGAGACAGTACTTACCTCGTTTCTTCCTGAAATGTACTTTTAAAAAGCTTCACCTTTGTCCTGGAAGACACACTTTGTTAGCATTGAGCTGTTCTCATTTTCACTTACTATTTCTGATAATTTATAGGCCCAAGCAGATGAAATCTCCTAGCGGTGAAAGAAGAGAAACAAAACTATTTTTTATTTATTTATTTTTTGGTTAAGAAATCTGTTTACCTGTAAAATTTAATATAGAATTAAGTGTCAACTTTTTCTTTAGGCATCTGGGAACTTTGGAGTTTAAAATATTGTTTTTGGCAAATATTAAGTGCTACAGCCTGGAGGTGGAAGATGTTTTATTGGAAATTTTATGGAAGAAGAGTCTGTGGACAGAAGAATCACTTTTTCTGCCTCAAATATAATGTAAGGATGTCAAGGGTCCAGCAGAAGAAACCTAACCTAGACAACACACCAAGACAGGTACAAAAATGTTTTTTGAGCGCACCCACATTCATATGGTTTTCTGTTAATTTGGGGCTTTAAAAACTTAGGTAAATGACTATGCTTCCATAACAGGTAACCAGCTTCTCTACCTTGACTAACAGCACTTACTAATAAGTGCTTCTATGAACGAATTTCTTGAGTTGGCCCAGTGCTTGGCTTTTCTTTTTTTGCAGCACCTTTACATTCCAGTTTATCAAATTTCCTGCTAAGCCCACTTAGACATAAAATCAAAGTTCCTGTTCCCTTCTGGGGACATATTAAACCTCAAACCTGACTTCAGCAGCTACCACCCGGAATAAGTTAACAAGAATCCACCACACCGCATACCTCCTGTCATCGGCTTCTTAGCCTGCGGATCACCACATCCCAAAGCTTCTCCTTGGTTATGAATCCTAACTGTTAAAAATACAGTTTACTGATTTTTTCCTCTTTGACAATTCTGTACGTGTATAGCACGCATCTCGATGGCTTCAGCTCTCCCCTCTAACACCCCTTTCGTTGTTACTACCTCTCCCCTCCTCTCCAACGCGCACGTATATTTTGTTTTAAATAGAAGAATATATCTTCATTTCACAAAGGCCACTTGGAATTATCATCCTTATTCACAAATTTCACTTCGTAGAATTTTATTAACTTGTGTGCATGCATTTAACTTGCCTCTGACTTGCCCTTTTAACTCCAAATTTACAGCATTTTCCACTTTATATTTAAAAATATACACTGTAAGGGTCTTCCTTGTTGCTGCTCCACCGGGATTCGTGTGCGCCCGTGAATATATCTCTCTACATGTCAGCAATATTACGCCTGCACCCTGAGGAATATTGAAAGCAAAGCTCTGGCTTTTGAATGGAAAATACCACAGATAACTGGATTTTATTAAAGGCCATCTATTTTGTCGTATATTTTAATTAAAGAAAATTTAATTTTCGTATATGCTTATGCGGTTCCAACATGCGAATGTTAATCTGCTATCAGAAGTCTCTCAATCCTGCATCACCCTACTGAGTACGGCATTCACTTTAATTGCTTAAATTAATTCGCCTGTTTTGTCAATTAACACTAATGGTTATAGGATGCACGTTTTAAATGATAGCTAAAAAAGAAAAGCCAACTCTATTATATGTATATTTGCCTGCTCAAGTCAGTCCTGTTTATCGGTAGATTCTATTAATCTCTACTTCCCAGCGTTCCTTGTTCCAATAAGCTAAGACAACACCAGCACCTGTCTGCTGAAAATATGCTCAGAGTTCAATAATAGATTTTGATGAAAACCAAACAACCAGAGAATACAGTGTGGAGATAGAAGGGTTCAAATTCCTTTTTCTCAAGTTGACACTTCATTCTTAGTTAGCTCGGACAGTAGTTTTCATTTTTACTCATGCCGTAAAAACTGCATTTCTCACTATAGCTGGCAAAGGCACTATTTATGATTAAACTTATTTTTGTACATTTACAGCTAAATATGATTTGAAGTCAAGTCTATTATAAAACTAATATAAGCAAAGACACTATAAATTTATAAATTGATAGCTTTTGTATTATCAATCTTCAGTGACAATGAACCATATTCTCCTAAATAAAAATTAATATTAAGATCACAAATAAATGTTCACCAGGTATCTAATTCAGATCGGACTGTGTATGCTTTTCTTAGTACTGCATTAAAAGCAGAAATTTCCATTTCAGCTCAGAAGCAGTCTTAACTATATTTACGGAGTGCTTTTCAAGATTCATTATAAATATCCTCAGGTTTTAAAGATGATCTTCCTGAAGAATATTCAAAACAGATTTCAACAGAAGAGTTTTCTTCTCATTCATGGATTGGGATAGAGCTAATAAGCCACACAATGTTTTTCAAATAAATGAGGAAAGCTGTCTGTTTCCAGAATTCCATTGAGGTTGGATATACTGTACAATCCAGGTCCTGATATAGTAGAGTAATTAGTAATCATTGGCTGTTTACTCGTATCTTTTTTTACTATATCAGGATTGATATGGAAAATAAGATGGCAAAAATATACTAGAGTCAGCAGTGTGGAAGAAACAGAGTGGAGAAGAGAAGGCAACATTGAATGCTTAATGTAGGGAAAAAGAAAAAAAAAAGATCTTGACAGGAGCTGGAATGGTGATTGACATTGTCCTTAAGAAACACTCCGTGTAATATCAGAAATGAAGTAGTTAATATTAACATATTCTATAAATGTCACTACATTGACTTTATTTTAATTTTTTCACGTCTTTGTTTTGTTTTATGCTTGATTTGGCAAGGTATTGCTCTGTAGCTGTGGATGGCATGCTGTTAATTAGGGCAGTCTATATCAAGCCTGAGCTTCCAGGGGTTGTGAGATTCCAAGTGCGTGTCAGTACGTGAGGATCTTATGTTTCCATTGTGTATATCTTTGAGAAAGAAGAATGATTATGTCACTAACAGATAACTTGATCTAACTTCAATTCTAAAACTGAAGAATACTGAAATATATTTGGTAGAGAGTGGCCGAGAAATGGCTCCTAGTTCAAGATGCTTCTGGAGGACCCAAATGTGTTTATCAGTGCTCTTGTCAGGTGGCTGACAAATACATGTAAGTACAGTTCCAGGAAATCTAATATTCTTGTTTGACCTCTGCAGAAACTCTCACACATATGCTCATGTACAGGCACACATATACAAATAAAACTATATATATATATATATTAGAAAACACAAATGGCTGTCAAGCAAATAATGAATCTCATACTTAATTCTAAACTGTTCCAAAATAGTAGGCCCACATGACAAAATCCTTTGTAATATAACCTAGTTTCATTTGATTGTATCTCTGGAATTATCTGCAAAATTATTAAGGCCCAGATTTCGGAGGTGAAGTGTTTTAAATCTTGAGTGGAAGCCAAATAAATAGTATGACACAGAAGCTTGGTAATTCTGTCTCTCTCTTCCTTTTTCTCTTTCTCTCTCCCTTTTCCTCTCTCTCTCTCTCTCTCTCTCTCTTTCTCTCTCTCTCTCTTCCTCTCCTCCTCCTCATTCTTCTTCTTCTCTTTCCTCCTGTTATTCTCTGCCTCCTAAGTTCATGAGATATAGGAATAAAATTAAAATACTGCCTTCATATACAGTTATGCAGAAATGTTCTGCAGTAAAAGCTACACTAAAACACTGAAGAAAATATATAATCAGTAATTATTTCATATATCAATTTTGTTAATAAGATATCATCAGTAGATAAATGTAACCATTGTTTGCATACATATAATGTAGGTTATTTAAATTATTTTTTAATTTTTATATTAATTACAGTTTATTCGTTTTTCATCCCAGCTCTAGCACCTTCCCTCATTCCTTCCCAATTCCACCCTCCCTCCCTCATCTCCTCCCACGCCCCTCTCAAAGTCTACCTCCCCTTCCATCTGACCCTAGCTTATCAGGTCTTTTCAGGACTGGCTGCATTGTCCTCCTCTGTGGCTTAGCAAGGCTGCTCCCCCATAAAGAATGGGGGTCAAAGAGCCCACCACTGACTTCATGTCAGAGACAGTCCCTGTTCCCTTTACTAGGGTACCCACTTTGGATACTCAGCTGCCATGGGCTACATCTGACCAGGGGTTCTAGGTTATATCCATGAATGGTCTTTGGTTGTAGTATCAGTCTCAGAAAAGACCCCTGTGCCCAGATATTTTGGTTCTGTTGCTCTCTTTTCTCCTGCTCTCTCCAGGTCCCAATATCTCCTCCTTCTTTCATAAGATTCCCTGCACTCTGCCCAAAGTTTGGTTAAGTCTCAGCATCTGCTTTTATACACTGCTGGATAGAGTCTTTCAGAAGCCATCTGTGGTATGCTCCAGTCCTGTTTCCTATTTTCTCTTTCTTTCAATGTCCTTCCAGTTTGTCTTTCTGAGTGAGGATTCATCATCTTACCAAATATTTCCTTCTTGCTTAGCTTCTTTAGGTATATAGATAATAATACTAATGTAGGTTTTTTTTTTTTTTTTCTGAATGAACACCAAGTCAGAAAAAATAATGTTTGTTGAAAAGAGGAACTACTCACAGTTTTATATCTAGGTTCTTAAGCTGAGATATTCTAAGAATGAAATAAAATTTCTTCCTATGGTCATGGACACTTTATTGCCCCTGCCTTGATTTCATTTCATACCTTGTTACAATCTAAGGACTTATCTTGCACAGATTATTATTGCTATACTTTGTTCTGTATTCCAGTTTAAACATAACCCATCAGGATTCATTCTTCCTTATTATAAGTTCTAAGGGACACAATAACAATGCTGCAAGTAATATGCCATTGGGTTATATGTACAAGAAATGACTGAAGTGCATTTAAAAATGCTTTTAAGGATCATATGATAAAAGAACACACCTCTCCATTCACATACATTTTTGCAAAATAATATCATCTGGTCTCACCTCCCTTTTTTTTTCCTGAATGTCATAGAAAAGAAGTGCCCTGTCCCTTTAATTACTTTCAAAACTGACCAAGATACTTCTCTTCCTTATGTTCAACTGAACCCCTGGGTGCCATCATCAAGTTCCTTCCTTTAGTTAGTCCTTCTTAAGAGAATCCATTGAAAAGCACTTCCCTAAAGACTGGAAAGGAGAGTCTTTAGTTTTGAAAACTGACCAAATTACACAAATTCCATTAAAAAAAATTTGAGCCATAAGTTCAGGAATAAATATCTTCAAAGAGAAGAGTCCTTAATATTAAATGGTAAACTCAGCTTTAGCATGCAGATGCCTTGTCTTATACAAAACTTGACAATTGCAGGTTTGAGCAGCTTATTATATAGTTATTGAGGCCTCTTCAATAACTCATTTTGATATTTTGTAATTTGCCAAAGTGTGCCTTTGTGATCCCACAGGCTCTTAACTACTTTGTAATGAGTGTGTATGAACAGATGGAAAATGTTTTCAATTTCAGAGAAAACCACTAATGGCTGTCACCAGCTATTAGGAAGGCTCAGGAGGCTCCATTTTCCAAAGAAGGGTGTTGTCATGAAACTCTTCATTTTTTAATGAAATGTTTGCTCATTTATACCTAGATTGTAATTTAAGACTTCACAAATCTAAACATCTTGGAAATATAGTTGGAAATTATTCAGTGTTAAATAGCCAGGAAATACTAATTTCCAAATTATCACCTGAAAAAGGCAGTGCCCATCTGGGTTAGCTGATTAGAACAATGGGAACTGCCACAAAAACAGTTTCACCAGAGAAGCAGATAGATATATTTAAAATGTTAAATGAATCTTTAAGCTTTCACGGTGACTTCTGAAATAAAAACAAGTATGCTTTCCCTCCTTAATCTATAACGCAATCAATTAAATCTTCCCAAAGAAAAACACATCATAATAATGATCATAGAAGAGGCTGTCTGCAAACGATACTCTACCCCATATTCAAATATATTTCCTAATTCTGCAAAGTGTGGGGCCACTCTTCTACTTATACACACACAGATACCCACCCACACACATACAGAGAGAGAAAGAAGAAAGAGAGGGAAAGGAGAAGGAGAGAGAGAGCAATCTTGGTCAAGTAAACTGTGAGACAAACAGGTATAATTATGGTCTAATTAATTTCTTTTAGGTCACTGTTACCCTCTGTTATACCTAATAAAATTCTTCAAAAATAAATGCAGTACCATGTGTTTGAAGATTGAGTAGCCTGTTTATTTAAGAGTCAATCAGCAGAAATTATATACATGTATGTGTGTTTTATGAAAGAGCAATTACTTTCTTAAAAAGAAAATTCTCTTAATTAAGGTGACTTTATGATACTGTGTCTTTCATAATAAAAAATGTATTTTTATTAGAGACATTCCTTTTCTGTAAAACACTTGGCCAAATATCATCCAAAATGCCAAAAATTATACAACTCTTAGGAACATCATGTAAATCTTTATAGAAAAGATTGTTGACAGCTATATGTGCCACTTAATAAACATGTTTCAGTAGAACAAACACTACAAAATTTATGTGATTCAGGAATCCGTCAAGGACACACTCGCTATTGTTTATGCTGCATCAGTATGAAGCCAGAGCATTGCACAGTGGCAGTTCCTTTGGCATTCTTCACAGTAGCAGAACTGTTTCCAGTATGGAGGAAGAAAAAAATTACTACTTTCAAAAACAGTACGAAACAAAAAAATCCGAGTCATTTGTTTTTTTTTAATTACTTTTAAAATTTTTAAAATTAATTTTTTTATTAAAATTTATTCACTTTGTATCTTGGCTGTGGCTCCCTCCCTTGTCCTCTCCTAATCCCAACATACCTCCCTCTTCTCCTTCCATACCCCTCCCCCAATCCACTGATAAGGGAGGCCCTCCTCCCCTTCCATCTGACCCTAGCCTATCAGGTCTCATCAGGACTGGCTGCATTATATTCCCTGGGCCTGGCAAGACTGCACCCCCCCCCCCCCAGAGGGAGGTGATCAGAGAGTCAGCCACTGAGTTCATGCCAGAGACAGCCCTTGCCCCCTATACTAGGGAACCCATTTGGGAATTGACTCTATAGGCTATATCTAAGCAGAGTTTTTAGGTCCTCTCCAAGCATTGTCCTCAGTTGGGGTATCAGTCTCTGCAGGGCCCCCAGAGCCCAGATTTTTTGGCTTTATTGATTTTCTTTTGGAGCTCTTGTCCCCTCCAGGTCTTTCTATTAACCCCTTCTTTCATAAAATTCCATGCATTCTGCCCAAATTTTGACTATGAGTCTCAGCTTGCATGAGGATTTAGTCATTTGGAAAAAATTCCAAGAGAAGAAAAATTTCCTGGAGAACATCAACTGATTATTTAATACAAAGCAGTCAGTCCTGCAAACATACATAGAATTTAGAATAAAATACACACAGTAATATTATGCAGAATTAACCTATTATATTTAGGAATATATATTTAGGAATATATATTTAGGAATATATAATTACTTTCCTAATACAGGAGGGTTTTTTTTAATTTTATTTTTATCAGTTACATTTTATTAATTCTGTATCCCAGCCGTGCCCCAAACCCTCATTCCCTCCCAGTCCCTCCCTCCCTCCCTCATCACCACTGTGCCCCTTTCCAAGTCCACTGACAGGGGGGGACCTCCCCCCATTCATCTGATCCTGTTTTATCAGGTATCTTCATTGAGTTTACAGGAGGGTTTTTTAATTTAATTTGTTTAGCTTCGCTTTCTGTAGTGTTGAAACTGACTTTAGTATTCTTTATTACCTACTGATAAATCTTGGTATAGAATAGTTAATACACCTTATAAATTTTAAATAGTATTTTACCATTTTATTTATATAAGTCCATGTCTTTCAGTCTAGATAAATAGAGATAATCAATATGCATTTTCTTAGGCAGAAGAAATAACATTTATTTCATCATTAGATAAAATAAGAACTTACAGTAAGAACTGTTAAAAGAATGGCATTGGAGGTAAGAATCACAGAAGAAATGTTAATTGAATTTAAATTTTAAAGAAAGTATTTTTCTAAAAATACTAAAATTGCAATACTAATAACTTATATCAGGAGAAAATTGTAGAAAAGAACATTGAGCATATACGAAATAATAGCAATTAGTACTAAATGTGAACAAAATAAAGTGATGGGTTGGATTTTTATTTGAGCATGATGTGTGAAGTCTGGCATAAGTGTTAAAATGGGGAATGGCTAAAACAAAGGCCTTTAAAAATCATATGAGGAAGACATAGCATCGGTCCTTTTAAGAAAAGTTGCCAGTGTGTTCTAAATGTAGTCCTTGGGAGAACATGATTATTTTTTCTAGAAGCAATAATCCAAATAAAAGTAAACTAATGTTTAGAATCAACAACAACAAGATTCCAATAGGTTTATTACATGACGTGAATAACACGAGTTCCAGCCTCTGGGGCATTCGTGGAGCAGAAACCATTAGGCTCATTCCACAGCAGGTCTTGCAACGTTGGGCCAGTTTGCACATCACGCCTCGTCGTGTAGCACGCAGGGTGCAGTGTTGCAGAAGACCTTCAATGTCTTCTAACTAGTTAACATGAAAATAACTGGCTCTGAGTGCTAAACCTCTAGTGGGACACCTACACTACCTTCATCTACAAGGCTCAGAGAACAGTATTAAAGCACATGTGCAAAGAATATTAGAGCTGGAGCAAGAACTGAGTTGTGAAACGCTCTCATGACTCTTGCACCCAAACTCATAAGAGCTGTGGTTACCTGCATTAATTATGTGAAATATCGTGCCAATCAAAGTTCCAGCATGGATAGACGAAGGACGCATGAAGCAGAGGGACATTGCAGCTGATGGCTGATGAGGAAAACAGTCATTATTCCTTTGGGTTGTAGCCACTAGTTGTTTGTCCGTACTGCATCCAATGTCATCGTACTCATTTACCATGTGTCTATAAAGAGCACAAGGTGGACTTTGTGGACTATACAGAACCAAAATCTGTGCTAGAGGGAAAAGTCAATAAACATAAGTATCACCTGGCCATGAACACTGACTCTCAACAAGATAGACTCATACATAGTGGCACACAAATGTTCAGAGTAATCTAGCACCTCTTTTTTGCTGCCCACTGCATGACATAGACTCCATATCTGAAAATGCTGAAGTGGTCAAGAACCTGCAAAAATGGGTTACAGGCATAGAGGAAAACCTACTACTTTTATTCTGCTAGGTAAATATAGCAATAAACAACCCGAGATGACGTATTGCTACACCCTCACCACAGAAATCTCTTGCATCACTTTTTCACAATACACGGAGAATAAGAGATTTTGGAACACTCAGTCCACAAAGCCCAGAAATATATACAGAAAAGTTGGAAAGTTCATAAGAGCCAGAGGTAGTGGATGGCTATAAGGAAACAGTGTATCCAGACACAAAGCAACTGATGTGCATATGAACTTACAGAGCATGTGACAGTACACAGACCTGAACTGGTTCCACTTAAACAAAACTGCAGTATGAAGTAAAAACAGTGCACAGTCCCTAACCAAGAATCAATTTGCAAGTGATAGTCTATTTTCTTCAATGGAGTGTCAATGAGAGAATCAACCATACCCCAGGGCAGCTCCACCCCCAGGTGGGAATGGGAAATTATGTGATCAAAAGTTAATGCATAAAAATCTGTAATTAAAAGAAAACACACACACACACACACAAGAAAAAAAAACACCTAAGAAAATAATGAAAACCAAAGAATGAGGGAAGCTAAAGTTGGGACGAATACTTGAAGATGATTTGGGGAAAGCAAGAGGGAAGTAGTAGCTAAACGAATCATCAAAAACTTTTTATAAACATGTATGAACTTTCCAAAAAAAATAAATCAAAAAAAGTACTTTAATATTTAGGGCTAGAGAAATGTTTCAAGATTCCACATTATTTCCAGTTAGGTCTCCTTCTCTTACTGTGCCTCACGCTTATGTATCAGATGGAAGCTCTCAGTTATTGGTCAGGCAGCATTACAGCCTGCCTGGTGCCGTGCTTCCAAACATGGTGGTTATGGACTTGCTTTCTGAAACTGTAATTTCACATTAAATTCTTTCTTTTATAATTTGCTTTGGTCATGGTGTTTTGTCACAGCATTAGAAAAGTAACTAAGGCTGCTTTGATAAAGACCTTCCATATGGCACCGAATGCTCCAAATTATTTCCTCTCTGCACATTGTGCAGTTTGGATCTCTGTCCTTATTACCATGTGCTGCAAGAAGAAGCTTTTCTTATGAGGTTTGTGTGATGCTCTGATGTGTGGGTATAGCAGTATTTCATTACGAGTCATTTTATTGTAACTTTCCTTTGGCAGAATAGTAATAACTATTCCTCTAAGCTTATGTCATACTTATGTCTCATATGGTTAGCCACCTTAGTGGTGGTATCTATGGGTTCAATATCATGGAGTGGACCCTGAATCCAATAAAAAGAATAATTACTCTAATAAAATCTATGTCACAATTGCACAAGTAAGCCTTGTGTTTCTTTTCAACAATTGAATGTAAGGTTTCTGGGTTTGCATTCCTTGTTGTCTCATAAAAAAGACACTAAAATATATAAAGTATATATTAAAAAAAGGCAGTCCCTGATCCCCTCACTCAGACATCTACATGGAGACTGAGCTGCCAATCCTCCACATTTGGTCAGGGGGGTAGGTCCTCTCCACGCATGGTCCTCCTTTGCTGCATCAATTTCTGCAGGACCCCCTGGGCTCAGATCTTCTTGTTTTGTTGGTCTCCTTGTGGGGCTCCTGTCCCCTCCATGTCCCTCTGTTCCCAACCCTCTCTTTCTCCTGCAGTCTTCCCAAAGTTTGGTCCTGACTCTCAGCATCTGCTTTGATCCCCTGTTGGCTGAATCCTTTCAGAGGACCCTCTGTAGTAGACTCTCATCCGGGTTCCTTGTTTCACCGCTTCTGGTGTCTATCCTGTTTGCCATTCTGAATGAGATTTAAGCGTCCTCCCTAGGATCCTCCTTAGTGTTCGATGGCTATCTGATATTATAGTCTATTATCTGCTTATAAGTGAGAATATGCCATGTCTGTCTTTCTGTTTCTGGGTTATCTCACTCAGGATGATCTCTTCTAATTCCATGCATTTGCCTGCAAATTCAATGATGTTCTTGTTTTTTTAATAGGTGAGTAGTATTCCACTGTGTAGATGTACCATAATTTCTGTATCCATTACTCTATTGAAGGACATCTAGATTGTTTCCAGAGTCTGGCTATTACAAATAAAGCTGCTATGAATATAGTTAAACAAATAACGTTATTAAATGGTGGGGCACCTTTTGGGTATGTGCCCAGAAGTGGTGTTTTGAGAAAGCACCAGATTGATTTCCAAAGTGGTTGTACAAGTTTGCACTACAACAATGGAGGAGGGTTTCCCTTTCTCTGCCTTTTTGCTTCATTGTACTTTTATTCTTATTTATTTTGCTAAATGTCATTGAAGAGAAAAAAAGGGGAAATCTTTTAAATTTCAGTAATAGTCTTGATGACTATATTAGTAATCCTATTTTTTGTTTCTAGCAATAATTCACCTCTAATATTATATTAGAAAAATCTATTTAGTATATAACTTACATATATTTTTCTGGGTTTCTGCTCATGGTTGTGACAGCCACCTCTAAACAATTTGTTCCAATTTCATTTCTGTGTGTTAGGAGAGAATTTTTCATTGAAAATAATTTTTCATACAGTATATAATTATGGTTTGCCCTTCCCTATCTCCTCTCAGATACTCCCTACTTTCCTAGTTACTCAAATCTGTAGTTTTTTTTCTCCTTCTCTCATTACAATGCGAACAAGTACAAAAAATAATAACAATGCCATAAGTTTTAAAATTCAGATTATGTCAATGCAAACAAACAGGAAAAACAAAGAGCCAAAAAACAAACAGACAAATAAACAAAATAGCACAAAAAATACATACGGGTACTGAGACTCACACACTAACACACACAGAAAACCCATAAAAATAAAACCAGAAACTGTAATATACATGCGAAAGAGCTCTATGATTAAACTATAGCATCAACAAAAATGCCTAGACACAGAATTGTGAGTATCTATACATTTATATATATATATATATATATATTTTTTTTTCCAAAATACCATTGGGTTCATTTTGTGCTGGCTCTCGAACTACTGGGTATTGGACCTACCCTTAGATATGGTTTTCCTTCTAGTAAGACTCAGTTGGAGAAAATTTTAATTATTTTTTTTCCTTTATGAGTACTTAGCAAATAAAGATGGTTTCTAGGTCAGGGATGAGGGTCTGTGTCCACTTGTACACTCAGTGCTGACAACTCATCTGGCTTAGATCTGGGTTGGTCCTGTGCCTGGTGACACAGTATCGGTGAGTTCATATTTTCATTGGTTCTGTTGGTTTAGAAGTCCTTATTTCCTTGGTATCCTCCTTCTCCAGTAGCTCCTAGAATCTTCCCACCTCCTCTTCAGCAGGATTACCTGAGCCTTGAGGGAAGGGATTTGTTCCCATCTCTATTTGTTCCAATCTACTACAGCAGGGAGCTTCTCCATTGCTGGCTGACCAGACAGTGATCTATTGTGATAGCAAAATGTCAATTGGAGAAATTTTATTGTTTTTTTTTTT